>OY292405.1:17384753-17861067 GCA_958496205.1 Idaea biselata | reverse complement strand
GAACCCGCGTTGGTTAACAATCCTCATACAAACTTTCAAACTTCAGGTTCCAAACTTTACCATAATATATACATTTTTGATATGTAATAAATAATAAAAATAGTTTGTGGTCATGTTTTTGACTTTTTAATATTTATGAACAGAATTGGACCACACGAGCTCCTAGAGTTATAAGTATACCTACTTGTGCTATTGTACCGCTTGAAGTACACGGACTCGGGGCAGTACGGTACACGTTGTACCCTACAAACTACAGTCGGCGGTTAACGTGTTAAATTAATAAAACGTAACACCATGTAGGTTTAAGTAGCTAGTAAGTAAGTAATCTTTATTATTTCGATTTTTAAGTTAAATACTAACTATCTAGTGTGAGAAGTCCCTACATTAAATTTTATAATCTTTAATTACATTACCTACACTTTTTTAGTTTGGGTTTTAAGACGTTGTTCACCTGTAAAGTTTAATTTAAGGTTGATTTTTTTTTGTAACTTGAAATTTTGCAATTAAATTTGATTTTCTTTTCTTTAATATTAGACTACAGTACTAATTATTTCAGACTATAATCTGACGTTTTGGCTCCTTGTATTTGTCATTTTTTGTTCTGGAAAATGTGTAAAATCGTCATACCTATACCATAAAAAAAATACAAAGTAGGTATAGATGTGTGTGTGTGTAGTTACGCCAATAATCTTAGGTACCTAGTAGTACCTAAATCATATCTACAACTATTGTGATGATTTTGAAATAAAATCTTTGATATTTCCAGTACAAATATTATTAAATAACGGGGGATTTACCATGTTTTTTTGTAGTGAAAACAACCAAGTAAGTTTAAATTAAAATCGTATATTTCCAATACATTCCGAAAAATATGACTATAAAGTAGGTAGGTACAAACTTAATTGCAATTTTTTCGTCTGCTCTTACAATCAATCGATTCAACAAATAGAACAAAAAAATGGGTAATTTCAATTGAATTAGCCAAGTGTTAATGTATTTTACAGTCGTAACCTGCAATAAACATTTATTGGTTCTATAAACTGATTGTTATTGCGGTTGATTGCGTTTTGACTATAAATCACATGGATTTTAGAACGATTCATTATTTTGATTAAGGTTTTGTAAATAACCGCTGGTTTTTGACCAACTTCAAAAAATGGAGGAGGTTCTCAATGCGGCTGTGTTTTTAAATAAAGTTTTAATAATATTGACCGATCAATGTAGGTAAGTTTCATACCTTATAGGTACTCTATTTCAGAAACTAAGATCAAAAATATAAACAGAGAACTGTCAATTTTAAAGGAAAAAGTAAATATATCCGTTAGCTAGTACCCATAGTACAAGCCTAGTGCTTAGTTTGCTTAGATTGAGGCTAGATTGCGCTGTGTGTAACGTCTCGTGCAATATTTTTATTTTTTTTATTTTATGAAATAAAGAGCTGTTACATTGAAATAAATGTAGGTATGGGATTTTCGTTTACATTTTTAATCTTAATTTCTGAAATAGGGTACACCTACCTACACTTCAAAATAAGGGTATATTATTTGTTACCTATTGATTGATGCCATTTGAAAATGATTTTTAATTTTGAAGTAAATACAGGGGGTGTTTATAAATTGACTGTCTTTTTCTTATAATGGAACTTTATTTTGTTTCGATAAGCTAGAACAAATTAATTTAATTTAGGAAATTATGAATTCCGATTGCCAATAAAATGACTTTACGTTGGATGATTGTAGGTGCGTTTTTTAATTTCAGAGTACAATCGTTTGTTCCCTTGTATTTTTCTTTAGGAAGATGTGTCAAATCGTAGTCTACAATTAAAAATAAGCACAATGCATCTAAAATAATATTAATAGGCTGTCTTGAAAATATGTTTTTTTCTAATAGAAAAAAAGGGGAAAGGATTTTGCCTTTTTTCTGATAAATAAATAACCTATCGAAAATATTGCAAGATGGTTGCATTTTTAAAAGTCTACCTGAATCTCAAGACATGACAAAGAAAAAGAATTTCGTGGTTTTTAAATGGCAATATTACATCTACCTACATCTGTCATGAATTCATAATCATGTCATTAGTAGGTACTACGCTTAACTAGGTTAAATACTTTTTTCATAATTTGTTTACATTATACGACTTTGTGGCGCGTCGTGCGAAAGCACGGCTGCAATGCAGAAAGTTGCGGGTTCGATTCCCGCCGGGTGCAAGTTTTATGCTTAATAAATAAATATTTGTGTCCAGTCTGGGTGTCCCTCTATGTATAATATTATGTATATATTTACAAAAGAAAAATAAATATAAGTAATACATCCGTTGTCTAGTCACCGTAACACAAGCTTAGTCGCTTACCACGGGGCTAAGTGGCGCTGTGTGTTGTTCACAGAATTTATTATTATTTTATCTTAAAGTATTAAGATGGTAGGTATAATCCGATTACCCGAGGGTTGCTGTATTAAAAACATATTACCCTATTTGCCATCAGATTCTATTACACCTATATCTACAATAATTGCCTAATTGTTGAATTCATTTTAATACCTAACAAACTGCACAAATTCAAATAATTTTTATTAACATTCTCTAATTAAAAATGCCTCAAAGTTGCCATGACCAAAAATGATGTCAAAACATTTCAAATAGGCCATTAATTTTGGTCATCAAACTTCAGGATTTCAATTTAGACCAATAAAACGTGAACAATTACAAAAAGGAACTTACCAAAACCCATAAACAAAGTTACGGGGCCAATTATAAAAGTCAAATTTCTCCTTAACACAAGGATAATAAGGTCGAGTTTCCCAATCAGAGGCGGTAAAGTTAAAATGGGAACAAAAGCCCACCCAAGCGGTGAGCTTTGTAGATAATAAGTAAAAACTACATTTTAAATTCTAAAACTTCTGCAATTTTGTACAAATTGTCATTAGTGCCAACTGAATGCTAATACCAATAATTATTTACCGTAGCTATCTCAAAAAGTTCATGTTCGTTGTTAGTGTTTTTAATTCGTAGAATCATGTAAATAGGTGTGGATCTAGTGGTAGATACCCCGACTTTCATTCCTAGGGTCGTGGGTTCGAATCCTGCCCGACCGCACACTGATATTTTATTTCTTTAAGAAAAATTAATGTGCGCTAGCAACATCGCTCTTACGGTGAAGAAAAACATCGTAAGGAAACCGACATGTCCTAGAACTCACCACGGTCCCAAGGCATTTAGGGGTTTTTAGCTGACCCCGAGCTCCCGACAGGGATGTAACCGGGAATATCGCTGTGAGGAGAAAACAATCTTGAACAATATCTTCTCCAACCTACAATATCTAAACGCGAATATTACCTCATTTATTTATTTTAATTCGTCTCCAAAAGATTTTTCCAGAAAATGTGTTCAAAGGAGGAATAATCTCATAAAATTTGGTTATCTGGAGGGTGCTCTAAGAAGGGTGAGGTGTAACTACTCTAGTGGTCGTATTTATAGTAGAATTCTTACTAGATTTCAACAACGAAAAATATCCTTGTTCCCCATCTGAGCGATGTTCCCTGTTGCATCCCTCTCAAGAGCCCGGGGTCCGCTAAAACCCCTACCTATTTGGGATATATTAGCAAATAGATTTGGCAATGAAAGTCGTGTTTTAACTCCAGAACGGCTGAACCGATTTTGGTGGGGAGGTAGCTCAAAACCAGGAGACGGACATAGGATACTTTTTTTACCTCTACAGTGGAACAAAGTTCGCCGGGTCAGCTAGTTAAACATAAAACGAATGACTAGATAGCTTCAATGTGCAGCCTCTTCCATGTCACCTCTGCAAGATGAGAATCATTATTGAAAATCGCCTATAACTAGGGCCCTATCAATTGATGTCATTCGTAAACGAAGATTCTTTGAGGGAATTGAGATTTCAAACACCCTCTGTAGTAGAATTACTTACCTACCTATTTAAAATTCTGAACGAATTAAATTCAATAAATATTAATTTATTTCCATGATTGTAGCTGGCTTGTTAGTAAAAAATGAAACCCAATGCAATATGATTAAAAAAATATGCCTAAAGCTGTTGCACAAATACCTACATATTTCTATTAAAGACTAAGATTTCTTTTCGTATTATAAAGGTGGACACATCTCTAATTATGTTAGAGTTTTCAGGTCGCCCTAGGGCCTCTAACAAAACCGAAACAGAGATCCGGACCGTTATCAGAGATAACAACCGGGCCGGACCAACTGCTTAAAACGTGTTGCGCCGAACGGAGGAGAAAAACAAAATCCGCCTGCTTAAAAAACTTTCAATAAAACATTAAAAGAAATGAAAACTAAAAAGAAAATAAGTGAAACAAATCCAGTACATAGTCAGTCACGAAACATAGCGACTTTAACAGTCGGGACCTATTTTTGGTTTATAATAGTCTAGCTAGATAATAGGTAGGTATAGATAGTCGTGCGAAGCAATAGGTAATCTAATCATAATAAAAAAAAACCTCCATGAAAATTACCTAAGTACCTAGATATCGTGGTAACTACCTAAAGTTACCTACATAGTTATAGAACTGTTCTAAAAGGGAACCACGAAGCAAGCAGTAAGCAAGCACGCATCGGCAATTTTTCAGTAGATGTAGGAATCTTCAAGTGGCACTCCGACCCACCCAGAGGTTAGGATTTTGTGACAAAGGGGAGTGAAGAGTAGGTATTCGTTGGTTCTAGGTACCTTGTGTAGGCTGGAATTGTGTAGGTAATAGACCGCTTCGACAGTGCCGGTTTACCAGTCAAGGCAGTAATCATCATCATCTGAGACTTTATCCGTACACTGGTGAACATAGCCGAACCGAACTAGCGTTTGGGGACACGATCTGCCTAAAACAGATCCCTGACGGTTGCTCCTGGGAGTGGCCTGACAGTACAGAGGACCCCTCCATTTATACCCAAAGTGGTCATAGTGGGGGACGCTATAACATATGTATATGTACGGTGAAGGAAAAACATCGTGAGGAAACCAACATGTCCTAGGACTCACCACGGTCCGAAGACATGGGATATTCAGTGTATTCTATGTATCATATGTATGTATTTACAAAAAAAAAAAAAAAAGTATAATATGTAGTATATCCGTTGTCTAGTACCCATAGTACAAGCCTAGTGCTTAGTTTGGGGCTAGATTGCGCTGTGTGTAACGTTGTGAAATATTTATTTATTATTATTTATTTATATATAGATAGTTTTAGTCGTCCAGGGTCCCATGCTGAACATAGTCCTTTCACATACAACGCCACAAATAGCGTTCGCGAGCCATCTCCATCCAACGACTCCCCGCGACCGCTACAATGTCGTCGGCCCACCGAGTAGGTGGTCTTCCAACACTCGGTTTTGCATTGCATCATGGCCGCCACTCAAGGACTTTTACACCCCAACGGTTATCAGTCCTTCGAGCGATATGGCCTGCCCATTGCCATTTCAGTCAGATTTTGAGAGCTATAATATGTGCTCTCGGCTTAGGCTTTGAACTACTTCGGTGACATTGGTTCTCCTACGGATTTCCGTATTACGTATTAAGCAACAGGGTAGTCAGGGCAGTAGGCTATTGAAAAAAGGCTGCAAATATGAACCAGGCCAATAATCGGCCTGGCCTTAAAAGCCTTAAAATATCATCAGTTCACACGATGCCTTTTCAACTGGCTTTGAAATTGATACAGTGTCAATGGGTCATAAAGCAATATTATTTTAGGTATTTTAAAAATAATAAAGAGCCAACAGCATTGTTTTCTTTTCTCTGTTCTATCGAGTATTTTATTATGATTTTCTTAATAGCAGCGCCCCGTGGTTTCACCCGCGTTAGTCCTGGTGCCGCGGAAATACCGGGATAAAAAGTAGCCTGTGTTAATCCAGGTCTCCAGCTATCTGCTTACCATGTTTCATCGCAGTCGGTTCATTCGTTTATGCGTGAAAGAGTAACACATATACTTAGTAGGCACCTAAGTGTTTATCTCTTTCACGCAAAGATGAAAGGTGAACATTTAAGTACCTACTTACTTGCCTACAAACAAACCTTCACCTTTATAATATTAGTAGAATTGCACGTTTCGAATATGTTACAATTGTCATGGTCACGAGGAGACTAAATTATTTCGATACAATATGTTGTTTTTAATACCTAGCTATACCTAATTTTATTTAACAAAAAAAGACATTTTTACTTTGAAATTAATGCTGAGTACGCCATCTAGCGTCGAGTGGCAGAAATAAAACGATTTTATTGACTTTCATCGGTTTTCGGGATTTCGTTTCGTACATAATATTTTTATCACTAGATTTTTTAAAGTTATTTACATATTACGTAATTTAAAAAAAACATCAGATCATCGGTAATAAAAAAAATAGAAAAAAATCATCTCGTCAAAATTGTCACATTAATTTTGAAAATTCACTCGCATCGATAACCAACAGCAACATCTCTCAACTTATTTCCACGAAGGCAAAGCCAATACCAGCTTCTCGATAAAAAAATCCGAACCAAGAAACCTTCCTAACAAAAACATCTTTCGGCGCGCCTCAAGATCATCGATGCCAACTTACTTTTAAATTAAACAATTCAAAGTATAAAAAACAATCCATGTGATACAAATATTGCACACGACGACGTCTGACGACGGAACAAATAATAAAAAAAGTCGCTGACATTCTATTTTTCTTCGAAAGGAGCTGCGCGAGCATTGTGAGTTGCGCTGGCGCAGAAAACAGAAAACGATCAAGACCGCGTGCGCTTCACGACTGACAGAGCGAGAGGTCCCCGTACACCGTTGAAAGAAAGACAGAGACCGGTATGTTATGGGCGTTTCTCTATCGATTTTTGCATCCAATTAATGTTCAGTGGGCTTCCAAGTGGGCGGGGCTTCATGATCCAAACTAATAGGGATCGAGGGAAAATGATCTATAGATCGATGCGCTTGCGCACTGTGCACTGCATTGTTATCGTTATAATCGTGGATTATTTATATTAAATCTACTTTTTGATGGCTGAATAAATTTACATGTGCCGATTTTTAAATATTTCAAATTAAATTTTATTTTTGGATATGGGAGGTCAGGTAGAAAATTTGATTTGAAAGGGTTAGAGAAGTATTTTTTGGCATTATTTTGCGTCTTTTACTTATTTTAACCTTAAGTTGTTAATTAATTTGACAAGGTTCGATTCTATCATACTGGAATAAGCAACGAATAGCAATTCTACGCATAAATCATATTTTCGAGAATCTCGAGCTGTTCAATCGAAAAAATGACGATTCATGTGGAGAATTGTTATTCATTGCTTATTCTAGTTTGTTCGAATCAAGCCTTAATACATAGCAAATACAAATAACTTTATTGGCCACCACAAAAAATCAAGAAAATACAGTAAAATAAATCTCTACCTTTTGCGTTACTTTAAAACTGTGTGGCAGGTAAATTAAACTTTAGTGTACTAAGGTGGTTTACACACAGCGAGTTACCGTGCCAGTTGTTGCCAAGCCAGTCTGCTACTTATACGCTAATAGCTGGCTCGCCAGGGCTAACGCAACACAGCACTTTCACTACTATGTTACTCGTACGCTATACGTCCAAACAGTGCCAGTTACCTACTATCCCAGCTTCTTGCACGTGCCAGCTAACTGTCATGTGTATACATACACTAACTGGCATGCCTGTAACTGGCATACATGTAGCTAGCACATAATTTGATTAACTTGCAAGCCCGTTAATTGAAGGGGTTGCCAAGCTGGTACGTGTAAACAGACGGTCACATCGTGTCAGCTACTGGCATGCCAGTAGCTGACTCGATGTGACCGTAAGCGCACCACTTACATGCCAGTATTACTTGCATATATATCCGCAGTGTGGTAGTTAATTGTTCATGCCAGTAACTTTCAAGCCTGCTACTTTCCCGATTTACGGGCATGCCCAGCTATAATGCAGCTATTTGGCAGGCTGACTCGTACGCACTTTATAAAAGAGCTATACCTAACTTTTCTACCTAGGTACCAGAAGATTCTATTAGCATTAGGTTTTAGGTTTAGGTTGTCGTGTAGCCCTGGCATAGAATTGGGCGTTCCCTATCTCTTGCAGTGGATGTCGTAAAAAGCGATTAAGGGATCTGAGGGAGACTAAGAAATCTTAAGTTCTCTCCGCGCAGTGGCGAATAAACTGCTTGGTCCCTAGGAGGGTTGGTGTCAGTGTAGAAATATTGCCGAATCTATTTCTAAAAGGTAATTTTAGTGTGAATTTTGCTTCATATTTTTTACAGTTTGACTTTGGAACTGCTAAACCGCGTCCTTCGAGACGAGTTTGAAATGGATGACTATCAAGCGACCTTTCTCCTTCCAGTCTCTAATACCAGACCAGAGACCAGTTCAGTTCTATGCTCGCACCTTTCCCACTCGAACAGTCTGAATAGAAAAATATAGTTGTTAATACAAAGAGTGACGTCACATCGGTTCTATTCACTGGGTAATGTGGGTACCGACTTCCGTCTGTCTCGAAAGTGTCGAGTTACTTTCCTACACATTTCTATGTAGGTAAAGCCATGCACAATTATACGTGTTAGTTATTATTTCGATTTTGATGCCGATCGTCCACTGCTAGCTAAACTAACAGAATTTTTAACCTTAGGTAGGTACACGATTTCCGTCCATCATTAGGAATTATTAGATCTATCGGTCTAGATTGCGTTGTAGATAATACTGGATAGTCCAGTGCCAGTCTTTTCGCGATCACGGCCGGTGTGACCCGTTTGCCGAAACGTCGAGGTAATCAAAAAACAATGATTATCTACAACGCGATCTAGATCTTCTAATAATCTAAGTTACTAAGTATAACTTAGCTTCGTGTAGTTGAGCCAGTTTGTCATACTTTTAGGTCCAAAAATTTTACTATAGCTATGCTTACTTCTAGGCGATGTTCCCGGTCCCAAACTATTTGGGGTCGCAGTAGGTAAGACATTGTTATTCCTTCTGTAAATAGATTTGGCAATATTCTTACGGCTGGCCACCTGTCTAACACCAACCCTCCTAAGGGACAAAGCAGTTTATCTGCCACCGCGCGGGGAGAACTTAAGGTTCGCTAGTCTTCCTCAGATCCCTTAGTCGCTTTTTGGGACACACGGGAAGAGATGGGGTAACCCTATTCTATGACGGGGCTACACAGTCAACTAAATTGACAGTGAGAAATGCGACCTTTGTCCCACCACTAGATCAGAGCGCTATCTGAATTTTGAAGGCTTTTTGAATAATCCACAGCTTCTAAATTCAAAATTAGTACCTATCTATGGGAATTTTTGAGTTTAAAACCTGCTTAATTGCTCAAGTAGGCCTCAAATTTTGAGTAGTTTCTCAGTATTCGGCCGTAAGCGAGGCTAGGTAGGAGTTAGGAGCAAATACATTGGTAGGTATACTTACAAAAACATCTCGATTATTAGAACTACGGGTCTAGATCGCGTTTCAAGTTAGACAATTCACATCCCAAACACATACGCACTTACGCAGCTGCAGCGAAAGTCGCAGAGCACAGCTAGTTATCAATAACAATAATGGTTCGGTAGGAACTAGGTGCCTATAATTTGCGGCTTCCCACTTCGACGACATACGTCATACGACAGGCACAAAAAACATCGAATGCATCGAGTATATTATTACCAACTTATTGTTGCTTGGAAATACAGATTTCGGCTTCGAATCCAACATCTGCCGGTTTTCATGTGATTTGTCGTTCATGACAATGTAGGCCGTTTGTCGGGAAAGTGCTTTTGTAATTGGGTTTTGTAGATATTTACTTTGTGTTGGGAGCGGGGATATTTGGAGACGATGTTTCGCAAAATATAAAACGAATAAACTATACCTAAATTTAAACATAATTTTCCTTTAGTTTTTTTTTATATACCTAGGTATATAAAAAAGCTAAAGCTGCCACTTAAGCAAAAACCTATCTATTCCATCCAAAGGTTGCCTGGAAGAAAGGCCGATAAGGATTTAGGATAAGGCCGCCTATTTGGCTTTGTCTTATTACTCTATTTTTTTGTGTTTTGTTTTCTTGTCTTATGTTGTACAAATAAAGTTGTGTATCATAATTCACACATCAACGGAATCTAAGGATAGGTGTATAATATTTTATCAAATATCAATAAATGTTTGAAGAATTTTTCAGGTTCATTCAATGGAAGAATAAAATAACCTTATAAGGGTGCCTTTTTTACCTTTTAAGATGCGGAACCCTAAAAACCGTTCATTATGGTTTTAACTACCTATATACACCAACAACACTGGGTCACCTCGGGACTAAGATAATTGTAACATACCTAGTTGAAACGTTGAGGTAAGAAACTATATATGCAAATACACGATTGACCCGGCAAAATGTACCTATCCTAAACTACATAGGTACCTATTGTTATGATTTTTGAATTTATAAACATAAAAAGCTAATATTTTGGTATAAGTTTTAAATTATGAAATGGCAACACTGATAACGACTGTTACTTGTTTTTAAAAAAAAAGGGCGTGGAAAGGAAGTGGAATCGGTGGGGCTAGTTCGAGCCGAACTTAGACACTGCATTCATTCCTTGCCAAGCTTTGGTGATCGTAGGACAACTTGTCGAACCTCTGTTGGTTTTTGTAAACTATTATATTATAAGTTCTAAATGTTTAATGTATTCGTTGGAGAGTTAATAAATTGCTGATTGAAGACAACGTGATCTGGTTTCATTATACTATATTAGATCAAAACACAAATATTCCAAAAAAATACTAAATAAGTACTCACTTACCTACGTGCCCATTTGTATATAAATATTTTTACCCGCGTAAGTCCCGATCCCGTGGGAATATCAGGATTAAAAGTTAAAAGTTCTAATGGTGCAAGAATTTTTGAAATCGGCTAACTCGTTTTTAAGTTTATTCATTACAAACATACAGACACACACAACTACAAATCTTTCCTCTTCATAATATTAGTGTAGAATTGTAGATGTAGATAAAATCTACATCTACTACCTACTACTACTAAGAAATAAAATAGAAAAGAGTTTAAAAATCGTCATGTCAAAATTCTAATAATGGTTGACATTAGGTAACATAAGAAAAGTCTAATCCTAAAGCTGTTTAGAAATAGACTTTTCATCTGTGTTCGAGATGTTGTCTACTCTGAGGATAAGATCATTAGATCTCGAATAGAAAAATGCTAAAAATAATAAAAACATCGAGATTAATAACATCGAACACATGTAGGTAGGATTATGTAAATGACTCTATCGTTACTTTTTAAAGGTATGTAACCTTTATCAAACCAAAAAAACATCCACCCAAGAGAATCTAACAAAAAACGTTTTCTCACTCCCGAAAAACCTGCCAAAAAATCGTACCCACAACCGCAACTGTCAAAATATAAAAATCGATTAAATACGTTTGCCATCCAGTTGGCATCCTGTCTTCAGTGTTACCAGTAAAAATTATATCTACCGAACAATAGGGAAGGAAGTGGGCACCGCAAGACAAGGAAATTACCCTGCGCGGCTCCTTAATTATACGATTTTACCAATTTACCTATAATTTTGTGGCAAACGCTACCTACTTAGGGCACTAAAATCACCACCTCGTATTGTATTATACCAACCTACAAATCAAATACACTCAACTGCCTTTACGGGGACGTTTAAGAAACTTTTTTCCCTGATATTCATACATTATTGTATGGATAATTGATGGGTTGATAACCATTTGTGGATGTAGCATCGAGTCGGGTTTTTTTACATTGATAAAATGGATAACGGTGAATTTATTTGTAGAAATACTTGATTCAAAATGACCGGTTGTAATGTATAAAGATGTACTGTTTAAGTGCTGATTTATAACGTGATAATGATTGAGATTTAGCTCGTTAAAACTTAATTTTATGCGAAATTCTTTTTTGTTTTTAAGAACCCTCTCAATAAATTAGCTATGATACTTTGAGTTGTGTTTTGATAGCGGTATTTAATTTGTAGAATGGTTTTGGTCTAGAAGTTGATACTTCGACTTTCATTTTGATGGGCATGCGTACGAAGCCCGACCGCCAATGTCGTTTTCCTTAGAAACACGGTGGTTCCATAACACTTAGGTATTAAAGAGTAATTTACTTTTATAAAATTTAAGTTCTTGGAATTTTAATCTTAGACATTCTGAGCTTTGATGTAATGATTTTCAATATTCCTTCTTATATAATCGATATTATTTGAATACCTATTTATTATTTGTATCTTCGAAATTTAAAATAATGAAGGTAAGGTTAGGATAGATTAGATTAGTGTGATGTTAACATCTTGCTCGTAGGTGAAGGAACTTTGGAAATCTGAATGTGGCCATCGAATTTTGATGCTGATCGTGGAGGATAATATAGTATAGTTACAATGAGTGTAGGTATATAGTCCAGTTCTACCTACAAACTGGACTATATACCTACCTACAGTGTTGTCTGTAAAGCTAAATTTCATTTAACCCATTGGTCAGAACAAAAAATCGAATTTCAACCACCAAAAACTCTCAACAAGCGGTTTACAGATTTCAATCTGTCATAATAAAAATGATTTTGTATCTGTGGTAGGGAGGGATGGGCAGTGTTGAGGTTAGTCGATCGACATTCGACAATTAATATTAACTTGGAATCTGTGGGATTCCGCGCCGCTCTCCGAATTTTATAGCGGCGGGCGCCACCCAAGCTCCAGAACAGAGCACCCATGGAGAAAACTGTAGAAAATAAATACTAACTAGATTTTATTTATTACTAGCAGCTCCCCGCGGTTTCAACCGCATAAGTCCCGATCCCGTGCGAATATCGGGATCAAAAGTAGCCTATAGCCTTCCTCAATAAATGGACTATCCAACCCCGAAAGAATTTTTCAAATCGGACCAGTGGTTCCTGAGATTAGCGCGTTCAAACAAACAAACAAAAAAACAAACAAACTCTTCCGCTTTATAATAGTAATAGACTAGCCGCGCGCCGTGGTTTTATTTAACTACGTAAGTCGCGTCGCGACCCTGTGAGAATATGGGAATAAGTAGCCTTTGTGCTATTCTAGGTCTCCAGTTATCTACATACCGAGTTTCATCGCAATCGGTTAAGCAGTTTTTACGTGAAGGAGCAACAAACACACACTCATGCATAACGAAATTAAAATCAAAATTGAGATTTAAAAAGAGATTGGTAACGGCCGCTAGCTTACTATTGAGAACGTACCATTTGGTATTTTTTGTCAAAGACTATTTCAAATACTTTATGTTCTAGATTTTCGTTTTTAGCTCTTTACTATCAAACATTAGTTTTTTATTACGATAGCAACAATAATACATATTGCACGACGTAACACATAACGCAATCCAACCCCAAAACTGAGCACTAGGCGTGTACTATAGGTACTCGATAACGGATATTACCTATACATTTTTTATTGTAAATACAAACATATTATAATTACATTTACAATAATAATACATTTACTCAACCTAGTTACAAAATGATTTAGGTATCTATCATAATTATTTTTCAAGACATATTTCGACTCAAGGTTTTTGTGTCCGACTCGCGGCGCCTAGTCCACAGCGAGCGGCGCGTATTCGACCATACTCCATTATTTATACCGAGCCCTCGTGAGCACCGATACTGCTTAACATCGGTTTTTATTACACAAGTGTTTAGCTAGCCCACACTGGACGTGAGCTTTGTTAGCTGTGTATTTATCTGTTGTAGGTACCTACCCACTGAAATGAAACTATACAAGTACGCTGGAATTGGTATAAGTACCATACAAAATTACATTAGATCTTTGGGCGGTTTCTATGGACGAACAAAGCGCCACTGTCAGCTACATAGGTACAACCACTGACCTCCATGGTACAAGCCGCTGGACACTCTGGACAGGTCATAGCGCACTGAATTAGGTGCCTATTTGATTTGCGCCATGTTGCGCTGTTGACGCGCGTTTTCTATTGAAAGTGATGGCGGCCGTCCGTGGAACAAATAGTTCTGTGGATGGTTACCATAACTTTCAATAGAAAACGCGCGATAACAACGCAACATGGCGCAAATCAAATAGGCACCTAATTCAGTGCGCTATGACCTGTCCAGAGTGTCCAGCGGCTTGTACCATGGAGGTCAGTGGTTGTACCTATGTAGCTGACAGTGGCGCTTTGTTCGTCCATAGAAACCGTTTTTAGAAGGAAGGAATCGAAGGAGTTGGACGGCCTCTTTGGCGCGTCGGGTAAAGGCTCAACTGCAATGTAGAAGGTTGCGGGTTCGATTTCCGCCGGGTGCAAGTGTTTCTGCTTAAAAATTAATAATTGTTTCTGGTTTGGGTGTTTTATATGTATCATTATGTAATCTATTATCTATTATACTATTATAAAGCGGAAGAGTTTGTTTGTTTGTTTTTTTGTTTGTTTGAACGCGCTAATCTCAGGAACCACTGGTCCGATTTGAAAAATTCTTTCGGGGTTGGATAGTCCATTTATTGAGGAAGGCTATAGGCTATTTTTGATCCCGATATTCCCACGGGATCGGGACTTATGCGGGTGAAACCGCGGGGAGCTGCTAGTGTATCATAAAATAATGTAATGATACCTACTGTTTAATTAATTGTATTTTGTAGAACACAAACGAATGATTGTAATCCAACCACAACCAGGTTGTTGTTTTTAACCATATTTGCATTTATTTCAATAAATTGTTTTTATGTTACAAGAATATTTTTCTCCTGTGAATTAAAGACATTTTTCGGTTTTAATCGCGTGGTGTTTATTACTTTTAGCATTGTTTCAACGCTCAACGTTTCGAGACCTTTACAGGTCTCTTCTTCGGCATTGAATTGAATTGGTGAATCCTGAAGAAGGGAGCAAGAGCTTTAGCAAAACTCTACAAAATATTGGATAATTTGCCCGGTTTTTGTACTACATTCAAATGGATAATTTTGGATGGACGACTTTTGTCGTTGGGGTATTTTGCGAACGGGACATTATTGTCCGCCTAAATGAATAACAGCTTTATTTAAAATAAAAAAAAGATTAGTCCATAATATTAAAAATTGCACAATAGCTATCTATATATCTTGTAGGTACATACTTGTACCTACAATCTACATGCGAGTATTTCCTACCTTATTTTACTAAAGATATAGATATAATATGACGTCTCGGTTAATTAAAAAAAAAGTGCTGCCAAGGGCCTTTTAACAACCTTTTTTTTTTTCCTAAAAAGGGTCCATGTCATAATCTTGTTTCGTAGTGAGGACGAGCGACGTAACGTGATATCTTTAAATTAGTTACAAGATATGCTAGGTTAGATACACGGGTCATATGATAAAATTAGAAGCAAATTGTGCGATGGTGCGCGAAGGCGGCTTTGTACAACGGTTTCGTTTTTAGGGTTCCGTACCTAATTCTAACCTAACCACACCTATCTACTACTCTTTTTTTTCGTTTGAATTATGGCTTCGGTCGAAGGTACTTAAAGCTTGTGGGTAGTATAGCTTGTGTCAAATTATTTGTTGTTTGACAAAATGTTTCAAACTAGTCAAAGTCGTCATAGTTCGTCAAATTCAGAAAAAAAACTTGAAAAGAAGAAAAAAGATCGGTGGTGACAGTATTTATATCCTTTGGGTACGGAACCCTAAAAATGGATAGGGATATTTTGTGAGAGGCATTTTACAAAATCATAAAGAATTATTTAGCTAGAGGGACATTTAAAAAAAATGGTAAAGGGTCATTTTGCGACAGGGACTTTTTGCAAAATGGTCAAGGGTCATTTTGCGACAGGGACATTTACAAAATGGTAAACCTTCATTTTGCGACAATGACATTTAAAAAAAAACATTTTGTTTTTAGAGTTTGTAAGCTCAATTTTCCAGGTTTTCTAATAA
Source organism: Idaea biselata (assembly GCA_958496205.1). Lineage (NCBI taxonomy): Eukaryota > Metazoa > Arthropoda > Insecta > Lepidoptera > Geometridae > Idaea > Idaea biselata. The sequence continues at coordinate 17,845,168 of OY292405.1, read as the reverse complement.
AATTAGAGACTTTCCATAACAAAAAGGACTTTATTTTATTCCTCAGAGAGAAAACAAGCGATACTTATACCTTAGGTAGCTCTATACAGTAGGCCTCTGTACTTTACACAAACAGACAACACTACCTATAATTCTTTGTTATCACCATAACCTCTAACCAACACCTACGTAGGGACACCACACCAATCCCGAGACTCCTCATCGACCCTTCACACTCCAGGCGAGAAATCCGACACCTTTACCAACTTCATTATCGTAATGACTTAACTACTTACAATATCACAGTCGATTTCCAACTTTATGCTAAAGGCTTAAAGTGCAGACTCATTTGCAAGGTGAGGTGTGAAAATTGACGCCTCTATCCGAATCATAAAAATGAATTGGTGGTTGAACTTTATACAGAAGGAATAGAGTTGGTTATTGTTTGCATTACTATTACATTGTTCTATGAATAAAGAATCTTGTTTTGTGAGAAATGTGCTTTAGCTAAGTAGGTTTAGAGTTGAATTTCGATTGGTGTATATTAAGGTGTTAATTTTAACGCCTCGTGTTTGTATAGATGTGGCAAGTTTCTCTCCTATTGGTTGGTTTGAATATCGAATAGATATGTTTGATTGATGGTCTCAAAGCTTTATGTCAGATCGAGCTTTATAAATGTTGTGAACATCACACAGCGCCATCTAGGCCCCGTGGTAAGTTACTGTAAGCTTGTGTTACGGTGACTAGACAACTATACTTCGTTTTTTAATTGTAGACTATGATTCGACACATCATTCTAAAGAAAAAATGTCAAATAGGTACAAAGAAACAAAACGTCATATCGTAGTTGATATTAAATAAATATTTGTTTTAATTTGTTTTTAGTATTTGTTGTTATAGCGGTAACCGAAATACATCTTCTGTGAAAATTTCAACCGTCTAGCTATTACGGTTCATGAGATACAGCCTGGTGACAGACGGACAGACGGACGGACGGACAGACAGCGAAGTCTCAGTAATAGGGTCCCGTTTTTACATTTAGGTACGGAACCCTAAAAACGATAATTTAACACCATTCATGCATTATCCTATCATCATCATCCGAGCGATATAAAAGCTGAATAAATGCTAAATAAAGCATTTATTTATTTATTTACTATCTGCGCCCCGCGGTTTCACCCGCGTACTTAAGTCTTGATCCCGCGGGAATATCGGGGTAAAAAGTAGCCTATGTGTTATTTCAGGTCTCCACCTATCTACATACCGAGATTCATGGTAATCGGTTCAGCGGTTTTTACGTAAATAAGTAACAAACGCACACAGACACATATACACATAATATACTCACAAACTTAAAGCTTTATAATATTAGTAGGATTACCTATCTATAGGTAATTTGTTTCACGGCGGGAATCGAACCGCACAGCCAGTATTCTCCCGCCGCGCCACAGATAACATAGACCGTTCTATAACGGTGTTTCGTAGAACTCCCAACATATGAATAATCTCAAAAACTACTGTGCCGATTTCAAAAATTCTTTCACCTATAGAGAGCTACATTATCGAGGAGTAACATATGCTACTTTTGATCCCGATATTCGCACGGGATCGAGACTTACGCAAGTGAAACCGCGGGACGCAGCTAGTAGGTAATAAAGAAGCACAGAATAATGCAATAAACGGATAATCGAATTACCTTCAGTTATTACAATACCAGTTTTCTTTACCCTCCATTACCGATGTACAATTTGTTTCACGGCGGGCACCGAACCGCCTCACAGCCAGCATTCTCCCGCCGCGCCAGAGATAACATAGACCGTTCTATAACGGTGTTTCGTAGAACTCCCAACATAAATTCTATCTCTCAATCTATCACGTTCGCCTTGTCACGTTCTTGCTAAGTCTAAAACAGGCGTCTTGGACGCCATTTTGTGTCGTTTGTCGTATGCTTATCGACCGTGACAGGAGAGTGGATAAACTTATATTTATTCAGGCATAGTTGCTTTGGAGAGTGTGTGGATTATTTCTTAGTGCTTACGTCACTAAGGAAATACTCCATTTTTTAAAAATGATTTAATTTTTTTTAATAGTATACCCGGCGGGACTGCAACTCGCGACTGCTGGTATTCCGTTACAGCGCGATAGCCGCTACGCTACGCATTTTTTCAATAAGTATTTTTTGCTTTTAATCGCGTTACTTTTAACATTTTTTAACGCCTGATGTTTCGAAGACAGTCACGGGTTAATTTTTTTATATAGGTAATAAACTAGCTTATTCCCGCCGTTTCACCCACTCAAGTCCCGATCCTGTGGACATATCGGGATCAAGAGTAGTCTATGTTACTCCTCGATAATGTAGCTTTTAATTGGTGACAGATTTTTTAAATCTGTCCAGTAGTTTCGGAACCTATTCGTCCTAAACAAACTAACATAATTTCCTCTTTATAATATTAGAATAGATAATATAAATACAACTGAGGACTATTATAACGGGCACATCGAAGCGTTTATTTCACCACAAGGGTAAAAAATCTTTTTCCATCCCTTAATATTTATCAATTCCTAGCCAAAAGTTGAAAGCTTCGGGCGCTTCGATTTCGGTGACTTTTTTATCGCCGTTCGCAACACAACAGCTGTCGAACTGACAGAAACGATAGATGATCAAAATGGAAACAAATGACGATCTAAACGGAAACAAATAAGATTGTCATTCGTTTCCATTTTGATCGTCATTGCTTCTGTCAGTTTAACAGCTGTCGTGTCGCTAACGGCGATGAAAAAAATCTTAAAGAGCTCTATCATTTCAAAGGTCAAACCTGTATACAAATTTACAATCACCCATGTCGGTAATTTTGACTAAAATAACCTACCCATATATGCATAATTCCAGGAGGGTTACTTCGGTTCGTTTCGATACGACAACGATACGATAAAACGATGGTTCTACTGTCACCCTACTATCAGAATGTGACAGTAGAATCATTGTATTATCGTATCAATGTCGTATCGAAACGAACCGCAGTAACCCTCCAGTTCGGAGGAAGGTTCGTATATGCTTGCTGTGCCCTTTTTTGTTTGAATTACCATTTTAATAAAAGTATGTACACTACCTACTGGAACTTTCAAAATAATTCCGGTCCACCTTTTTTTTCGATCGACAATATGTTTCTCGTGCTCGTATGCTACCTACCACTGCATATTACCATTATTTTTTCTCCATTCTTTGGTTGCCAGGAAGAGATGGGCCTGGAAGAGATGGGCCTGGAAGAGATGGGTGGCCTTATCGCCCATAGGCAATAAGGCCTATGGTACAATAAAGCGTTAATCTCTATTCTGTTTTACATTATTCTTCTGTTTTCGCGATGTTGGATTGAAATTAAACTAATTTTTTGGTTTTAATCGCGTGGTGTTTATTACTTTTAGCATTGTTTCAATGCTTAACGTTTCGACGCTTCTACAGAATTGACCTATACCTAAAGGTCTCGAAACGTTGAGCATTGAAACAATGCTGAAAGTAATAAACACCACGCGATTAAAACCGAAAAATGAGTTTATCTATCCATTTCCTAAGCGTGGTCTGTTTCTGTAACTGACACGTCAGTTTTCAGCTGAGACTTTCTGAAACATTATCAATTCCAAGACAAAACCTTTCAAACGCCAAATACCCGAGGTGCTATAGAGCCAGTAAGTCACACCGATAGCCTCCGTAGATAAAGAGCTGCGATCACAAAGGACAGCTTTCGCCCGAGATCGCCTGCGATCACCCACCCGAACGGGGGAGCCGAACTGACCCCCAGGACGTACTGAGGGCAAAAGAAGGATAAATGAAATAACAAAATATGATTCCCGTATGTTTATTTATTTATTAGCTAATGGCCTCACTACACGGGATGCCGAAGATCGTGCGAAGTGGAGACGTAAAAGTAGGAAAGCGGACCCCGGGCTCTCGAGAGAGATGCAACCGGGAACAACGCTCGGATGATGATGATTATTTATTTATTAGGTACACCAACAGTAAAGTACACATCACGAAAACAGAAGGTAAATCTATAAATTACGAATGAATCTATTTGTGACGTGTATTTTTATACCAATAAATTACTATGACTATGACTAAATAGGGTATTTACTCGACTGCGAGAAGGTTACGTTTTTAACCGACTTCAAAAGAGGAGTAGTTTCTTAATTCGGTTGTAGCTATTTGTATCATACTTATATTGGAACGAAGTTCCTTGTCGCGCGTTGCGAAAGGGGGCTTGACGGAAAAAATTAAGACCAAAAGTTGTAACGACACTTTTTGCTATCGTTGTAAGGAACTTCGTTCCATCCGGGTGTCCCTTGACACCTCTCATTATATTGCTAGATAGGAACCACACAACCACATTTTCACTTTTTTCACATTTTGTGACACCGTTTCTAAACCCCAAAATTTTATTTTTTCGTATTTACCCCTAAATCTGTACCTGAGTACGCTCACAAGCCTCCCATCCCCTAAGGGAGTTCAATTTCACTGGGAGTAATATAATCGCCTTACCGTAGCGTAGTTATGGGACCATAGGCTTGACCGCTAATGTTCTTATAGTGTTGGGAATAAGGGTCAGGTTGGTGATACTTGAGCTGGGTGTTCTAGGGACTTGACCCAAAAACACCCAGCTCCATGACGGCCTATGGGTCTTCATGATAGTTTCAGAGGGTGGCCTTGTACTGTTTCGCTAAAGCTAGTAATACACGGTTCAACCACATTGAATTCGCTCTGGTTGTAAGGCACAAACATGTACTTATGAAAGAAAGAAATAAAGAATAATCATTTATTTGGACAAGCACACGGTAAAAACAGTTAAAGAAAAATGAAGAAGAAGAATGTATGAAGAGTGATTGAACATGACATTGAATTATGCTTGCTTTTATGTTTACACGATTCAATTTTGGATGCTTCATCCAAATTGAACGGCAAAGTGAACCTTGTAATTTGGGGAAAGGATATCTACTCTTTTCTCTATACAAACTTAACAAACGTAGTCGACTGTTTCGTCCCTGGATAAAGACGTTAGAGAAAATATGTGTTTATGTCTAAAAACCTATATATCAGCCTCTGTTGATTCTTGACAAAACGTAGGGACCCAACATAGTCATGGCAGATATAGGTTTTATGGCTTAAGCACATTTGCTCTAATGCCATAATCCAGGGAGGAAATAGTTGACTAAATTTGGATGGAGAAAGAGTAGGTAGAATTTGCTCTTAAAGGTACTGTGTGAAGCAGACAATCAAAGTATGAAAGAATGCAAAACTGTTTTTGCGTTGATTGTACTTTTTTGCCTGTTTTTTGTCAAGCTGTCAAATAAATCTGGCCGGTCGCGGTGTGATGGGTAAAATTTCGCTGGCCAGACCAGGCAACTATCAATATTCAATCACTAGGAAAAACCAGATATATCTGCTAAGGTATTTAAAACCTTAGATGAAAACAAAAATCAGCAGATACGTTACCTAGTCTCAGAAAATGAGACGAAAAAACTGCGTCTAGCTGACGCACTAGCCTCAGTCGTATGTCGAACCGTTGTCGCGTGATCACGTGCTGTCACACTGCGATTTTATCTTTTTGAAATCCATAACATAGCTAATTTATCGAATACGCAATGTTAGAATATACCGTATCTACTATTTTTGTTTTCATCTCAGTTTAAAACCAATTTTTTTGTAACTTGAGCGTTAAAAATTGAGGTTCTTATATAAATTATACAATTAAGAAATCTTGGCATAAAATAATTGATACAGCATAATAAATGTGACATTAATTAATATTAGATGCCTTAAATATATTTATTTAATACGCTTCAAGCCTGCTTATACCTATTAATCTTTAACTCATTTACCTACTATTTGTTTTGATTTATTGAATTGAATTAATTGAATCAGTCTTCTTTCTCTGTTAGCATTAAGCCATTGGCCTTTCTGCCTGGCACTTGCCCAGCACTGTTGCCATAACGATGGCAGCGTCATTAGCCCCGTTCAGGTCATCTATCGCTGTACAGGTATTGGGGCACAGTGGGCATTGGAGTAGTTGATCTATGGACTGTGCTGAGCCTCGCTCGCATTACTCCTCCTAGTTTAGAATGAAGCCCCAACGAACTTATATTTTGTCTGCTGCGGCCTTTTTGGGTCGGAAATCATGTAGGTAACCTAAATGGATGGACCTACCTAGATGGTGGGTATTCTAACAACGACGTTGGTATTTTGATTCAACTTTTATAAAGGTGTATGAGTAGTTTCCAGAACAGTTTGACTTTGGACCTAGTGAAACTCGTCCGTCAGAGACGAGTTTCAAATGGATCACTATCAAGCGACCTTTCTCTTTCCAGTCTCTAATAGAGACCAGTCCAGTTTTATGGCTAGCTTCTTCTATCTCTTAAATTTAATAGTAGCTAATTTAAGCTCCACATCTAAGTATTTTAATTCACTTCAATCATCTAGGCAGGCAGTAGACCCAAAAAGTGCTAGCTTGACATGCGTAGAAATGGTATCACTACATCGGATGCTGAAATTCGTGCAAAGATACGTAAGAGCAAGAAAGCGGTTCCGAGCTCCCGAGAGGGATGCAACCAGAAACATAGTGAGGACGATGATGATGTTCTACTTTAATTTACTAGCCAACTTCTAAATCTTGAAAATTTAAATGTAAACTCTTCCGTAATCAGAGCAAGCAACACGTTCGGGTACATTCGCGTGCAGAAGCCGCAAGGAGAGGGCGCGGGGGTCACGGGGGGAGGGGGGCTGCGACGTCCTGTCACTGACAAATGGCCCGGAGGAGAGCGACCCGCACCCTCTCCACTACGTATAATGTAAGAGGTCACGTCAAATCTTTTGAGGATCGCCTTTAAAGATTCTTGAGGCAGAAAAAAGTAACTTAATGTAAAACTGAAAAGATTACTTTTTTTACAACGCCCACCTAATAAATGCCTGTCTTTTAATAAATGGTAACTGAATTTATTAAAATTTATACAAACATGTTAAGAGTACCTACCATAATAAGAAGATAGAGGGCTTTTAGTTTGTTCTGAAATTTGACTGAAAAACTACGAAACCGAATTAAATGATGTTTAAAGTAAAATACATAGGTACCTTGGTCCTTAGAAATAACATGCTACTCTTAATCCCATTTGAAGATATAACAAACATTTAATAATGAAATCCAAGGTGGTTAGAGTTTTACCTATAAACACGTAAGTATTTATACCACCAGAGACCTCTCGATAACTAAACAAAGCCACTATTTTCGTCACCATTTTGTCTGAAAATTTTATTTTCCAAAAAACTACTAAAACCTCTTAGCCTACATCGAAACCATCAGCCAGGGGTGCTATAATTTCATAGGACGGGCGTCGGGCGTCGCTTATCTTGGGCGCTGGCTGCAGGCGCCTCAAACAGCGCCTCTAGCCCCCCTCAAACAAGGGGGGCCGCCCCCCCGCATGCCTCTTGTGTGCGCGACTGTATCGGGAATTTTCGATAAACCACATTCCTTAACAGTAATCGTGTAATAGTATATTAGTAGATATTTGTGGTTTTATTAGTTTCGTATTGGCTGGAGTTGGAGCCTGGTTTGATTTGTTAAGTTTTATCAGTTGAAAAGCTAGCATCATTTTGTATTAAACCCTTCGTATTCACGATGATAGACCTAGGCTCTTGGGCCTCAGAAATTTATAAAAAATAGACAGATAGATAAAAACTTATTGCACCGAAAATTTACAAAACACATTACAAAAACAAAAACTTACAGCTAATTTTAGAAAAGGTACAATAGGCGGCCTTATCTCTAAAAGCGATCTCTTCCAGGCAACCTTTGGATGAACAAGAATTGTCCATGGAAATATATTGGAACCATTGTCAAAAAAAAAACAAAATTACTTCATCAGTTTGGGAGCTACGATGCCAGACAGACAGATCGTCAAAACACCTCCTTTTTCCATAGCGGGTTAAAAAAAATACTTTTCATAACATTAAAAATGTCACAACATAATAAATTACAGTGCAAAGCTAACGAGCGCGAGTGTACTAACGCTCTGCGCGAGACACTGACTAATGTGACAACACATTACAAGAAATGTTGGAAACACAAACATGTTTCTACTCATCTGTACCTATTTACGTAAGATAATAGGGCTAGGGGTGTACATTGTAACGAAGGGTTCGTATTTTGAATACCTAATGGAACTTTGTGGTATTTCGCCCCGCGTATGTTTTGTCGATGGATGTCTTTGGATGGTCCCCGTAGTTGTCTTACACGTGATCCTTGGGTGGTTCTAAAACTCATCATCATCCGAGCGATGTTTCCGGTTGCAACCCTCGCGAGCCCGGGGTTCGCTTTCCTACCTTTACGTCTCCACTTCGCACGATCTTCGGCATCCCGTGTAGTCAGGCCATTGGGTGGGTGGTTCTAAAACTATTTGATAGCAATTCGTGTTTTTAAGAATCCGTACCCAAAGGGTAAAACAGGACCATTTTACTAAGACTCCACTGTCTGTCTGTCTGTCACCATGCTGTATGTCATTAACCGTGATAGCTACACAGTTGAAAACTGATTAAAATAAATATTCAAATAGGGCTCCCGTACAACAAACGTTTTTTTATTGTGATAATAGCACAGGCCCTTCGTGCGCGATTTCGACTCGCACTTACTCGGTTTTTAGACCATTTTGTTGACTTTCAGAGGATCCCACCTTCCAAAATAGTCTTCTTCTTTTAGTTTTCGCCCTAAGACCTCTAACTTTGACCTGACTGCTACTAGAGATAACAACTGGGAAGATACTTCCTTCGTGCCTTCCAATAAACGGAGGAACGGAGGATCGAGACGTTTCTTCTCGATCCTTCGTTCCTCCGTCCACAAGGCGTTGCTTAACCCTCACTCAAGCCGATAACCATTTATTGAATTTTTTATTACTTACATCATAATTAATTTCTTAAAGCAATTGACATTTATATATAATCTAACCTACTTAACATTCTTATAACTTTAACTTGTTTGACGTTGAATAATACTGTAACCTAAATTGACAATAGAGAATTTCTAATCTATAACTGTACATTTCATAATGGGTGTAATTAATTGTAATTTTAAGAATCTTTGAAAATACCTACTATAAAGTTGACATAACCGATTTTTAAATGTAAATTTTTCAATTCACACGCCTAATTGGTAAAATAGCATAGAACAAATATTGTCAAACACCATCTGTAACACCTACTCTATTTGTGAATAAATGAATTGAATTGAATTGAATTGAATCACGACAATACAATATAGGTGTGTGCAGCTAGGCCAATGAGCTCCTCCGATTAGTTAGAGTACCTATCTAGATTCTAGACAGAACATAGTCATAACCTCCTCGACATACAGTGATCAGCGCAGGTCGCAGTTTCCATTCCCGCTGGGAACAAGTATTTTACTTCCAAATAATCAGTTGATTATGGTCTGAGTGATGATGTCTCCCTATGTACAAAGAAAAATAAATACAAGTTTTATCAATTTATCACAGAATAAATAACAGTGGATCAAACATACGTACCTATATTATATCCATTGTCTTAGTAGCTTACCATAGATGGCGCTGTGTTATGTTCAGAGAATTTATTGTATTTATAAAGATTCGAAGTTTATCTATCCAATACGTAAATAACCAATAGATATACGGCATCATAAACATCGAGCAACAAGAGCTTGTACAAAACTCTACTTGTAATCCCAAATCGCTGATACAAAGCTGCTTCATAAAAACCGGCTGTGTCTAGCCAAAACAAAAATACGGGGATATATAAAAATATAAAATGAAATATGAAATGAAAGTGCCGCTGGACCGGGACGCAAGAAACTTGCGTTCCTTTTGAATGTGTTCTGTGAAAGACAGAAGATCTGTGGAGTGGCTGGCGGCATTTTTTTTATTAAAAAAAAAACGCCGCCAGCTAGTGTTCAGAGGTACATCTATTGTAGAGACTCAGTAGTCTTTATCTGATGAAAGAGACTACTGACTTCTGAGGTCTGATATCAGTATATCAGGCCTGATGCGCTTATAGCCTAAGTAGTATATTGTAAGTTTGTCGCAAATATATAGATAGGTACTATAAAATCCAGCTATTTTTCATTTTTTTTTGTTTTTATCATCATAACATAAGCTTAGTAGCTTATGATCGACCTAGATGACACTGTGTTATGTTAACAGAATTTATTGTATTTAATGTTCTTAATATACTCCTAATTTTTTTTCCAACATTTCAAAAATTGTGTAAATGTTACACGTTTTGTCATGTTTCTATTATCTCTACTGTTGACATTATCATTAAGTACAATACTACATTTTTTCACTATCTATAACATAACTCGCTAATGTTATCATAAAGAAACCACCCAAGCTGAACCAATTCTGATTTAAATCCAAAAAGAAAGCCTCTACACATCTTTTCGTATCTCAAGGAGTGTTTCTTTGGCCGTAACAATCTGAGGCGGCGCCACGGGTCAGCGGATCTCCTGCCTCCCTCCCACCCACCCCCTACACATACGACAGAGCGAGGCGGAAAATTCACCACTTTATAAAGGCTTCTATTCTTACGGGCTGAAAAAGAAATGCGGGTTACGTAATAGGTACAGGCTACATGAAAAGTGGCATGTTTAGGACACGCTTTTATTAAATAGACGAATGAGCTCTTCGATATATGGAAGTTTTCATTGATCAGGTATTAAGGTGTATGAAATTAAAAATTAGAGTGCCTATTAGGTAATGACAAAGTCTACGTGGTGGTCCAATGTCATGAAAGACTTTAGAACTCTCAACATAGACTTAGAGACAACCCAGGACAGAGCGTCCTGGCGCAAGATGATAGGGAGACCCGACCCCAAATAACGGGTAGAGGGAAGAAAGAAGAACGCACAGCCTAAGCCGCTGATAGTAGAAAGCTGAAATTAGGACAGTTCTTTATGTGTATGTTATGTAGGCATCCAATAAGAATGAGTTATATTTAATTCCCAAAGGTGAAATCGAGGGACATAGCTGGTTTAAATTAAATTCTTTTGACAACTATGTACCTACTTATTGCCTTCTTGCCACTATCGACGACTTTCTCCTTTTATGAACCTACTACGACACTGAATTTCGTTCGAGGAATTCAGTTAATAGAATTGAGTCCAGCTAACTAATCGAACAAGCACTAAATGTCCTACGAAACGTTATATTGATCGGAGATAAGGTTTACAATTCATTGGATGACATTGTCGTTGGTTCACTGCATATTTTCCATAGGTCTTTTAGATGAATGAGACATAAGATTTAAAAAATGATTTTTTAATTAAAATACTTACTCGATATTTTCGCCTTGTTCACAACACTAGATATTGCGGGTAGGTGATGCTGATGACAAAAAAATCGTAAAGGAACTAAAATTTCGATATGGCTACGATCAAGTAGGTAAACTTACGCACAGAATAGACAACGAATTCACGCCTATATGCAATACTTGATCAAACCACTACCGTGAACCTCAGCCTGGTCCCAATATAGATCACAACAGCCTGAAGCCTGAAGTCGTAAATAACCCAATTTTTAAAGTTAACAACTCGACAACCTTGACCGAACATCTTCAGATTGGAGCGGGTGGTATCGCAGACTAGATATTTTCTAGCTCCTGATTTGAACATTCGTTTTGTACAGATTATATCAATAAAAGAGTATGGTAAGTGATGATGATTTAACCTAAGATATAGCACGCCCATCTAGACAAAGAAAGACGGCAGTGAACCCAGATTTAAAAAAAAAACCCGGCCAAAAGCGAAACTCGCGCACGAAGGGTTCCGTACCACTATCGCAATTGGGGACGGAACCCTAAAATGGTTTACAACAACTTTGATGCAAAGAAAATCTGAAACTTATAAGAAACTCTTTGGTCAGTGAAGGCAGACTAGTATATTTGACAGATAGGGCAGCCATTTTGAATTCCATGACCAACTCGATTTGACTCGACCAATCAGAAGCGACCTCACATCGTACTAGAATTCCCTTGTAGTTATTGAAACACATTTGTTGTATGGGAGCTCCTTTTAAATATTTGTTTTATTTTGTTTTTAGTATTTGTTGTTGTAGCGGCTACCGAAATACATCTTCTGTGAAAATTTCAACCTTCTAGCTATTACGGTTCATGAGATACAGCCTGGTGACAGACGGACAGACGGACGGACAGACAGCGAAGTCTCAGTAATAGGGTTTTTACCCTTTGGGTACGGAACCCTAAAACGTGTGGCACTCGGGGACTGCCGCGGTAAAGCTATTGCATAGCATTTTTTGTCAACTTATGCAATTATAATATTTTTTTTTATTTTGTACCACGTTGCTATAGTTACATGGTAACTATAGCAACATGGTAGGCGGAGTGGGGCGTGTTAGGTTTTTTTCGTTACGAAATTTCTTCATTCAAAGCTCAAAGCCCGCGATAAAAGCTATGCAATAGCTTAAACCCCGATTTCCTTAACAGCTAAAAGTTGCACCGGTCTACGTATCAGAACACGAACAAGCCGCGGCCAAACCAACACGAAATCCTAAGGGAATACTAAAAGACACAAATTTTCGAATTTATCCGACAGAGGTGGTCAAGATCACTATTTGACGGGCGAGTCGAAAACTGCTTTTCCATATACCTAACAAGCGTAAAAGGAAAAACTTCTTTTCTACCTCTCAACATCACCTGATTCCAGAAATATTTATGGTTAAATTTGGTACCTTACCTACCTTATAGAGTAAGGCTTTTCCTTAGTAAGGAAAAAGTTCAGGCCTAGATTTTTGTGGAATAAATTATACACTAAAAAAAACACCAGAATCATGGGGTGGAAAAGAGATTTTTCTTTATGACTAGTTTCGATTTTGAAATATGCCTATACCGAGGCAAATCCTCATTGGCACAGCATACGGCTCCTTATTTTTGGTTTAACTATTAACGTTTTTCTATATTTTTTATATCTTTGTCTGTTTAGTTGTGCCATTCATGGTACTAGAGATACATCAATATTTTATGATGGTACTACTGATCTTAAATAATTGTCACTGGTACCATTAATAGTACTAAGGATACAAGGCTGTGTCACTTGTACCATCAATAGTACAAATCATTGGTACAACTGAAACATATTTTATATTTTTTTGTTTGTATTCTTTTATTGTACTTTTTCATATATTGTGCCGTTTGTCTTTTGTCCATAAAATGCTTTCAATTCTATTCTAAATATAGAGTTGCCAGTCTACAGAAGTCTTTAAACGAGGAAAATGGGATCGCGTAGTACCAACATCTAAGTTACTTTAAGGAAGTTGGTAATTAAGCGGTCGCCACTCCCAAAACAGCTTAACAGCTAAGTTGATACTCGGAACTTGGAATTGAAATATGAGGGTCGGAAGTGAACTTAGTTTTGGAGATTAAGGGCTTACTATGGCGGTTGAAGGGATAAGTTAAAGTTTTCAATGGACTGTGATTTTCAGTTTTGGGGTGTAACCGCTTTCTGTACAAGGACTTTCAAAATGGCTTCAAATACACGACGACACTGACACACTGGCGTTTATGAGCAGGAGGTTTATGAGAACTATTAGCTGTGTAGCCCCGGCATAGAATAGGGTTACCCCATCTCATCCCGTGGGTGTCGTAAAGGCGACTAAGGGATCTGAGGGAGATTAGCTAACCTTAAGTACTCCCCGCGCGGTGGCGGATAAACTGCTTGATCCCTAAGAGGGTTGGTGTCAGGCAGGCGGCCGGCCGTAAAAACATTGCCAAATCTAATTGCAGCAGGTTTGGTCAATGATGACTTACCGACTGCGCCGACCCCAAATAAAAAAAAACTATTTGGCGTTTAGCGGACCCCGGGCTCCCGAGAGGGATGCAACCGGGAACATCGCTCAGATGAGAAGAAGAAGGTTTATGAGAACTATGAGAAATGATAACTTTACACAAATGAAAAATACTTGAAAATACCACTTCTTAGGGTCCGTTCACACAGACTGGCTCTGAGAGGAGAGCAGATTTTTATCACGTTTAAAACAGAGTTTTGAGTTAGGTATTGTAATAAGGTTTATTTTTACATGTTTGCTTCCAAGGTTTGCTCTCAAGCAATCTCAATAATAAAAGAAGAATCATGTAAAAATATACCTATTGGGGATGAACTGCGGATTAAGAGGATTCACGAAGATTTAATAAAAACACCGGTTTTAGCACAGAAAAAATGGAGCACGTCTTGCGGGAGGTGTCGCGAACGAATCAACAACAGGAAGGGAAAGCAAAAAGAAATTAGGGCATACCAACTTTAAAATACAAAAAAAAGAAAAAATGAATCTACCACAATTTAAATAATTAATTGTACTGCCGTGCCAAGCCAACACACCCGCATTACGTTCTCATAACTTTATTTAAACAAAAGTGAGGGAAATTCAAACTCTTACAATGTTCTATCGTCTACAATACCTTATTACAATAACTCAAAACTCTGTTTTAAACGTGCTAAATCTGCTCTCCTCTCCGAGACGGTCTGTGTGAATGGCCCCGATAGGAATAAATAAATATTGCAAGACTTTGCAAACAGGACATTTTAGCCCCAAATTAAGTAATGTACTATGGATACTAAGTAATAGCCAACGGATATACAAGATATTATTTATTATATTTTTTGTTGTACATAATAAAGAATACTATTTATTTTCTTGAAAACTTGAAACTTGGAAACTTGGTCACTTGAGAAGCGCGTGGTCATTACGATACGAAATATTGTTCACGAAACCACAGAATAACCAATAGACACTAATAGCCTTATTAACAAACGTGGAATAGTACAGGAGTATCTTTACCACTTTTTGTTTTTGTCTGTCAACTTTGAAAGTTCTTGTCACGGAAAATGACAAAACATGTTGTCACTACTCCGACCTTACTTCACGTTTATTAATAAGGCTATAAGGGATTTTGCGCCTCCAATTGACGTCAAAAGTCTAATTGGTAGACACCTAACTGGTTTACCTATAGGTACAAACGTTGCTACTATATACAGGGTTTCCCAGAAATAGTGGATAATCCTGCACGTGCGTGTGCGGGGTGGGTGGTGGGGTCCCACATCCCAAAAAAAATCTATTCCCAACGGTCCCCGGTCTACGACATTTTCTGTAACCTGACCACAAATGTGAGGAAATCTGGGAATTTTCTAAATTTTACAAAAAATGTCGTAGATTTTTTTTTTTGGGATGTGGGGCCCCACCCCCTCCCCCGCACACGCACGTGCAGGATTATCCACTATTTCTGGGAAACCCTGTATACGTAGTTAGGTATATACATTGTACATATCAGTACCTATATTATATACCTACCTATATGTTGTGAAAGTACCTCCAAACTACTAAACAAGATAGAGGTCATCAGAGCGGTAGATACCTACTTTTACGCTTTTATCTCAAACACTACCGTCTGACTGGCCATCAGCACAGTAAGTGTGGAAATGGACTTTCTAAATAAGCGTTCTCTAATTAAAGTCTTCTTGAAAGCAAACTGAACAAAACCTGTGTGAGTCGGACTCGCGCTCGAAGGGTTCCATACAATTATCACAAAAATCACGTTTGTTGTATGGGAGCCCAACTTAAATATTTATTTCTTGTCCTGCCTGTTAAATGAAAAATAACCTAGAACCCGACACTACTACAACCCTACCCTTTTCTAGGTACGCACTAAAAAAAGTGCTTTTACAGATTGTAAGCTACCTCCCCACCAATTACCAGACAAATCAGTTCAGCCGTTCTTGAGTTATAAATAGTGTAACTACCAGGACTTTCTTAGGGTTCCGTAACCAAAGGGTAAAAACGGGACCCTATTACTGAGACTTCGCTGTCTGTCTGTCTGTCCGTCTGTCCGTCATTTTGTTTTAGTACCTAGATATTTGGGAGCAGCAGCAACGAGGACGAGAACGACGAAACGAGAAACAGGACGGTTCATGAGATACAGCCTGGTGACGGACAGTTAGACAGACGGACAGTGGAGTCTTAGTAAAATGGTATTTGTGAACACACAAGCTTTTTTAACACACACAAAGTAGGATTATTATTTTCAGTCTTTACTACAAGATATTTTAATATTTCAATATATTTATATAAAAGAAAAAGATCCATTTTGTTACACGATTGGACTGCCAAATTCAGAATCTAATATCGTGCCACTTAAACAACGAATAAGGCACTATTTAATTAAAAACCACTGCTCTAAATCAGTAGTCCATCTCCATAATAACCTGCCTGCTATCACAAGTTACCCCTAACAACCCTCTGTTAAGCGAAATTACTTTATATCTTCACCTCTGTTCTCCTGCCCCCCTCCATTGTACAAACTTTCTAAGCATCCAGCTTAATCGTGTCGATTTTTATCTAAAAACAACGAACACTTTAGGTTTTTATTGTGATAGGTAATACTGATATACCTACTTTGATGTAGAGCTATGTGACAAAATGGACTCCATATTAGATTTTTAGTCAGTTTTGTTACAAGTAGGGGAATACGCAATGAAACGGACGTGTTTTGAAACGGACACTATCGAAAATATTTTATGTTTTTGAGTGTTGGCACCATTGATCACCATAAACCTGTGGGCCTGTGACCATAGATCATTGTCTATGATCAATGATCATCAATGGTGCCAACACCATAAAAAACATGAAATATTATCAATCAAAAACTTGAGATATCGGTACCTAGTGTCCGAAATCTCAAGTTCAGTGCTGGACGAATGTCGATCCATCAATAAGTCAGTTAGTTAGAAGAAATGATAATTCTTCCCTTAATCCAAAAGATACTAAATGAAAATTTAACCCACCCATTGTTTCCTTTTCTTACAAAAGCCAAAACAAAGCGGACCTATATTTCGTCTCAAAACTGACATAAAACGGACTTAAAAGGAAAGAAGGTCGTAACGTTCCCCGGCATCTCGTGACGTCACACAAGGAGGCCCACCGTAAAGCGGTCCCTTCACCCGGATGAAATTACCCGGAAAATAACCGGGTAACGCTCGCCAACGGAGGTGTAATAATGCCCCCCCTTTTACCCGCCTTAGAGATGGGTAGAAGATGTTCGTAGTAAGTGTCTTAATATTGATACTACGGGAAGAATACTGGAGAGAAATATTTACTATAAAATACAAGGTGACCGGCGCACTTCTTATCGTTAAACTAACTTTACCTTAGAGTTAGTGAGTTTCCGTCTGCCATATTTACGTGTTTATTGGACGTTGTTACGACAGACGCCATAATAACAATTGTTCCCCCAGTAGCCAATCCACTACCATCACATCTATAGAGATGTGAAGAAGGAGGACATTTTGTATTACTGACATCTTTATATTTTCACCTTTATTCGGAAACTAGCTGACCCGGGAAACGTTGTTTTGCCTTATAAATTACGATCCCGTGGGAATATCGGGATCAAAAGTAGCCTATGTTACTCAGGGTGAATGTAGCTTTCTAATGGTGAAAGAATTTTTGAAATCGGTCCAGTAGTTTCGGAGATTACCCCCAATATACATACATACATACACACATACATACATACATACATGTTACCAACGTTACCTCTTTATAATATTAGTATAGATAAATGACTATGATTGATGTGATGGTAGTGGCCACTGTGGTAGTATGGGGTAGTATTGGCCATGTTGTTTTCATTCGTAGATTTCTCAATAGATTTCTCAATCCTATCCGGTGGTTGTTCCTCGCATTTTATAGTACAGGATTTATATACATTTTATAGGATAATCGCCGGCTTGGTGTCCTATGAAGTGGACACCAAGTTCGCGAGTAAAATTGTTATTGAAAAGGGCCTCTACGTGTTGGCTTCAGCTTCACGCACGCCTTCCAAAAGTCCAGGGCTCCATAGCCCCATGATACTAGACGTATAACTTGACTTGATATTACACAGGTTAGAATCCTGTCATGAGAGAATTTTCGATGACGCATTTCTCCTTCTAAAATATTTCAAGTAAAAATGTCATAAGCAATAAAAAACTAAAGAAAAAGGTACCTACTTATTTTCTTAGATATTCTTTATTTTCGTTTTTTTTCTCTACTTTAATGGATTTTATCATATTCTTGCTGAATACGATTGTAACAATATACCTACCTAAACATTATAAAAATCGGTCCAGCCGAGTATATTGCATTTCGAACGAAGTCCTCTAATCTCTTCCACACTCCTTTTAAACTCAAGATTTTTCAATGTAACTATAGGAAAATCCTATTCTAACTACCTGCTGAAATAACTATAGTACCTAGTCAGGTAAAATATAGAGGTAGAAACCCCAAAAAAACTTGTCTCTCACCCTCAAAATAAAGTTCCCAAACTAACCATTGTATTTAAATCCCTAAACCAATCCAATTTGCAACGATAATTGTCGCAAAACTACTAACTGTAAACTACCCAATTTTTTTGCCAGCCAATCCAATTTGAAGAAATAGTTTCCTGTGACAAATTAAGCTCTTCAAAGTTTTGTGTCCAATTTTTTGACCAGATTTTTGCAATGAAGAACAAACTTATATCTTACTAGCTGCGTCCCGCGGTTTCACCCGCGTATGTCCTGGAGGGTTACAGCGGTTCGTTTCGACACGACAACGATACGATAATTTCAGCCGATACGATGATTCTACTGTCACCCTACTATCACAGTGTGACAGTAGAATCATCGAATCTGCTGGAATTATCGTATCGTTGTCGTGTCGAAACGAACCGCAGTAACCCTCCAGATCCCTTGAAAATATCGGGATCAAAAGTAGCCTATGTTACTCAAGGTGAATGTAGCTTTCTAATGGTGAAAGATTTTTTTAAAATCGGTTCAGTAGTTTTTGAGTTTATTCATTACAAACATATAGACACACACACAAACATACAAATCTTGACTCTTTATAATATTAGTGTATATTTCGCTACAAAATACGCAATGCTATAATATTGCATACTACGTTCGTAATCGATACTTGGTTAATAATTTATCCTGATATTTAACGCACAACTCATATCAATGGATAGTAGAGCTGAGCTGGTCAAGTGATAGATAGACTTTTATTTCGAAGGTCGTGGTTTCGAATCCCGAACGCGAACCAATATCTCTTTCTTTAAGAACAAAATAAATAAAAATAAATAAATATAAATATTGCACGACGTTAGTCCCAAACTAAGCACTAGGCTTGTACTATGGGTACTAGACAACGGATATACTACATATTATACTTTTTTTTTTGTTGTAAATACATACATATGATACATACACCCATGTCTTCGGACCGTGGTGAGTCCTAGGACATGTCGGTTTCTTCACGATGTTTTCCTTCACCGTAAGAGCGATGTTATTAGTGCACATAACTTTTTTCTTAAAGAAAAAGACATTGGTGCGCGGCCGGGTTCGAACCCACGACCCTCGAAATGAAAGTCGGGGTATCTACCACTAGACCAACACCGCTCTAATATGCTCAAAATATGTGCGCTATGGTAAAACATAACTCTTACGGTGGAGGAAACATCGTGAGGTAAGTTACGCAAAAAGGCCCAGTTAAGAGGCTAGTTGCAGAAACACAGAGTATTTATTTAGAGCTTTTTTAATTTGGCTTTGGCACAGGCAACTGATATGAAACGAGAGAACTAAGTTAGTTTAACTTAATTACAAATAAGTGGGCATTGCTGCCGTGTAGTTTGCAGTGAGCTAAGCTAAATCAACTTAGTTTAGTCGGCAGTGAACTTTCGGCTTTTTCCTACCTCAAAGAAGACGAACTCAGATGTATACTTTGTCATACATTTTATTCAAAATGACGCCATAATTTGAGGCAATGATTCGACAATCATTGTTACGACATTTCGGTACATTACCAAAGCAGACGTAATCGCTAATTTAATTCATTTTGACAGCTACAGCAAAAAGTTACAATCGATCTCAACTGAAGCTTGGATTTACGAGGATCCGATCGAATTTGGACAATGTTTGAAGGTTTGACAATTGTTACCTGCTTAATAGCGAGTGAATAATACGAAAATTTGGACTACTGTGATACGTTATTTCTTTAAAATTGTTTTAGCATTTTACTTAACATAGGTACTGTAAAATCAATGGAAATATTACAATTATGTACCTACCTACTAGCTGCTAGTTTCTCCCGCCTAAGTGCGTATACAGAAAGAAAGCTGGAAACTTATAAGCGCTTACCAGCGCTTGTCAGCGCTGGTCCGTTCTACACAAAGGAAGCAGGTTGAGGCAGAATGTCGGACTCATCGGACGATGTTATGACGTCAGCAGCCCAGCGCTGACCAGCGCGTGTTGAAGCTTGTCGGCACCGATCAGTGCTTATCGGCGCGGGTTCATACATTTTCCTGCGGGGTCACTAGCGCTGACGCGAGCGAAGCGCTGTTAAGCGCTTGTCAGCGCTTATAAGTTTCCAGCTTTCTTTCTGTATACGGCCTAAGTCCCGATCCCGTGGGAGATCAAAATTAGCCCAACTCTATTTCTAAATTTATCAAAATTTATCGGTTAAATATATCGGTTCAGCGTTTTAGGCCTGAAAGAGAAAGATAGACACGTACGCATTTATACTTCAGTAGAGATTATACGAAATTACCCCTATATTTGGATTTTACAGTGCATGTCAGATTGGGAGTTCTTTTCTTATACATGGTAAGTATGTATCAATAGCTTACATGTATGAT
The DNA here is from genome assembly GCA_958496205.1 of Idaea biselata. Taxonomy (NCBI): domain Eukaryota; kingdom Metazoa; phylum Arthropoda; class Insecta; order Lepidoptera; family Geometridae; genus Idaea; species Idaea biselata. The sequence continues at coordinate 17,824,464 of OY292405.1, read as the reverse complement.
ATTCACGCCCAAAATTTTGAACCAATTTTGATGAATTTTGGTAGAGACATAGATGGAACCTTGGAGAAGAACATAGGCTACATTTTATATCAATAGTCCCAAGGGATCAAGACCTACGCGCGAGTGAAATCACTGGGCATAACTAGTAAAAAATAAATATTCACCTACCACTGTAAACTCCGAATTTCTCATGCCCTCAAACGAGTCCCTAAAACGGGCCAAACGACATATGCTGCAATAAATTTTTGTTCGTATATTTGAACAACAACAATTATTGCAGCAAATGTCGTACGCATTGTAATATTTTTTTGCTAGGATTAAAATCGAATCCGGTCTTAGAGCATCAGACGTAGAAAAAGAAAGACATATACGCGTGACTGCATTCGCAATGCAAAATTATTTGTAAACTCAAGTGGTAGGGGGATTAAGTTAAACGGTGGCTTAATTTAAGCCAGTTAAAGGTATAGTTAACTACTTCGGGGCTAGTTCAGTTGACTGTAAAGAGACGGAGAAAAAACTTGGCAAGGTGTTCTGGAGGGTTACTGCGGTTCGTTTCGATACGACATCGATACGATAATACGATGATTCTACTGTCACATTCTGATAGTAGGGTGACAGCAGAACCATCGTATTATCGTATCTTTGTCGTATCGAAACGAACCGAAGTAACCCTCCTGACTTTGACTATTCCGATGAAGTTAGGTACGAAAATCTTACTCTAAAATCTATATACTAATATTATAAAAAGGAAAGATTTGTATTTTTGTGTGTGTGTGTGCCTGTATGTTTGTTATGAATAAACTCAAAAACTACTAGACCGATTTCAAATTCTTTCACCATTAGAAAGCTACATTCACCCTGAGTAACATATGCTTTTTTTTTTTTATTATCAATTTAAAAAAAAAATTATAGGGACCTTTGTCATAAGTTGACCATGTCGGTCCCATTATTTCAAACAAATAAACTACTTATAATAAAATAATAAAATCTACTCACTACTAACTAAACTACTATTAACAAATTTAACAATAATTTATAAAGTAAAATTGCCACATCACTAAGAGTAACATATGCTACTTTTAATCCCGATATTCCCACGAGATCGGGACTTAAGCGGGTGAAACCGCGGGACACAGCTAGTCTTTTTTAATTATAAATTTTAATTATTATATAAATGGTTTGCGTTGAAATATGTTTGTTATTTTTTTACGTAAAAACTCTTCTACCTACCGATTGCGATGAAATTTGGTAGCCCAGATCTCCAGATCCCTGGATTTTTTTCCGCTAGGATTTTCTCCCAGATCGGGACTTACGCGGGGAAGGGTGCAGGGCGGAGCTAGTCTAAAATAAATTCGAAAAATCTAGGATTTTTTTGTTAAACGCCCGTGTAACTTAAGAAATATCTAAATTAGAATGTAGTTTAGAAAAAAAACTTTGATTAAAATCAACTAGTTGATTACATTAGACACATTTGGGGCAGTCCATGTTTGTTATAATAAAAATATTTAATTTTACTTACATAATAAGGGCTACGAAAGGCAAATGAAGCTATCGAAACTTTCTAAGCAAATTTAACAAAATAACCAAAGAGGTTTCTTCATCAATCGTGACCTCGCGAGTTGATCCATAGCAAATTGAATCTTGGTTCTTAAAAAAAAAAAACAAGCTCGGAACGTTGGCGCCATCGCGCCCGCGTTCTTCTTTTGAATGTCCGTTCGCGTTCCGAGAACTTTTTGTTTTTAGAACAAATGTTCCCGCGGATACTGGCTTGCAACTTGCAACATTTTAAAAAGTTGTCTTTTCATGTTTTTTTGTCATTGTTAATTCAACAGTTTCGTTGTGTTGATTGACAAGGCATAGCAGTGACCTTATGTATACTGTGGCAGTGAGGTGGGGTTCCGTTAGTACGTAGGTAATAATAAGTAGGTACTTATCTATAAAACTAAAAACAACAATAAAAGTAATTAGGTAAGAACAATAGCCTCTATGGAACAAAAAGTCAAAAAAATATTAACTTTAATTCAGCAAAAGACATTAGATAGGTATACATAACAAATATTTATTTTATATTTATTATTTGCACTACTTTAGTTTCTTCAGTTTTTCCTAGGTTAAACCCGTAATTTTCGGATTAAGTACATTTTCCTTTTCACTCGCAGACTTTCACGAAACTAAATTGATAAACATACCCCAAAACCCAACAATTTACAAACATTTTAATTAGGTTTCAAGAAAATTAATATTCAAGACTATATTTCGTCAACGCGTTCCCGCCAAAACCCCTGTTCAGCTTGCTGATAACGTATCTCTTTTCCTAACAAATCACGACCGAATTTATTAAAATCCCTAGTTAATTTTTGCTAGTTTTAATGGCAATTTGTCACCCACTGAGTGACGTGTAATTAACAATTTCAATTGTTTCCATCAAAATTTGTTAGCAACAAAGTTGCGTAATATCAGCTAATGGGATTCCAGGTGCGACCACGGATATTCCTAATTTAAAAACCAGCCTATAAATATTAATTTCTGGTAAAATGACGTCATAATACAAATATTACCTTAAATTATCGAACAAGTCGGTATGTGGACACTCCCAGCGGGGCACCTTTCATCGTGCTTATCACCATAGGACCACCCGCTCCTAACTATGATCCGTTTAAATATGAAAGATTGACTTTTAATTTAAGTTTTTCTGTGAGAACACCTAGAAAATCAAATTATGCACATTCTTGGGGTTCGTTTTTGGGTGGTTACCGGGTTTTGTGACTTTGATGGGAAATTTTATGGCAGTATCACAGCAATAATATAATGTAGAAACGCATGCAGAAGCAGATATGATATGATTAGGTTTAACATGAAAGTGACCCTTGCCACGCTAAAACGCCGCGCTACTCATATTATGATGGAATGTGTTCGGAATGAGGTTCAGCGATTTGCAATGTAATCCAGATTTAGTTTTAACATGTGTCTGGTCGGAGGTGTGGTGGGCGCTCGGCTTATTCCCATTTGGGCCATTTTTTTTTCCTATTCGGGCCAAAACAAAATTTCGAATACCTAATCTTTTTTCCTCAACGGGCCAAAAGTTTTAAGTACAAACAGCAAGAAAACACTGAGAATTTGTTTTTTTAAGCTATTGCATAGCTTTTATCGCGGGCCTTGAGCTTTGATTGAACAAATTTCGAAAAACAAATCTAGCTTGCCCTCTGTCAGAGGAAGCTTTGGCGCTTTACCAACTTGTGTTTTTGAGGTTGCGTAGACGCTGAGTTTCGGTGATGGTCTAACAGAGCCACATTACCGTTCGTTTGGTAAAGCTCTTTAAATAATAGATTAAAAAAACACACACACAGGTACCCAAATTAGAAAACTTACGTAACAGCAAATCTACATACGTAACGAGCACTGCTGGAGTCAAAAGTAAAGACACTAAACTACGTAAAACTAAATTACATTCAAATTACAAGTATTGCCTTTGGTCACCTGATGGTGCATTTCAGAGAATTTCATCGGCGTTTGGTACTTTCGACGGTTGACGTAGAGTATCGTCAGGTAAGATCGGATACGGGGGAAAACCGTATGACTCAAATATCTCCCAACATCTTTAAAAAAGTCCCGACTGACTTATCAACGCACAGCCTAAACCGCTGATAGCATCTCTGCTATCAGCAGCTCTGCTCTGCTTTGGCGAGTGTGTTTTTAATGAGATGCAGGCATCCGATAAGAAGCTTGTTAGCTCAGAAGGGTTCAGCTTGGAAAGAAACACAGTTCTTGAACTTAATAATAATACATATTGTATTATTCTTGTGATCTATTTTACGTTCGAAGAACATTTTATGCATATCAGCACTGTTATTTTTTAAAAGTGACAAGGAAACACTTTACATAAAACCTATATTGTTCACACGCCGCTACAATAATTTCGGCGCCACCGGGTGGAAGTAAATGCAAGCTAACACAATGTCACCTATTTTGGGAGATATCTAAGTTTTACGATCTTCCTCCGAATCCGATCTTACCCGACTATACTCTAACAGGCGGCGGTCTTTGTCGGCTGATCAAACGACACGCGTCGCTTCGCCCGCCGCTGAGATGCGCCGGCGCAACATGCATGGTACAAGTTGCGGTGATTATTGCGTGTATAATCGAGAATACATATTGTACAGTACTTTACGACTGTTAATTCTTGTTTCGATCTGTCGGGCAGGTGGTTTAAAAATGAGACTCTCTTCTGAGTGGATTTTTTTTACTGTATCGTCTTCTATTGCTTGCATACCTTAAATTGGAATTAAGAGCTTGCGCTTACTTGAAAGTTTACTAACACATTTTGCCTCATAGAATCCTTAGTTCTAAGTCCTGATCATGAGTCAGGATCACCGCACAGCCTGATTGTAGACTGCTGATTGTAGAGAGCTTGGAGTGTGTGTTTCTGTCATGTATAGGCATCCGATTAGAAACGGTTTATTTATCGACAATCTTACTGGATCAGGGTCCCGCGGTTTCCCGCGGGACCCTGATGCTAGCTGGGCTTACGCGGTTTCCCGCGTAAGCCCAGCTAGTATAATTATTATATTATATGACAGGTTTAATCTCGATCTTAGACTGTGTTTCGACACAGTAATTTAAGCCGAAAAACCCGTTAGAATTTTCAAAAGTCGTAGAACAAAACTTGTTCGCCAAGACATCTAGAACAACTTTCCATTCAGCTTTTATAACCCTCCCTGTGTATAATTTGAAAAGCTTCATCTCCTCCCTTAAACCGCTGCACGACAAAACATTAAAGATATGAAATGCGTTGTCGCACCGAGGGCCGAACATAACTTCTAATCGATTTTTTATCGCATTGTTAAATCGATTAATGTTGAAAATATCGAATCTTTTCGATATTTATTGCTTTCGGCATTCATAATAATGACTCCTTCATCAGCCCTCGTAAGTTTTAAAACAAATATCTTTTTATTGTTTCCGTTTATGACGTTTTAGGACATTGGTGGGTTTCTCGAGGATTTTAAGGAGAAAGGATGCTTTACTCTTTTCTCTATACAAACTTTACAAACGTAGTCGATTGTTTCCTCCCTGGATAAAAACATTAGAGAAAATATTTTTATGCCATAAAACTTATATCAGCCCATCCATGTGACGTAGTGGTTAGCGCACTCGCCCGGCAAACAAGATGCACGGGTTCGAATCTGCAGTCACGGGAGCATTTTTGATGATGCATTTCTCCTTGTAAATATTATTTCTATCAAAGGTTTATTTAGATTAGATACCTATTCATTGGAAATCTCCGATTGTTTTCCTTTTTCATTATTTTGTAAAATGGTGGCTCACCAAATGTTAGAGTATTCTGGTCGTCCTAAAGTCTCTAACTTGACCTAGCGACTACTATCAGAGAAAACAGCGCACCTTAACTGCCCTCCGAAGCTCGGTGGGGATCGAGAAACTATTTTTGCCACACACATAATTGATCACAAGGTGTGGCTTAGCCTTCCTTAGTGGCTGCACCGTCCTACGTGGGTGGTAACAAGCCACACCCACAGTCTGCCACCGTAGAAACTTCTATCAGATTCTTTGATTCTGTAGATATAAGTGCATAAATAAGTGCAGACAAGGTATAAATAAATACAAATGGATGCTACTGGCGCCGTGGTCCAAGTCGCACACGTTCATCTTATTGTGCTGTGTGAGTGGACAAGAAAGTTGTGGAGTCGGAAAGTTTTAAAAAACATAGAAGAAGTAGAAGAAGTACCTCACTTTTGTAAATTTTTTTTTCAATGTTACAGTTAATTTACTTTGGGTCGGTGATAGAAGCCAGTGGCGAAGTTTGTAACTAACTATGAAATAGGACGTTTCGCAAAACGTTTGCGCGGGCATTACGACCTAGTCCTAAAAATTCTATGACACTGATACTGCCACTGACCTAAAGTAAAAGGGCTCTTAAACGTACACTAGGAAAATTATAATTCAAAAAATCATCTTACTAGGGCGCTCTACTACATAGGTAACTAAGTTAGATTATGAGAGCTTAAACCACCGGGTTAAAATCAAGGGATACTCTACTATTATTATTTTTATTTAATGCACCCAGGGGTGACTTGAACTTCGGACTTGTGGGTTAAAATTTTGAAGGACCCACTTTTTGGGACATTGTTGTTAACTTGATAAAGCTCTAATTAGAATTTAAATGATTTAAAAAATAAATAAATACGCGACGAATTGAGAACCTCCTGCTTTTTTTGGAAGTCGGTTAAAAATAAAGCCTACAATTGAAAAGCATCACTAAAATAGTAACACTACAATAATTAGTTTTTATTAGTCACGTTAAAATTAATATAAAATAGAAATACAACATAAATTGATTTAAAATAAAATACATCATACTTAGTAAAACATAATTAAAATTAAAAACTAAATTAAAACTAAAACTGATTAAAATAAAACTAACTAAAAACTAAAATAAATCTAAATCAGCTAAACTTTTGGTGGAGGGAAAAGTGCCCAGAATACTGGCTGCATTGCCCCGTTGTATACAAATACTTATTTTCTTGGCAAAAAATCACTAAAATGTATTAATATCTTTTAATATTTTAATCTGTTCATTAAGATTCGTTAACAACTTTTCTGGATCTACATTTTGCATGCCCCAGTAACAAATATTATTATAATTTTAAAATCGTATCTACATATTTCGCTGTCGCACGTAGGCTTATCCGATTTATAAAGGCAATATAGTATTTGTATAAAAACAATGGTCTTATTATAGTTGGATCGAGTCGTGTTATGTTTTTGTTCGTTTTCTTGATACACACTTACACTCGCCAAAAAACTCGATCTTAACCGACTACCAAAAATGAAGTTTATCTCAATTGTCAGAATTTATCAATTATTATACTAAAGTGTTATTTAATCATAATCATAATATTTATTTGCATAAACACAGGTTTACAGTTGTTAAGTACAAAAATCAGTTGTTCATGCCGTGTTTTATCTATTTATACTAATATTATAAAGAGGAAAGATTTGAATTTTTGTGTGTGTGTGTCTGTATGTTTGTTATGAATTAACTCAAAAACTACTGGACCGATTTCAAAAATTCTTTCACCATTTGAAAGCCTACATTTACCCTGAGTAACTTTTTTTGTCCCGATATTCCCACGAGATCGGGAAGGGATCAAACGAGTATTTTCGGTAATTCTTTACGCAAAACCTACTAAACCGATTGCGACAAAACTCAGTATGTACATAGCTGGACATCTATATTAATGTTATAAAAAGGTAACGTTGGTAACAATGATGTATGTATGTATGTATTTTCCGGGTAATCTCTGAAACTACTCAACCCATATCAAAAATTCTTTCACCAATAGGAAGATACATTATCGAGGAGTAACATAGGCAATTTTTAGTTCCGATATTCTCACGAGATCGGGACTTACGCGAGTGCAACGCGGGACTCTGCTTGTCTGGAATAACACATGGACATACTTTTTACAGCGATGTAATATTGCCGATATTCCAGCAGGATCAGGACTTACGCAAGCCGCCGCCATTCCACAATATTTACTTTTTAAATGTAAATAGTAAATGGAAAGTCCAAAGTCACCCTCTCTGTAGGCATTATTTAAGGATACCTTTCACTAATTTTTCATAAAATAAATATGAAAACAACATGAAATTCTACAATTAAATTAGTTAATTTAAAACCATCGAGATGGTCGCGTGAAGATAGGAACTATAAAATGGTTAATTCGACAAAAAACCTGGCGTCGAAATAGAAAGGGTTAATGTTTAAGGACGCAGTTAAAAGTACAAAATAAATATTAACTAAGTAGTAAGTAATGTAAGCGTAGAGCGGTGTTGGTGTAGTGGTAGATACTCCGACTTCCATTCCGAGGGTCGTGGGTTCTAATCCAGGCCGACCGCGAACCGATGTATTTTTCTTTAAGAAAAAGTGAGACGCTCTTAAAACCGACATGTCCTAGGACTCACCACGGTCCGATGGCGTGGGACATTCGCCAATCCAGAGTAGGCTCCCGTGGCGTCTTCCTGCCTAATCCCTCTAAGAGGAGGCCCTGCAGTGGGTCAAATTAATGGGCTAATTATTAATTATCTTCTTCTATCTTCTATTATTATAAAGCTGAAGAGTTTGTTGTTTGAACGTGATAAGCTCAGGAACCGCTAGACCTTTTTGAATTTTTTTTTCAGTGTTGGATAGTCCATTTATTAAGGAAGGGCTTTAGCCTTTTTTAGCCTATTTTTTTTTATTATTATGCAGACGATGTCGCGGGCACTGCTAGTTAAGTAATACACTGACTGAAGGCTGGAAACTAGCTGCGCCCCGCGGTTTAACCCGCGTAATTCCCGATCCTGCTGGAATACCAGGATCTAAAGTAGCCAATGTGTTCAATCCGGACCTCTAGCTACCTGCATACTATCAGTTTAAACGCAATCGGTTTAGTACGACTACGTTTGTTTGGAGAAAAAGTAGGTAGACTTTCCTCTTAAGGGGTGCCAACACTCGTCACGTGTCTACACATTTACACATCCATAAGTTCTACACGTCTAGTTTCTTATGTTCTATGACTTTTCGAATTTCATTTTTTTTTAGTTTTTAGTATTTACTAGTGAAAGACATTAAGTAGGTACTGGTACCTTAATAAATGACCTAAAGGAATATATTATGAACTCAGTTCAAACAGGTAGGCAAGACTCTTGTAGGAGTACCTACCTAGCAATAGTGCCGCAGTCAAACCATTCTATGCCTAGTGTACCCACAACGGCCATTTTCCTTTAAAAATTCAACACACCCCAGCTTCAAAAAAAACTCACCACTTAACCCTACAACTACACTACCCTTCATTCATAATTTCACAATCTTTGCGGCGATAATGTCACGCCTCCACTACGTGCTTAAAACAACAAAACATTTGAAAACAAGTCCAAAGAAAACCCAACCTTAAGTCTAACCCCTTAACGAATACAATCGCTTACCAAAAACAAGAGTAGAACGGGGTAATATCGCACACGAGCTAAGAATAATTCCTCAGGTGACATGTAGTACCAATTTTTATAAAGCATTTGGACACGTTCTTATGTCTACGTGTTAAGGTTTGATTTGCTTAGTGTTGGTAGTGGAATTTAAAGTGTAGTAGTTAGGTGACAATCGTGACGCCATGTTGGTTTAGTGGGGAGGTGGGGGCAGCATGGGGCGACTAATAAGAGGTTTATGCCGCCTTAATTGGCTCAAACTATGAAAATTGATACGATATACCGTTTTAAGAAATCGATACCCTTTGTTTTATTAATAGCGAAGGACAAAATATCTTTGAGTTTTAAGGAAAATTTACTTGAATCAGTGCCTACTACATTATTATGTTTGAATTGTTTTCAGCTATTGAAATTCAATAGCTGAAAAACAAAGAACATTCAGCTATTATCCTAAATGTCTAGAACAGCGGTTCTCAAACTTTTTTGGGATAGAACCCTTTTGGAAAGCCAAATAATTTAGTACAGATTTTTTTTTTAAATTTTTAAAATTTAGTACGGAAATCACAAAAAAACGATCGCTCTACATACTTAAAAATCAATACAAACCATTATTTCCCGAAGGCGCGACATAAAGGAGGGTGGGTGGTACTTACCTATTTCATTGACTTTCACGGAGCTCCAACATAGGCTTTGTGGAGCCCCAAAGATCCGCAGAGCACACTTTGAGTACCTATGGCTGGTCTAGAACAACCCCTTTACAGTACCCACCCACAAACACAAATTGTAATATGAGAACCTCTGTGGCGTGTCGGGGACGGCCCGACTACAATGCAGAAGGTTGCGGGTTTGATTCTCGCCGGGTGCAAGTATTTATGCTTAAAAATAAGCATTTGTTTCTAGTCTGGGTGTTTTCTATGTATCATATTATGTATGTATTTACAAAAAAAAAGTATAATATGTAGTATATACAGGATGTTTCGACGAGGGGATATTAAGCCGAAAGGGGGTTGTTCTAGAGGTCTAGGTGAACAACTTTTATTCTACGACTTTTTGGAAATTCGAACATTTTTTTCGACAATTTTAAAGTTGTATCACCAAAAAAAAAAGGCAATTAATGTTTAGATTGTAGTGGTTCAAACTAAATAAAAGGGCACCTTAAGGCCAATGACCTCAAACTCTAAAAAACAGCTGATTTTCATGCAAACTTTAAACTCAAAATTTTCGAAAACTACTTCGAATTTCCAAAACTTGTAGAACAAAAGTTGTTCGCCTAGACCTCTATAACAACCCCCTTTCGGCTTAATACCCCCTCCTCGGAGCACCCCATATTACTACCCATAGAATCTTAGTGCTTAGTTTAGGGCTAGATTGCGCGATGTGTAGTATTGTGTAGCGTCGTACAATATTTATTTATTTATATGTCCCTAACTTTCACAAAATCCCAACTGTACTGTATACTGTATAGTTCTGTCTGTTCTTTGAAAGAATATGTCATTAACTTCGACTACCTACATAGAAAATTATACATCTTTTACTTCAAAACAAAGTGTCCCTACAAACTGAATTGGACTCTTTACACATGCCTATTCTCTGATTAATAAATTAGTAGGAACGACCACGAATTCTGAATTAGGACGTAAAATTAGGTTCGTAGTTCTTTTTGTTTGAAATTATTGTTAATTATACCTGTGAGGAGCGTTGAGCTTTTAATATGAGCTTTTTGAAGTTATTTTATCGTCAAATTACTACCTACCATATTATAGTAGCTACCTAGTAGAATAGTACAATTTTTATTCTTGGATTTAGTACGTTATAATTAATTGACATACCTACATATTTAATTGAATATAAAATATAGATTTTTCTTCTGTTTTCGCGATGTAGTATTGAAATTAAATACATTTTTCGGTTTGAATACACGCGATTCAAACCGAAAAAATATGTCTTTAATTTGAATATAAAATAAATACTGTTTATTAATTACCTAGCTCGGTGAAGGTCGTCGTATGGTGGGATCTTAGACTATAGGGTATCGTTCGATCAAATTAGAATAAGCTATGAATAACAATTCTCCGTATAAATCTCGAGACAAAAACTTCTTATTTCAATACAAAAACTTATTATTGGTTTAATTCCTTCTACATTTTCGACAAAAAATGACTGTTTTGGCTAAAATGTGGATAGGCTTCAATATCCTTTGTTTGGAAACAAGGTCACCTACAAATGCAGAAAAAGCAAAAAAACCGACGCTAAATACTGAACAAAATTTGATGAACCCAGCAGGGATTTCGAATTTAGCTTGTATACCCCTTAACTTCAAAAAGTCCAATTTCTTTGACTTCTCAAAGGCCCAAACAATTTACTTTTGTAGCGTCTAGCAAATATAGAAAGGCTCTGTCATATCCAGTAATATGGGTACCAGTCAAGTGCTAATTTCGTTCTCGAGTCGAAACTCAAGGCTGCACTTAAGGGCAATACTCCGTCTATATTAGGCTATACTCGAAGCAAGGTACGGTCGAGTGAGCCGTCTCCATGACACCTTTAGATGTCCGGTTTTACCACTACTAAGGTTTCGAGGTGAGATTTGATCGAGAGATCAAATCTCACCTCGAAACGAGATCGAGATGTCTTACTCCTACAAGAGTAAAACATACTCTTGTAGGAGTAAGACATCTCGATCAAATTTCACCTCACCTAAATAATGAAAGCGTTTGACCGCTATCCCACTAAAGGTAAGTGATGATATGCTCTAAGATGTAGCACGCTCAACTTGAAGGTAGGAAGATGGCAGTGGAACAAGATTCGACTCCTCCAAGAAACCTCTTTCGTTGGAGCTTCCCGCTAAAACTACGCCTCCGCCAAGTCACGGCAGATTGAGAAGACCCAAGAAGTACCGGGTTGACGTCGTAAGGGCTGACATGTATGCAAATGGCCTCCCTATACGGGATGCTGAAGATCGTGCGAAGACGTAAAAGCAGGACAGACATTCTCAAAATAACTAGAAAAAAAAAATAAAAGAGAAGCTAGCTCTTTTATTTTCAGAGTGACTGTCCTGTTTTTCCATTCCACAATGTAGGAAGGCTATTCCACAATTTTATGATGTAGTTGCCTATGCTATTTTGAGAGTCTGAATATAAGGAAGAGATCGCTTTAAGCGATATGACCGCCCATTGTTTCTAATGTATTCATTAGTTTTTAGATTAATTTGTGCTATAAATGTGTTTATTTAGTATCTCTATATTTTTCTGCGTCTCTTTTGTATTTTTTTTAAATTATTTTTATATAGGTATGTTTATTTTATAATTTATTTATAGTAGTTTTGTCTTATTTTGGTACAATTAAGCATTAATCTATTTATCAATCTAAGTATGTGGTCAACGACTTCTGAGGCTGACTTAAAAAAAATCTGAACTTTCAAATCGAGTTCTTTCAACGTCACGTTCGATATCAATAGTACTATAATCTTGAGGTCAGTCGGGTGGCAAGAACACCCCCTCCCTCCAGGCTGGAGTGGCTCGGACACTTGAGGGGTGAACTGCGACCCCCGACCACCGACATTGGCTTTTGACAGTCCGCATTGCTATATACATCTAGGAGAATGCTGTAGTACAATCCTGTGCAGAATTCATTCAATTTTGAGAGGTTCTCATTTTTAAACACGATATAGACATAAGACAGTTTGATTATCTTAACTGTTAGTAAGTAATGATAAGGTCTAAGATGTAGCTTTGACTTGTAGAAGTAAGACAGCAGTGGACGGACAAGTCTGCTTGGCGTTATGACTTAGGCCGGTGAGTGGTAACAAGTCGCAGCTGAAGCCTCACCCGTAAGTAAAATAGGTATCTATTTTAATATTCTTAGGCGGTATATGATCCAGGAATTAGCTGTCTCACTTGTCTTGTGAGTTGTGAGTTTAAGTTACCATTATAAGTTTAAGTCTTATTGCATGACCAATTTGACCATACTTACTGCAAAAAGATATGGAAATGTTTGGGACTATATAGTTTAACCGCCACCGCGCGGGAAGAACTCCAGTGTGAATCATATAAACACTGCAAAAAAACCCATGAGTTTCTTGTGTCTTCTTCTCATTGGAGGTCGCGTTCCGAAGACTCATCAAATTACTGACGATTCAAAGTGTTAAGTAAATATCCAAATGAATAAATATATTTGAAATTTTGTTGGCTGGTCTCTCTCAGATCCCTTAGTCGCCTTTTACGGCATCCACGGGAAGAGATGGGGAAGCTCTATTCCATTCCATGCCGGGGCTACACCGCCAACAGCACAGCATAATAAGCTTTAAAATTCTAGTTAAACTTGTGTATCCGATCATACCTCGCTTTGGACTGGTTAGGTATTCCATTTTGTGTCTTCTAATGAATGTAATTGTTATACCAAACTTCCTTAGAATTATCGGAGTCTCTTTGACGACAGTTCCACGGTTCGATAACAGTCGTGAAATCAACGTGTTTGGTATTGATTGTGTTTCTTGATAATAGGGTAAACTCTTATAGCCTTATTAATAAACATGAAGTAAGATCGGAATATATTACCACTTTTTCACGTCACGAAAAAAGACAAAGCATATTCTTACTACTCCGACCTTACTCCACGTTAATTAATAGGGCTATTAGATATTAATTTTTAAAACTTCGAGTCTAGATCGCGTTATATATAACTACTAGCTGTGCCTTATAAATTATAGATAGTAGCCGATTCTCAGACCTACCGAATACGCATATAAAATTTGGCAAAAATCGGTCGCGCCGTCGGAGAAGTACGGTAACTAACATTGTGACATGGAAATTTTATACATATATTAGAAGATTAGAAGATGGATTTAATTACCTCGACGTTTCTGCAAACGAGTAACACCAGCTGTGGTCCCGAGAAGACTGACCGTGTATTCTTAGATACCTATGGCCATAGGGTGATTTAATAAAATGTGAAACTTTCATTCGTCGTCCTTCCGATTTTACATACAGATGCAGAGTCTTAGATACATATAATACATAGTCCTGCCTGACTGATCTATATATCAACGCAGAGCCCAAACTGCTGGCCCTGGAGATATGAAACTTGGAAAGTGTGTTATTTGTGGTGTATAGGCATCCACTAAGAAAGGGTTTTTGGAAAATCCCGCGAATTCGGGACTTAAGCAAGTAAAACCGCGGGGCATAGCTAGTCGTTTATAAGTAAGGGGATTAATTAACTAGTTCCTTAGACAGAGTATACACGGTGTTCCGAGAAGGGGGATATTAAGCCGAAAGGGGGTTGTTTTAGACGTCTAGCCGAAAAACTTTTGTTCTACAACTTTTTGAAATTACAGAGTATTTTGAAATTACAGAGTATCTTGGTCTGTACTACCGACATGTGACATAGACGTGGGTAACGCGTCGCAATACGAAGCAGATCCTGTTGATTAATTGTCGCTGTCAAATAGTAATTGACCCGATCGCTTCCTATTTAAGTCGACCACCCAGAGCGGGCCACTTGTCGTCCAGAACCTGCGTCATTTCATGAAACATTCTTACGAAGTAGGTATAGGCGTTTGATCTTATGTAAGCATATGGGTGGGTGTGTGCGTATGTCCGCCATCTAGCCCCCAAATTAGGCACCTAGGCTTGTACTATGGTTACTAGACAACGGATATAAAACTACTATTACATTATATAACTTATTTTTTGGAAATTCATACATTTGTAGAACACACCTATAACCAGAAGCATTTATGGTCAGCTTATATACTTGTCCCCGTAGTTATATTGTCTAACATAAATATCTACATAATGTAGGTACCTACTGCATATACATACATACCTACAAAAAGACAGGGTTTAGTAAACAGATCTCCAATTTGCCTCCATTAGTACATTGAAATATTACATTTTTTTGGGCTCCGCGTGCATTTGTCAGAGGACGCAATTTTATTTTTTAGATTTCAAGGGGGGGTTAGTTTAAAGTTAAATAATAGTTTGTGGGGTTGTGGCTCTTGTCCCACGGCCACCATCTTGGAAAAACGAGGAGTTTTCTGATGATAAGGTGGTTCCAGGTGCTTCATCAATCCCTAACCAGTAGTACAAGGTCTGATTCTACTGGTAAAAGTCCAAAAGTAAGTAATTTACTACTTTCTGAGGAACTATTCTGCTCATCACTCCGAAGATCCTCATCCGATCCATATAATTTTTTTATGGAGTCACTTCTACCTTACGAATAAAAAAATAATCATCAAAATCGGTGCATAAATTAAAAGAATTTGTTTCTCAAATTTTCATGGATTTTTGCTTATATATTTTTATTTTTAGTTCTACGACTAAAAGTTACTTAACAAAAGTTGTAGATAATCGTATTTGCAATACAAAATGTTAATTATTTTTCTTGAGAGACCTATAGTTCGTCAAATAAACCATAAAAACCATTTAAACCCGTTTTTCCAAGATGGCGGCCGTGGGACAAGAGCCACAACCCCACAAACTATTATTTAACTTTAAACTGACCCCCCCTTGATATCTAAAAAATAAAATTGCGTCCTCTGACAAATTCACACTCAAATGTAACATTTCAATGTACTACATCTGTAGTTACTTACCTACATCGTGGTCAAAATCATAACCTACCTTAAGGCCGTATTCAGGTAAAAAAATGTTAATTAAAAACCTAACCTTTTCAACAGCCTTCACTAATCGAAAATGTCCAAACAACAATCCCAAATTATTGACGAAGGACGAAAACATGGATTTTTGCTACAAAAAGCAATGTTTTCATTGTAATCTTACACCTACCTAGGGAAGAAAACTAAATATGTCACTCATACGACCAATCCATCGGTGTATCAAAGGCTGTATCTATTTCACCTATTACTTTCGATTTGTACAGAAGACCTAAAAAAGTTGACACTTTTAATAATTATTTTTTATGTTCGAGTCACTAAGCGTAAATGTTAAAGGTGTGGGTGTAAACAGTATAGTCCGACCATAAGTTCGATTTAGGTTTCGGTTTCTGCCGAGTTTCGGCCAAAAATCTAAATTCGGCGGTAGTTTCAGTTTTGCCGAAACCGATTTCGGAAGCTCGCCTAACTTAGTTTCGGTCGGACTCTAGTAACCAATGACATTTGTAAAGAAAGGACTCCTAGCCCAAAAGCTAGTAAACCGATTGCAATAAAACTTGGTATACAGATCGGTACAGGTATTGATTATCACGTATCTATTATACTATTATAAATCGGAAGAGTTTGTTTTTTTGTTTGTTTGTTTGTTTGAACGCGCTAATCTCAGGAACCACTGGTCCGATTTGAAAAATTCTTTCGGTGTTGGATAGTCCATTTACTGAGGAAGGCTATAGGCTACTTTTGATCCCTCGGGTGAAACCGCGGGGAGCTGCTAGTTATTAGATATTCCCGCCTGATCTCGCGGGTGAAACTCGGCGCGCTGCTATAGTATCTTTGTAAGGTTTTGTCCAGACCTTACGAATGAATGAATAAATTATTTATTGTACACACCAAATAAATTACATCACAAAGAAAACTTAAACCACTATAAACTAGGTGGCACATTTTAAGGCAAAGTTAGGCAAATTAAGGCGAAGTCAGAACTGAACTGGGATGAAACTATTGTAACCTAGTAGCTATAAAGTAACAAGTTTAATTTCTTGTTCATTTTGTTCTAATCCTTTCTAAGTTTTTTTTGTCCGAGGAACAAATCAAAGACATTCGAAATTCGAAGTTTAAACTTCAAAGTATCTCGTTAACAGTTCGTTAATCGGATAATCTAAAAGATTGTTGTTTGTGATTTGTAAATGATGCGCAGGCGCCGGCTGGCGCGCCGCTGTCTTTCGGATGTTCAAACTTTGGAACATATTTATAATTGAAACCGACTACAAAAAAAATAAAGTTCCGTGGCGCACAAGATAAATTAATATTATAATTAGTAGGTATTGATACCTTTCACTTGTCTAGTTAAATAAAACTTTTTTTTTTCAGGAGAGCAATTTTTAAGTTTCTTCTACTTAGTTTGAATACTTAGTAATGTAAAATTCTTTACTATTATGTATTCTATGAAAAAAAAATGCAAAGGTCTCGTACTAACTCTAACCCTGCTCTGGTACTATCAATGCTAACTTATGACATATTCAATATAATAATGACAACATTCTGTGCAAATGCAAATGTCGACATCAGCTATACTATAATTAGATTGAAACAAATTTACACGAGTGATCTTTATAATAGAGCAGTGTTGGTCTAGTGGTAGATACCCTGAATTTGGTTCCAAAGGACGTGAGTTTAAATCCCGGTCGACGACGGCGCAACAAAGTGCCTATACATATGTGTTCTTTTACCACAGTAGTCACAGTAGTTCTATAATAGGAACGACTATAAGTAAACAAATCAATAAATAATAGAAGCTAAAATATTTATTCAAATATTCCAAAATAATGTAATAAAAATAAAAATAAAATAATATTCAAAAATAAAAAAAATATTATTTTATGTCAGAGTAGGTATTTGGAATAAGTACCTATAAGTACCTATTTCAAATATTTCTTTTCAGTTTTTAAAAATTAGGGATCTATTATTGGCAGTCTGTATTACAATCTAAGAGTTATTTTAAGTTGTTATTAAGTCCTGTTGATTCTATAAAATAAATGAGAAAAAACAAGACGGTGGTCCTGGTCACTAAATTGAACAAAGTTTTAGCACCTCTGTTCGATAAACCTTCAGATAGTCGCGACATCTCGAACGATTTAGGACACCAAATAAAACAAGTCCCATCCCAGAGACAAAGATACAAGAATTCTTATAAATGGTTCAACAAATTCATTAGAAAATCTCAAACTGATTTGTCATGAACAAAATGTTTGAGATTCTTCTTAGATTTTGATCTTTACCTACTGTGTTGTTTTTATATAAAAAAAAAATATTTTATGTAAAAATATTATAATCAAGAAAATAGAGTTATGATGACATCGTTATAAAGTCGAACTTTCAGTACCGAACTAAACTCAGTAGGCTTATTAATAAACAAGGAGTAAGGTTGGAGTAATTTTACCAGTTTTTGTTTGTGTCGGTCAACTTTGAAAGTTCTTGTCACGGAAAAAGACAAAGCATATTCCACTACTCCGACCTTAATCCACGTTTATTAATAAGACCTTATTACGTATTACGTACGGTATTATATTTTACGACTGTCAAATAGTCACCTAATTCGGGAAAATAACTAAAAAGCTATTAGTATTGCAATGTTAAAATAAAATTATGCAGAAATGCAAAAAAAAGTTGAAAAATAGGGTACTTTTGGTACTTACAAGTTCCCGTGGAAATCTAAATTTATCTAGATATATATTTTTATCGCGTTGACTCAGGAGGGTTACTTCGGTTCGTTTCGATACGACAACGATACGATAATACGATGGTTCTACTTTCACCCTACTATCAGAATGTGACAGTAGAATCATCGTACCAGATCCAGAACCTGGGCCTCTACTTCAATTCTGCGAACGATAAAACGAACAATAATTCCAGTTAAAAAAAAAAATTGGGACGGTTTTGAAGGCTGGACCGGCGGACCCCTTCTGGATTTCTTTACACCCATAGACTTAACTATCTGGTTTAAATTTCGAGTAGTTCTACCTGTCTTTAAAAAAACCAGTGGTAACACACAGACAAACAGACAGACAAGCGAAGGTTCTTATAACGGTTTAATTTTTACCCTTTAAAGCACACTACTCTAAAAACGTGTTTTGCTTCCCATTTGGCTTCCAAAGTGGCTTTTTAAAAGCCAGTTTTAATGGTAAAATAAGGTAACTTTTTTTAGGCTAATTAATGCTTTAAAAACCTTGCGGTGACCATTACTAGGTAATTCGATTAACCGTTTATTGCATTATTGTTGCGCTTCTTTATTACCGCATTTAATTGCCACCTTACAACATTAATAAAAACCGCTAAAAGACCTTATAGTCCGGGATCCCTGGTACATTTTTGCAATTGATTACTATCAAGCTAGTTTTCCGAGAGTAGCTTCATTTTGATGAGACCCCCAACAATTTCCTATACGAAACTCTCGATTGTGTTTCGTAATGGGAAATTAGAGATAACAGAGGTAGGATCTGTACTACTACTTTTGAGCGTAGGACCGGGATAACGTACCACGTAATTTGTAGGACAATATGACTGTCACATTATACAGGGTGTTTCGACGAGGGGGTATTAAGCCTAAAGGGGAGAGGTTCTAGAGGTCTAGGCGAACAACTTTTATTCTATTACTTTTGGAAATTCGAACGTTTTTTTCGAAAATTTTAAAGTTGTATCACTAAAAAAAACAGCAGTTTTTATAAAAAAAAAGGCAATTAATGTTAAGATTGTAGTGGTCCAAACTAAATAAAAGGACACCTTGAGGCCAATGACCTCAAACTCTAAAAAACAGTTGATTTTCATGCAAACTTTAAACTCAACATTTTCGAAAACGAAGTAGAATTTCCAAAACTTGTAGAACAAAAGTTGTTCGCCTAGACATCCAGAACAACCCCCTTTCGGCTTAATACCCCCTCCTCGGAGCACCCTGTATAAATACTAACATGAAAAAAGATTTGTCCTACAAAAACTATAGTTTGATTAAAGAGTATCCAACATATTAGGTATATCGATAAATCATTACTAACCAGCTATTATTTTTTACTTAGTAGTTAGCTCAAAAGTAGTAGTATAGATCCTACCTCTGTTATCTACCACAATCTATTTTGGCATCTCATCAAAATGAAGCTACTAACGGAAAACTAGCTTGATAGTAATCAATTTGCAAAAATGTACCAGGGATCCTGAACTATTATTATTATACACATTACTATTTCTGACATCAAGAAATTACTTTACCGGTTCCACAAGGTTACCGTTTTATAGCTATAAAAAGTGTCCAATAGATTATGCTTCTACAAAACCTACAGGAAACCATCTGTCAACACTTTATACTATCACCTCTATAACCATACTTGGCTTCTTCATCATCAGAACTTACTTTCCCTACGCCAATTAGAGAAAGAGAGAGATATGGAGCTTGAGTAACGATCGTAAGAGACGGAATATAATCTTGTTAACTCCATGGAGAGGCAGATGGTGATTTGTGTGTGAGAGACAAGGATGGGAAGCTGTCTGGGTGGCCACCCCCCACGGATGGTCGATGACCATAAAAATGAGTTAAAAATTGAAACATCAATATAATAAGCAATCAACGTTGTTGTGCTGGGTCGTAATTATAAAGGCTTTAACGTAATAAATTATAACCTAACTGGAATATGGATACCTATGGTTATTATCATGTCGAATCTTGATTTTAATTATTTTGCACGTTTTACATTAGGCATACCTACTATAGTATACCTAGGTACATTTAAAAAAAATATTTATTGAGATTTGATCTTCAGATTTTTTCAAATTTTAGATGTAATTTGTACCTACACTTAATAATGTACGTATTAATGTAGGTATGTATAAAACTATCTTCGTTTTTTAATTGTAGACTATGATTTGGCACAATACATCTTCCTGAAGAAAAATAATATGTATAAATCTATACTTCCATCTAATATTATAAAGAGGAAACATTTGTATTTGTGTGTGTGTGTGCGCGTCTGTATGTTTGTTATGAATAAATACAAAAACTACTGAACCGATTTCTAAAAATCTTTCACCATTGGAAAGCTACATTCACCCTGAATAATATAGGCTACTTTTGTTCTTGATATTCCCACGGGATCGGGTCTTACGCGGCTGAAACCGCGGGACGCAGCTAGTTTATGTAGGTATAAACTTAAACAAAAATACATCGGTGCGTGGACGGTCAGAATTCGAATTCATGTCCCTCAGAATAAAAGACAGAGTATCTACCACTAGACCAACACCGCTCTAAGGTAAATATAGGAACATTGCCTAATAACTGACATCTGAGATAATAAAACCAATTCGCTGTAGTTCTTATAATGAACAGTCCCGTTGGACAGCGTTGATGAATCAATAGATGGTCAATTGGTTCAGAAGTATAGGATGTCCTAAAATTGTAAAAAAAAACTATATATATCCTACGAACCAATCAATGCTTAAAATGACCTCGAAATAGAGAAAAAACCCATGTCTGCAAAGAATATTGGAATATTTATGGAAACCAAAAATACCAATTTGGTCTTCTTTTCGTTTGGCACTTTAGAACCGGGCTATATAGGGTTCAAAAATATAACTATTCTTTTTTTTTCGAGAGGAAATTCTCCTTATCAACCTTCCTACCGGCCTGGGGGGAGCGGCTGGGATGTGTGGGGCCCCCTCTGACCTAAGGTGGTGGGTTGTCAGAGATTTACCCACTAAAATCCTTTGGTATTCTTTCTCAGCCATGAGTGCCAGGGACGCAGGAGCACTGACATTTATGCCCCCAGCACCAAAATATAACTATACTAACATAATACAATCGTACCTAGCGAATAAAGGCCTAAAATATGTCCCAAACCTACAATACTTGACCCATCCTCAAACCACAATAAAACCATGCTGCACCTCCGCTGTGAGAAAATAATAATATTAAACCATTTTCTTAAACACACTGTGTAGACGCCAGTCTGTCATAACTGGATAATAAGTATCATTAAATTCATCTCCCGAGGCTGGTGAGGTGCCGTGTTGCTTGGTTTGTTGATTTTCTACCTTTCTTTTTTTATTGCAACAATTTTTCGAACAAGGTGTGGACGCCTGAAGGTGTAATGTGGATAAGACAATAAATCAGGTTGTAATAATATGTTTATTTTGGTTTAATAATGTTATGTATTTATATTTAAACTGTTATTTGAAATTATTATGTGGAGTTGTTAAAAAAAAAATTATTTGGTTCCAAGACATAGTAGTGAACACTTCTGTGACAGTTTAATAATTGCGTAACTAAAACTATCCCGTTTAAAACCAATCTTGATAAGTTTTAGTGTAGTATATATATTATAATATAGAACATTATAGATGAACAAAGACTATTATGTAACTGTCGGGTAAAGTTAGTAAGTACTTAGGAAAAGTAAGTGTATGGAACTCATACCAATACACTTACTCACGGAATATGGGAGCTCTAACATCTATTTCAGTCAGACGTCCTACTACTGGACTACAGACTCACCAAACTTAAAATAGATACATAATTTAACATTGCTTGATTAAAAGTACTGAATATCATAGGTAAATATGTAGTATGTAGGTATGTATACGTTGCAATAACAGTAGGTACAAGGAACTTTGAACCTTATGGTGGGGACCAATATTTTTTCAACCCGACTGTACCTAATCACGTACTTGCCTGGGTCTTTTCTTACCTCAACGTTTCGACCATGTTACAGCAGTCTTACGCAGCGTCCTACGTGGGCGATCGGATGCGAACGCGATTCGATACGGTGCGGTGCGGAAACAAGGAACAGTCGAGAATCGCGCCGCAACGCAGCTTACGTACGTTTGGTCACGTAGGACACTTCAATAGCTATCGACTGTTTGTTCTTTCGGCACCGCACCGGATCGGATCGCTTCGCAATCGCGTTTGCATCTAATCGTCGACGTTAGTACGCTGCGTTAGTCTTGGTCGTGTTATTTAAAAAAGTTTATTAGCTAACCGGATGTACCTACTTTTATCCCTGCGAGTCTAAAATAATTACGTCGGAACCAAGTCGCATCTACTCTATTCTTTCATCATAATTTGGCAGTCTGCGTCCCAAAGCCATAATTTTTGGGTTCATGTGATAATAACGTGTTCATACCTCCACCTAGGGTCATCATCTTCTGCTCGTGGGTGGTAGACCATTGACTATTATAAGGCTAGGGGCACAATGTTCCTCCAAATGAGGGGAACTAGAACTAGAAGTTAATATAGGATGGAACGGACAATAAAGTCCAAGAAAAAGTTGGAAATATACCAAATACAGACAGGCCGCCACTATTGGTAGGTAATTTTCAAAAAAATCGCAAAAAGTATTTGAAGTTATTTCCAAATCACCAACATTTTTAATAATAGTTATAGATATATAGGTTTCCGTTTAGGTAGATACCGTGTCCGAATAGCTATTTATACTATTATAGGTAAGTAAGGGAATAACAAAACTTATGAACGATGATTACCAGATGCATAAACTATGTATCGTTTGTCTTTTACTGTGACATTGAGTTTCAAAGTTGACAGATACTATGAAACAAACGTTACATAATTTAGTCATCTGCCAATCATCTTCATTACAGTGTGTTCTTTATGTAATGTTGGTATTCGTTCTGAAAGTATTTTTGAAAATTCCCACAGTACTAAGTCTTATGCGAGACCGCGAGACATGGCTACTCATAAATAGATGAGGGGGGGCACTTACATAGCCCAGCTTACCTAAATAACGTTAAAGTCAAACTATACGATGACACTTACACTTACACTTTCCCTAAAATAGCCCACACCTACAGGCTACAACACACTTATAAAGAAATTCGTACATGTATCCAGGACCGGTATTACACTAAATGACACAAGATGACAAAACTATTACGATTATATCGACACACTATTGCCATTATATCGAGACTGTGATAAATTTGGTAGACTTCAATAGTATCGTTATGGTATCTCAGTGGAATTGCAATAGTAACCATGGTAACCAACCTTCTCTGTCTGTCTGTCTGTCAAGTCTGTTAAAAATCCATCCTGTCATTAGAGTTTTGACAACTATCCAGACTCCATCAGTGGCATCTCAGTGGTGTCTCAGTGGTGTCACAGTGGTGTGTCGATAGAATAGTTAACATAGGAAACTGCCAAATGTGTCAAATACACGTCAAATATGACGATTAATATTCTATCGACACACTATTGAAACACGATTGCGGAGCGTAATACCGACCCGTAGGTGTGGGCTGTTTAGATAAAGTTGCGGTGTAGGTAAGTCTCTGTCGTGTATTTTAGACTATATAAACTTAAAAATACACGACGACATTGACACTTCACCTAAAACAGACCACACCTACACCACAGATATAAAGAAATTCGTTCATGTGTAGGTAGTATGTTTTAGGTAAAGTGTAAGAGTCGACGTGTATTTGAAACTCTGTATTTGTAAGTATTATATCCGTTGTCTAGTCACCGTAACACAAGCTTAGTCGCTTACCACGGGGCTAGATGGCGCTTTGTGTTGTTCACAGAATTTATTTATTTATTATTTAACTCAAAAATATTTCAGATCTAGATGTACCTAGCTAAGCATCGCTGTACACTCATCCTAAGCATTCTCCAAATAGGTATTGATTGCAATGAAATCGCTCGATCGTGACCGTCAAGTTAATGTCTCTCTTTACGTAATCAGAACTCTGTTTCTTATTTATTGATGGTAAATTGGTTCCTCGTCAATTTCTGGTTCAAGCTTTATTGCTAAATGTCTTCTCTCAATACCAATACCTACCAGTGTAGCAGTGTCCCGCAGTTTTATCCGCGCAAGTCCCGATACTGTGGGAATATCGGGACCAAAAGTACCCTATGTTACTCCTCGATAATGTAGCTTTCTATTGGTGAAAGAATTTTTGGAGTCGGTTTAGTGGTTTCAGAGATTACCTAGAAAATACATACATACCTACATAAATGTTATCCCCTGGGAATTTAGACAATCCATTTCTTAGCATAACAAAGAACACGACCTCTAAATTTCATGTCTCTAGGACCAGCGTTTTGGACTGTTCATTGATTATCTTATATATAAAATTTCCATGTCACAGTGTTAGTTACCGTACTCCTTCGTAACGGCTACACCGATCTTCACCAAACTTCACATACGCATTCAGTAGGTCTGAGAATCGGCTACTATCTATAATTTATAAGGCAAAACGACGTTTGCCGGGTCAGCTAGTAATAATATAGTTTCGTCAAGTGAATTATACTGATTGACACTTCAGATTGTTCACCGTAAGATGTCCCCATGGCATGGTAACTAATGGCTAGGAGTGGCATCGATGGCAGGCGACATCTTACTGTGAACGATCTTTACCTATACCTAGGTAGGTACTCCGTCTCAGAATCTTAGATCATTAGTTAGTCAGCCAGCCAGATAACTCTTATATACACATAGGGGTGATTTGGGTGCCTATCACTGGACTTTCAAATCTCACTACTTCCCGGAACATCCTGTATAATATCCTACCGGTAATTACAGTACACTACCTAGGCTGGTACATATTAAAATTAATTTTCTACTTTTCTAAATCCCAAATACAAGCCAAAACAATATAAACACAAGCGCGTGACAACCTAACCACAATAGTTGCAAACCGAATTATAGTTTACCTATAGTGATACACCCAACTGATACTCGCATTTACCAAGACTACAAGCACTAACGAAGTTAACTATCGTCTTATCCCCGGAATCGTCCGACAATCAGCACGACACTACTCACAATAATATGGTGTCGACACATAAATCATGGATAATCATCGGATCTGCCGGTGGCCCGCTCCACCACATTATCACCTGTTTTAGTGGAACAGAAAAGATGTAGGGCGAGGTATTTTTTATTTTCAAATAAAAGAACGCAAAACTTTGCGTTGCAAAAATCTATTTTTATTTTGTTTAAATTTTCCGTGTAAGAAATATATTTTTTTGTTTACATTTTTCGTGTGTGATATATTAGCATTTTCGACCACTAGCTAATCAGATAGGAAGTAACGATACGCTCTATTAAGATGAAGCTAACTTACAACCTTAAGGGGAAAGGATACCTACTCTTTTTTCCATACAAACATAGTTGACTGTTTCCTCTCTGGATAAAGACATAAGAGCAAAGCAACTGAACAGCTCTTATACACGAAAATTCCCATACTAATTTTGATTTTAAAATGCAGGTAAACAAAAAGCTGGCACATTTGCTAATTATTTATACCTACCAACTGGAATAAGTTTTATTCAATAAAACAAGTAATATCAGCAAAAGCATCCACTTATACTGTAAAAACTAAAATCAGCTACAACCCTGGGGGCGTATTCTATAACTGAATCGTAACACTATAATCACTCGTCATTAAATAAACAACTGTACCTATACTATTTTCTACACAACTTACAAAGAACAACACAAAAAAATGTACTTATTTTAAACATAATCGACTCCCACGGATCTCTGTTCGAAAGCCAATCGTGAGTCCGATCCTCATTATCAACTACGGTGCCCGTTTAGAAAATATAAAGCCAAAAATTGACGTGTAATCTGTGTATATGATTACGAGTAAATATAGATATTGAGTGGGCGCTCTGTCGCACCGTGGGTGGCAGGTTTCTCATAAGAAGTTTAAGGCTGAATGTATAGGTGCATTTCAAATGCGACCAATCTGTGCAGCGCCGCGTGTGGCGGGTTATATAAGTAACGACCACGAAATGATGATCTTAAACCAGTTTTTTTAATCCTGGGGAAATCTAACGAGGTCTTACTCGCAAAAACACGATCAAATGCTTTTTTAATTTTGACTTAGCGGACTAGTAGGTCTAACGCGCTGGTCCGGATTATCAGTCCGTAATCCGGGTCGAATCCCGCCGAGTACGAATATTAGGAAGCATTTTTATTAAAACAACAAAATTCGATTTTTCTTTGGTTTCGCGATGATGATGCGAAATAAAACTAATTTTTCAGGCTTAATAGACTCCTTTAATTATTTGTAGCGCCTTCCACCAACACGGAACAGAGAAAGGAAAAATGAAAGGAGTCGAGTTGTATGGACAAAACTTCTGCCGATAAAACTGGACGACTATAACTACGGCCCGTGGCATAATTACGCCCTGGCTCTTAATAAGGTCATTGAGTTTCGATGTTTCAAGAAGCAGTTATATTTACAAGAAACGATGGCTGTACAGAACAATCATGGTGGTTTTTTTTTAATATTCCAAATGCTTGTTAGTGTTATTTAGTGATAGATAAAATTTTATTACAGGATTTCTGTTAAAAATAGTTGTTATAGGTTATGGGTGAAGTGGATTACGTAATGATAAATAATAATCATTAGGTATGTATTATTATAGACGAGTAATGGTATAGTTACGTATAAATAAAAGGTATAATGTCTTCTAAATATTAAAATGAGATAGTTAATTATTCAAGTTACTTTAGGTACCTACTACCTACTTAGAATTTGATATTGATGTGTTAATTGAAAAAAAAAACATTTTAATATCGTATATTATCGTGATATTTTGGGTATAAACAGAGGGAAAATATCATATCTAGCTGACCCGGCAAACGTTGTTTTGCCTTATAAATTATAGATAGTAGCCGATTCGCAGACCTACTGAATACGCAAATAAAATTTGGTACAAATCGGTAAAGTCGTTTCGGAGGAGTACGGTTACTAACATTGTGACATGGAAATTTTATATATTAGAAGATTTATAATTTATTTATGAATTAATGTAATAAAATGTTATTTAAAAACGTTATACTGAATTAGGTACCATTAGCCCTATGGCTGCGGGAACAGAGTAAAAGTAAGTAGGTATATTTATTTTTTCTAATATGACGGTCACAAAGTCACAACACAACATTGACATATAATCTGTTATCTGCGTTGGTATTAATACTTACACGTTGCGCGTTAGCATCACCGCTACCGTTGCATGGTCGATGGTAATAAATGAAAATGGCACAAAATTCAGTTCCTTATAGAGGTAGAGGTAGAGATTGCGACGGGGGTGGGTGGACTGCATTGTGCGATGGCCACGCACCGTGACCTCACCATTACTGTACGGTTCGCATATAAATAACTTTAGTGTGGAAACAAACTGGTTTTTTTTAAACGCAGTGTTCCATAGGTAATATATAAGTACCAATTTATTTGTTCATATCGATTGTATGGTACATTTTGAATGCAGTTCCGCAAACTGACAATGACAGAATGAATACTGGCAGCGTCTCGCGGTTTCATCCATCCATCCCGTGGAAATTTCGGAAATCCTACCGGTTTGACTGTGCGTTGATATAGAGTAATAGTTTAGTCAAACAGACAATCAGGACTTTGAGCATTAAATGCGTAGATTTTAGATTTTTCTTCTGTTTTCCTGATGTTTTATTGAAACCAAAGACATCCAAAAATATCTTTAATTTGCGTAGATTTTTTTAAAATTAAGGACCTTGATACAATATTAAGAGAATTAAAAAAACTCTTCACCTAGATTCACCTCACATTAGATTTCACCAGTGACGCCATTTATCAAATGATCCAGACCGAGAGATTCAAATAAAGAATTTTGTAAGTTATTTTCACAATATAATTTTCTCAAATGTATTTATATTTTATTTTTGAGTAGGTACTTACTAAATATTATATTAATACTATTTTATTTTAAACTACTTAAAAAATTCAAAATTGAGTGCCTAACTATGATACCCAGCGCGTAAGACTGTCTACATTGTCTTTTTGGGTTACCAAACGAAATAACTGAGTTTCAAGTGATACCGCTGTTTTTGCAGACCGTACGAAAACAATCGCTTATTTTCACTTACATTAGTTTAGACGAGTACAGTATCAATGAAATATGTGCAGCGTTCGCGTGACGTCTCTGTCCCTTTGACGCAAGGGACGACTCCACTTAGGTGATTGGATTTTGGACTCAACTTATGTTGCGGCGCTTAACATGTTAAAATTATGATTTTTCGAAGTGATGTCGATGTTATGACAAAGTTATTGTAGATCTATATTATCATTGACTAGCCAAACGGACTAGCTCTTTGAAGTGGCAGTGGGCAGGACATATAGCACGGAGAGCAGATGGTCGTTGGGGCCGAAAAGTTCTTGAATGGAGACCCCGGATCGGAAAGCGCAGCGTTGGACGTCCACCAACGAGATGGACGGACGACTTGGTTAAGGCCGCGGGTTCACGGTGGATGCAGGCCGCTTATGACCGAAGCATCTGGAGATCTATGAGGGAGGCTTATGTCCAGCAGTGGACTTCTTACAGCTGAAATGATGATGATGATGATGATTATCATTGACTTACTAACTTATAAACTAAGAAAGAATAAATAATTAAAGTACCTATCTATAGGTAGCTACTCTATTTTAGAACTTAGATCAAGAATTTACACTTAATCCCATGCATGCATTTATTAAAAATGACCTTTTCCTTTAAAATTGCCAGTTCTTTGTTTACATCTTTGATCTAAGTTTAGGAAATAGAGACCGAAAAATGTCTTTATTTTCGTAAAAAAAACGTTTAGTTATATATAATCTAACATCGCGAAAACTAAAAAAAATATATGCCTTTTTCTCAAAAGAGTACCTACCTACTTATATTTAACCATTTTTAAATTACATCATTTTATACTTCCCTGCCTACTACAATCATTATCAAATATCTATTATTATCGAGGGAATAATTTACGCAACAAAACGACCAAATATTTATTTCATTCAACTCAGATTTGTGAAAGGGTATCTAAGACACGTGCCTACATTTTAGGGTCTAACCACCAGCGTATCCTGATCTCTTCTATTTTAAACAATAAAGAGATTTTATTCAGTTCTAGAGGTCAAGTTATAATGGTTGAGCACGAAGAGATTTTGTTTAATGCGTTTAAAATTTATTGCAGTGGTTATTTGTTTGGTACAATTTGATTTTTGGATCAAAACTTGGTAGTTTATGGTCCCCTGTTGAGTTCATTTTATTACAGTTTATTGCTGTAAGCAATTGTATTATAATTTATGAATGATAAAATCATAGAATTAAATCAAAATTATATGTTTTACAAGGAGAAATGCATCATCAAAAATTTCCCCCTTGACAGGATTCGAACCCGTGCTCCTCGCTTGCCGCGCGAGTAAGCTACCATCACGCCACACGGGTGAATTGATGATTATTTATGTTTTAGTTTAAAATTTATCTGTTTATCGATTATAGGTAGGTATATATCTGCATATCAGCCATACATCTCTTCTTAAAAGGTATGTTTGAAATAAACATACATTTTTTTTAACGAAATCTAGATAATTAATGGTTTTGTTATCAAAAATTAATTAGGTTAACACTTCAAAAGTCAATTTATTTAAATAAAATCAATATCATCTACTTATAAGATTTTTTAAAGTCATCAAAAGGAAAGTCCTTAGTAGGTAGGTACCTAAATATTTAAGAGCTCTTTCAATTAATATTCATGACAAAGAAAGTCTATTAGACGAAACTACGAGACTATTAATTGGAACAATCCGAAATACAACAATCAATCATATCAGCGACCCTAAATCTCACGATTAGGGTACCATACAAATTATAATCCATAATCGTCACCCGTCGCCACCCGTGCGTAACCAAAAATTATTATTACGCATTTGATTTTTTGCACATCCTCTCCCGACAGCCGCCAGCGCGACACTGACAAAATTCGAAGCAAACGGAAGTTGTAAAGTAGTGATTTGTAATGCACGCGCCGCGCGACTGTGGGTACTTCCGGACGCATCCCATAATGACTAAGTATCTACGTAGCCGAGGGTAGTGAATCTTCTATAGCTACATTCTAATGTCTTTTCTCCCCATTTTTATCGTCGGGCTTTTACTTTTATGCTCTGTTTAGCCGAAATTCACTCTCGATTTAATTACGGTGCGGGCTATAATGTGCTTGGCATCTGAGTTTGAAATGTAGCGTATAAACGGGTGGTCGGAAAGTTGGTTGCTGGTGACACTTGCACAGGCGCCCTTAATAGCAGCACTGTCAAGGTAATCTATTGAAATAAGTGTAATTAAAGATAGGCAGACTTATGGGCAGTTAAATAAATTACCTATCGAAGCGATCGAGTTTTAATAGTGCAACATTAAAACTTAAACTGCTGGCAAATATACTAAGTAAATTATTAATTGTTATATGTTTTCTTGGTAATTTTTTATACATATTCATGACTATAATTAGAATCTATACGTTGTCCTAGGTAAACGACAAACGGAAAGACGCGATGACGCGACGACGCTAAAATAGGTAGGTATTAGAGATGGGCCGACTAGGGCTTCTGCCGACTAGCCGACTAGTCGGTTCCAAAATTGCCAACTAGTCGGCCAACTAGTCGGCCGACTAGTCAGCAATGCAGATCATTATAATTCCAAGATATTTGGGTTAATCATGATCACTCGGCGATTGTTGCTATTTTTGGATAAGTTTGCACTTCGAAAGCTGTAGCGAAACTTCCAAAAAATGGTTGAAATAAAAATAAAAGTTGGAAAAAAAAATGGAGCTGAGGCATAGTTATGACATTTTAGATGTTTAGATGATGTATGTAAGCTATGGCGTGTTTTGTTTACGTTTTTCTGACTACCTACCTAAACTGTACTGCTAAATTAAATAACTATTGGTTTTATTGTATAATTGTTAGTTGACGACTAGTCGGCATAATTTGCTGACTAGTCGGCACCTGCCGACTAGTCGGTTGAACTGCTGACTAGTCGGCTTTCCCGACTAGTCGGCCCATCTCTAGTAGGTATCAACAATATAAGAATTGTCTATTGAATTGAATTGTCTATTCAGATTCTAAGACGTGACGGGTCTTATTAGGGTTGAACCCGTAAATGACATAGACTTTTAAGTAAGAACTTACCTCATTTTAACCAATTCTCTGTAACCATTTTCTTCCTAGGACTACTTCGTTCAACGAAATCTGAAACAATCACCCCGAGATACAAATACCTACTCTATCCTACAAACGATTGTTCTGTAAACAGGTACTGAACTGAATGAAGCCTGGAAAGAAAGCTATAAAGCTCCTACTTACGAAATGTTTGAACAGCAGCGGGGAATGTAATAAGGACTCTTAGGGGACTGAAACAACAAAATACAAGAGCGTTTCTGCTGAAAGCACAATTATTATTAAAAAGTGTTGCATTGTAATAATAAAAAATGCACCACTGAATAAAGTAGGTATACTTGTTAGAAGCCGACGATGTTTATTTATTTGCGATCTCATGGCTTCGGTGTTACAGACAAAAAAGAAACAATTTTATTTAACTGTTTACTAAATTAAATGTTTTTTTTTCATTTAACGCTATAAGTTTTGAAGTACTACTTACCTATCTACCTACCTAACATAAACTTAGGGAGAAGCCGCTTCAATCAGATTCGGTTAAGAGGATAGTCTCCATTCTCTTTCTCCATCCAAACGTGTTTAAATTTTCCTCCCTGGATAAAGACATTAGAGCAAATATGTTTATGCCATAAAACTTATATCTGTCATGACTATGCAGCTACCTTTTTATTTTTTTCATTTTATTATTTTTTTATTTTTTATTATCATTTTAATTAGAAAATAAAAAGGTAGATGCATTGTCATGACAGATATAGGTTTTATGGCATAAACATATTTGCTCTAATGTCTTTATCCAGGGAGGAAAATTTAAACTACGTTTGTATGTAGAAAGAGAATGGAGACTATCCTCTTAAGGGCCCAATTGCTTGACAGGAATAGCGCTAGCGAATTTCAAATTTATGCGTTAATGAAGGACGTAAGATGCTAGTACGCAAAATTTTAGAGCGTAAAATCAAACAATACATTACAACAAAGCATTAATTTTGAATTTCAAATCATAGATACCGTGCATTGAACTAAGATCAGTCATCTACAAGCCTACTGAAGAGGCTTAAGATGCCCAATACTCCCATGGCCATGAGTCCGGCCCTGCAAATACCTAAGGTTCAATATATATAGTAAAGGAACGTATTTATCCATCGTTCCAACTGTCCGTACGTGGTATTTATGGTGGCTACCGAGACAGGCTCGCTTTGCGGCGCCGGCGCACCTCGACTTATGACCGACGCGGGCGAGATCACGTGATTATCGTGCTTGCTCATGCTTATTGTTAGTGTTTCTGCTGGTGTGTGGCCTTTGTGTTTTCTTTCGTTTTTCCTTGATGAGAGAACTAAATGTGTAGGTAGGTACTAATGTCTTCTATGTACAGTATATGTAGTAGAGATAAGCCGACTAGGGGTTCTGCCGACTAGCAGACTAGCCGACTAGTCGGTTCCAAAATTGCCGACTAGTCGGCAATGCAGGTCATTATAATTCCCAGATATTTGGGTTAATCATGACCACTCGGCGATTGTCGGTATTTTCGGATAAATTTGCACTTCGAAAGCTATAACGAAACTTCAAAAAAAAAAAGGTTAAATAAAAATAAAATGGAGCTGAGGCATAGTTATGACATTTTAGATGTGTGATGTTAAGATGATGTATGTAGGCTAAGACGTGTTTTGTTTACGTTTTTCTTACTATCCACCTTCTTACTGTACTAATAATTCAATTAAATATTGGTTTGATTGCATAATTTTATTGTTAGTTGACGACTAGTCGGCCCATCTCTAAATGTAGTCAAGTTCGATCGGATATGTGGGAAGACCGACCGTAAGACTCAAATATCTCCCAAAATAGGTATAATATTTTTTAGTGTTAGCCACGGTGTTCACAAGAGCAATTCACCCCGCACCGATCTGTGGCACCCGACTAGGCTGTTGGAATTGGAAGATAATAATTGGAATTTATTTTGGGAGATATTTGAGTCATAATTATGGTCTTCCCCCGTATCCGATCTTACCTGATTATACTCTACAATATCGGAATAAGGACGAGTCAGTTTACGTGGTGGGTAATACGGTTGGTGGGGTCTGGTAATACGTTGTCTAGTACCCATAGTAGAAACCTAGTTGCTTAGTTTGTTCAACATCCTGTAATAATTAAGATTAATTTTTTTACTACTAGCTGCGTCCCGCGGTTTCGCCCGCGTTAGTCCCGATCCCGTAGGAATATCGGAATCAAAAGTAGCCAATGTTACTCAGGATGAATGTAGTTTTCTAATGGTGAAAGAATTTTTTAAATCGGTCTAGTAGTTTTTGAGTTTATTCATTACAAACATGCAGACCCACATACACGCATGCAGACACACATACACGCAAAAATACATATCTTTCCTCTTTATAATCTTCTTCTTCTTTCTCCACCCCTCTTCGTAGTTTAGCTGGGGTCAGGTTTCCTTGTACATTTGCGCCAGAGAGCTCTGTTCTGGCTTGTCTGTTCGCCCAGGTTCGCGCTCTGGATCTCTTTCCGCATGTATGTCCACCAGGTGGCGGGTGGTCGTCCCCTTCCTCTTGGTCGGTCTTTCCTCTTTATAATATTAATATTAAAATATTATAGTGCAGATAGAAAAAGATCACCGAAACCTTACGAAAATTCAAAATCCAATTTGCTTCAAACGGCTGATTACCTACTACACTAAACTATTAAATGGCTTACGTAATAGGACTCAAGTGTTCCGAAACTAACTTTTATGGTAACATTTAGCCAGATTAAACGTTATATGACACTCTGAGGTATCGTTGTTTACACGAAACTTGGAACTTGGAAGTAGGTAGGTACCTACCTTAAGTTGTCAAGTCGTCTTGGTACGGTTCTTAGTAAGTACTAGCCGCTCCCCGCGGTTTCACCCGCATAAGTCCCGATCCCGTGGGAATATCGGGATCAAAAGTAACCTATAGCCTCCTCAATAAATGGACTATCCAACGCCGAAAGAATTTTTCAAATCGGACCAGTGGTTCCTGAGATTAGCGCGTTCAAACAAACAAACAAACAAACTCTTCCGCTTTTTAATAGTAAAATAGATAGATAATAGAAGATGATACGTATACGCCCTAAAGCACACGTTGGGGGAAGGCCAGACTGCAATGAAGAAGATTGCAGGTTGCGCTGTGTGCAACGTCGTGGAATATTCGGCCAATATTCATGTAAGGACTTTTGGAGGAGACTAACAAACCATAAATTCTTCCCGTGCGGTGGTGGATATATAAAATGCTTGGTTCCTAGGAGGATTAGTGACGGCCAGGCCGCTGGAAAAATATTGCCAAATTGCAGTAGCTATGGTCCATGATGACTCCTGTCGGTGCCCTGGCTCCCGAGATGGATCTAACTGGGAACGTTGCTCAGATGAGAAGAAGAAGATTACCTAAGGTAAGGAATTTTCAGGTTGCGTTTAAGCGCTGATATTCATAAGAGGCGACAAAATGTCCTTCTATGTATAATATGTATGTATTTACAAAAGAAAAATAAATATAAGTATTATATCCGTTGTCTAGTCACCGTAACACAAGCTTAGTCGCTTACCACGGGGCTAGATGGCGCTGTGTGTTGTTCACAGAATTTATTTATTATTTATTTATTAAATAGCAACTATTATCTTCTTCTTCTTCTATTATTATAAAGCGGAAGAGTTTGTTTGGTTGTTTGTTTGTATGTTTGAACGCGCTAATCTCAGGAACCACTGGTCCGATTTGAAAAATTCTTTCGGTGTTGGATAGTCCATTTATTGAGGAAGGCTATAGGTTACTATTTTTGTTACAAAAAAAAAAGTATAATATGTAGTATATCCGTTGTCTAGTACCCATAGTACAAGCCTAGTGCTTAGTTTGGGGCTAGATTGGGCTGTGTGTAACGTCGTGCAATATTTATTTACTTTTGATCCCTATATTCCGACCGACGATTTGACGACCTCTGTGGCGCGTCGTGCGAGAGCGCGACTGCAATGCAGGAGGTTGCGGGTTCGATTCCCGCCGGGTGCAAGTATTTATGCTTAAAAATAAATATTTGTGTCTGGTCTGGCTGTCCTTCTATGTATAATATGTATGTATTTACAAAAAAATAAATAATATAAGTATTATATCCGTTGTCTAGTCACCGTAACACAAGCTTAGTCGCTTACCACGGGGCTAGATGGCGCTGTGTGTTGTTCGCAGAATTTATTTATTTATTTATTTATTTATTTATTTATTTATTCCCACGGGATCGGGACTTATGCGGGTGAAACCGCGGGGAGCTGCTAGTTATTAATAAAAGTGAAATAAGGTCGGAGTAACACTTTTTGTTTCTGTCTGTCAACTTTGAAAGTTCTTGTCACGGAAAAGACAAAGCATGTTCTCACTTCTTCGACTTCGTTTATTAATAAGACTACAGAGTTCCGGTAAAAACCTAGTTACTCTTAAAGATGTAACAACTTATTTAACTTCTTCCTTCTATACCTATTAGTGAAACATATCGATTCATCTCACAAACTAAAGAGAAACAAGAATTAATCAGTGTATTCTGTACAAAAACTCAATATATTACGTAATTCGATACACCAGCATGTTTAGAAATTATTTCGGTTGGTACAGTCGTTGGCAAAAGTGTTTAGGAAAATGAATTAACGTTTAATATCTTCCGTTACCGCGATGTTGGATTGAAATTAAACTCAATTTTCGGTTCTAATCGCGTGGTGTTTATTGTCTTTTGATTGACTGGATTGAAAGCCAATCCTGAAGAAGAGACCTGTACCTAAAGGTCTCGAAGCGTTGAGCATAGAAACAATGCTAAATTCAACTTTCATTTTCGTATTACACTTTTGTGTCGATTTAGCACCTGGACAATCCTTTGTCCACCTTGAAACGGCTGAATTTGATGAATAGAACCTTCAAAGTCCAGAAGTGTTTGCTTGATTTGGGGTTAATTTTAAGTTTCAATACCTATGTATTTACTTATTTGAACACTTATTTATTAAACATATTTTTATTTTAATATCACTTCACCCATTCACAGTGAAATGGGTGGCATTCGTCCCTTGTCTAACAATCTACTATTCTTTATTTAATTTATGCCTATAGAAAAAAAACTCTAATCTTCGCTAACACTTCTCATCACAACAGTACAATCGGAGAAGCGGTCAAAATTGATGAGGTGTGGTAACCAGCCGCTGTCGGTCTTCATAATGATACAGAAATGTATTCAGTATGAATATTTGGTTTCCTATTCACGAAGAGTGATTGGTCTGTAACGTCTTTCGTTCAATGGAGTTATTCAATTACTATTTACTGGATGCTGGTTCGAAATATGTTTGGCAACTTACATGAGCACCACATTGGACTTGGCATAAAAAAACAATTTAAAAAAAAAACTATAGTAAAATAGCGGTGTTGGTGTAGTAATAGATACCCCTGAATTTCATTCAGAGGGTCGTGGGTTTGAATCCAGACCAACAGACCAACCAAAGGCGAATGTCTTTTTTTTTAAGAAAAAGTTATGTGCGCTAATACCATCGCCGTTACGGTGAAGGAAAACATCGTGAGGTAACCGACATGTCCTTTTTTTTTTTTTTTTTTACGAGGGGAATCTCCTTAAGACCGCCAGGCCGCTCCCGGGGGAGAGCGGCCCGGTGTGTGGGGGTCCCCCCGGCCAAGATGGTGTGCGGCCGGGGTATACCCACTAAACCCCTCGGTGTCCGTCTTCTCCGCTAAATGTGGGGACAGACGGGAAACGCTCTCGCATACTACCGTCTGCCCCACAGCGGTTGGCCGCGTCCGGCCTCCTCGCCAAAAACCTCCGTAGGAGGTAAACCCTCACGAGGGGCGGCGTGGACACGCCGCCGCCACCTCAGGCTCAGTGTTTGGCGACGAACTCCCCCGAGTCCGCCGCCAAGAGCCGTTTAGGGGAACCATGGATGTCTGGACACCCCTGGTTCCCCTGCAACGGGTGAGGTCTGTGGCCCCGTCGCCGACCACTTTTCGGCTGCAGGGGATAGGACGAGCGGCAACGACACACCGACACGCCTCTTCCCCTGCAGCCCCACCGCGTCCGCCATCTAACGGTGGCGGCCCCGCCGAGGCAGCGGCAGATAGGGAGAGCGGCAACGAAACACCGACACTCCTCTCCTGCCGCGGCCCCGAAACCTCCTCCAGCCGCAAGCCGAAGCTCAAGCGGCTCCTCCTCGGGTGGGTTCCTCTTCGCTTCACCGTGGGTGACCAAGCCACGGTTACTAAGCCCCCCCGCCACGACAAGGCGGGAACCCTTCGGGGGGGGACCGACATGTCCTAGGAATCACAGTGGTCCCCCAAAGTAGCCTACCGTGGCGTCTAACTACCTAACCCCCCCTTTGCCCTGCAGTGGAAGAAATTAACCGCCTTATTATTTTTTTTTTTTATAGTAAAATGGTGGTGCATGACGATTTTGATGCATTTGACGGATATTAGTCAAATCTAGTCCGGGACCGGACTGCTTGGAAGAATGTTAGTGAGACCTTTGCCCAGCAATGGAACGTATAATTGGTTAGCAAAAAAAAGCAAAATCAGATATTTATTTTGTTTTTATTGCACAAGGCATCTTTACTAGAAATATTTTACAAGGAGAAATGA
Organism: Idaea biselata; assembly: GCA_958496205.1. NCBI lineage: Eukaryota > Metazoa > Arthropoda > Insecta > Lepidoptera > Geometridae > Idaea > Idaea biselata. The sequence goes on along the minus strand of OY292405.1, from coordinate 17,786,286 downwards.
GAAATGAGAAATTGAGTTAAGTTTAAGGCAATAAATAACAACCATCAAAGCAAGTATTGACACAACCAAACTACTTAAAACTAACAACTGACTAAATTAACTATAAAAATAAATCCAAATCGAAATAAAATTTTCACCAAAATCGGCAATAGATTTTCTCTAAAATAGACAACGTCACGGCGTCAAACCGGAAGTGACGGCGGCGCTGCGCGTGCGCGTCACTTCCTGCCGCGTGCGAGACAAAATGGCGGCTGGCTGTTCCGGGAGGGTGAGATAAATTATGGTTAGGGATGCTGTGCTATTTGCTAAGTCACCGTTTCTAATCTCAATAGAGATTGGCGTCAGAAAGTCGTACTAGAAGCGAAGCTTTACAATCCTAAAAAACAAACAAAATACCTACGGGTCGAATTGAGAACCTCCACCTTTTTTGAAGCCGGTTAAAAAAACAATGCTTAATCCTGAAGAAGAGACCTGTAATGGTCTCGAAATGTAGAGCGTTGAAACTTTGGTCAAAGTTATAAACACCACGCGATTAAAACCGAAAAATGAGTTTAATTTCAATCTACTATTCTACACTACAACTCTACTCAAAACTGTAAAAATAGAGTAAATATTGCCTTTATTAAAATCTTAAATTCAATTAAGTAAAAATTAAAATTTAATCAAAGCTTCGTAAAGTAGAGTAAAGTGTAGGCTCTTGTAACAATTGACCATAAAACATGGGCAGGTATGGACATTAAGAAACAATTGAACTTGGCTCGAATAATAAATAAAATAATAAATAAATAAATATTGCACGATGTTACACACAGCGCAATCTAGCCCCAAACTAAGCACTAGGCGTGTACTTTGGGTACATTGTTTTATTTATTGAATACCGCCATATTGTTTTTTTTTCTTTCATTTTCATACTGCTAAAAACACTTGCGTTGTCATTACGAATCTAATGACACCTCATATGCTTAAGAGGATAGTCTCCATTCTCTTTCTCCATACAAACGTAGTATACATTTTCCTCCCTGGATAAAGACATTAGAGCAAATATGTTTATGCCATAAAACCTATATCTGTCATGACAATGCATCTACCTTTTAATTTTTTTTTATTTTCTAATTAAAATAATAATAAAAACTAAAAAAATAATAACATGAAAAAAATAAAAAGGTATATTCATAGTCATGCATGACAGATATAAGTTTTATGGCACACACATATTTGCTCTAATGTCTTTATCCAGGGAGGAAAATGTAAACTACGTTTGTATGGAGAAAGAGAATGGAGACTATCCTCTTAAATCTGTCGAACCGTTCAGGCTACGCAAAATACTCGTCTCTCTCGAAGCCCATTCATTTTTACGTATTACACAATTTTTGATCCCGATGCCAGGGGTTGTTTGGGGATGTTTAAGAGGAGTATATACGCCAACGACCTTGAAACTGAAAATCCCTGTCGGGCTCATCGAAAATTGTTGATTATTTCATGACGGAATGTCGTAGAACTTTTTTTTGTGCACAGATTGTAGGTGACATTGTTTCCTACATTTTGGTGTAGTTTTAAGACAAGAACCTCCTATTGGTGCAAAGCCTATCCAAATTTTAGACAAAAAATGTCTGATTTGGCTAAAATGTCGATAGGCTTCAATACGTTTCGACATATTTGTATGGAAACTGCACTAAAATATCGGAAACAATGTCGCCTACAACCTGTACACAAAAAAAAGTTCTACGACATTCCGTCATGAAAAAATCAACAATTTTCGATGCGCCCGACATGGATTTTTAGTTTTTCAGAATAGGGCCCTTAAATGAGGTGACTACAGAGAGTGACAAACAAAAATTGGATACATATCCACCCACATACGTTCTAACAACATAACTCTCCTTTGGCAGTCGGGTAAAAATACAATAAACATTAGCTTCATTAAAATCTTAAATTCAATTAAAAATTAATATCTAAACAAAGCGACGTAAAGTAGAGTAGAACTTCGTAAAGTGTAGGTTCCTTCTGTAATAATTGACCATAATAACACGGCTAGGTATGGACATTAAGACACAATAACTTAGCTTAAATACCGCCATATTGTTTTTATTTTTCTATTATTCTAAAACCACGTGTTGTCATTACGAATCTAATGACACCTAGGCTAAAATCCGTCGCGCCGAGGCCACAGAGAGTGACAAACAAAAGTTGGATACGGATACCCACATACCTACATACGCTCGAAAAACATAACTCTCCTTCGGCAGTCGGGTAAAACTAAAAATACAGTAAACATTAGCTTCATTAAAATCTTAAATTCAATTAAAAATTAATATCTAAACAACGCGACGTAAAGTTAGAACTTCGTAAAGTGTAGGTTTCTTCTTGTAAGAATTGACCATAATAACAGGGGCAGGTATGGACATTAAGAAACAATAACTTAGCTTGAATTAACTATCATCACTTACTAAGTTATACTGTAAATATATTAGTTCCGACTGAAAGAACACACTGTGTGTATTTTTTCTATGAAAACGGTACGGCGTTGAACACTTACTTGCTTTAAAAAACTGTTTTTAAAATAGTATTTAAACAAAATTGAAGAAATACATTGATAAATCTAATAAAAATTTAATTTTAATTTAAGTTAAACATTGATAAACTAATAACTTAACCAAAAATCTTTAAGTCTTCATTTGAAATTAAAATTCCATCAAAAACAGGAAATAAAAAATTAAAGCAGGAAAATGTGTCATCCACATTATTATTTTAAAATATTTATTTATATTTATACATGCCTAATAAACAATGAATAGTAACTCATTAATTTTAACTTACCTATATTTTTAATTACTGAATGTTATAAAACGAAGTCTTACGGTGCGTCTGTCTTTCTGTTCGCGGATGTTCATGAGATTTTTATTAACATAACGAACGGTATATATGTAGGTACCTAGGTACCTATAATTATTAAAAAAATTCCCACAAGATCGAGATTTAAGCAAGTAAAATCGCAAAGGACATCTAGCTTAAAATATACCTACCTAAATGGATAAATAGATAAACACTTTACTTGATCAACACAACATTAAAAAAAACTTCTTCCTTCCCTTATCCCAGTTTATCCGAGGCCGGGCCTCCTCGCATTTTTACGCCAGGTCGTACGATCCTGGGCTGTCGGATGGTCACAAAACTTGAGACCATCCGACAGATGGTCTCAAGTTTTGTGACTTGCTACAAAAAAAACATTACATAAATTATATATTAGGTATACACAAAAATAATATAATAATATAATTAATGTCTAACACACTGAACTACACCTATAGACTAAATACCACACTTTCGTCCCACTCAACTTCAATTTCCAGAGGGAAAAATGCTAGTATAATGATTGTGTAGCAACAGCCATGGCTCCTAGACAACACACGGGTACAAATTGTCTTCTAATTACCCGTTCTCATGCATTATGCGGTGTAACTAATGACTAATGTCTCTAATGACCAATCATTAGTGTTACGGCTTATTTATTATAATAATTTTGCATATAATTTCTCTAGTTTTCTTTGAAAAATGTAAAAAGTGATATTTGTTAACGGAATTGTATAGGCGAAGCATGTAAAGATGGTATTGTAATGTTGAAATGCAAATTTTGTGGGAGTTTTATGCTGATTATTAGTTGGAACCGATCATAAATAAGTAGATAAATAAATAAATATTGCAGGTCGTTGCACACATCGCATCTAAGAACAAACTAAGCAACTAGGCTTGTACTATGGGTACAACGGATATACTGTACCTTTATCATACTTTTTTTTGTAAATACGCGCCACAGAGGTCGTCGGCGTCAGATGTTATGTACCCAATACGATACAATTTTTTAACACACTAAAGATGAGCATTTGACTACTTGACTACTGTCTCACCTGATGGTAAGTGATGAAATGATCTAAGATGTAACACGGTCATCTAGATGAAGGAAGACGGCAGTGGAACAAGATCCGACCCGTCTTCCTTAGTGGCTGCACCGGCCAACGTATCGGAACACAGACGAGTTTGCTTGGTGCTACGACTTAGACTGGTAGATGGTAATAAGCCGCGGCCGGAGCACCCCGTAGTCTCCCACCAAGAAATCCCCAGCCATATTCCTTTAATCCCAGGCTACAGGGACCAAAAACTTAACTAAACTAAACTAACTAAATATAAACTAAACTAACTAACAGAATATAATAGTAGGCTATAATAGTTGCATCCCTATCGGAAACGCGGTTTTCGCTTACACCCATAATTACGAAGTTAGATAAAATTCGGAGAAAATAAATTAATTGTTTTTTAAAAACCGCGAAAAATCATCCACAAACTTTTAACTACATCTACTTAATTTAACTTGAAAAAGATAAGTAATTTTGAAAATAAGTACCAACTAAAGACACGTACCTACCCACTTGTTTATTTAAAAAAAACAGTCAAACAAAACAACCCATATAATATTTAGCAAACAGTTTTATAGACGCAAAAAAGCTCCCACACAAATTAGAACTTAAAAAGCACCATTCAGTACGATGAAAAGGACATCCTGATTAATATAATTAAAAACCACTAAACTGATTTATGTCTACTCGAGACCCCCATAACTCTTTCTCAGTCCATACTTAATTGGGACGATTTCAAAATTTCCCTCTTTGTCGTACGCAGGAAGTACTTATTTTAAAAGCATTTTTAAAGGCTGTTTTTAGGTTCGGTTGCATGCTAAGAACGTACCCGTTTAAGAACATGATATGACGTTCTTTATTCCTATGGGCAAATTAGCAGGATATATCAATCGAAATCCTTTGGAGTACCGAAGCCGCCTCTCTCCTTTGAATGATTGAGTGGGTACGCGTTTTTTGTAAGGATTTCATAGGATGCTCGGGATGTTCGTGTCAGTTTTTAAGATAGAATTTATTTCAATTTATAGGAAGGTTTGTTTGAACAAATTGCGTGGAGACGATGGAATATTGAAGATGTTTTTGAGTCAATTGTCCGATTGGCGCAGTTTATTACGTTTTTTGTTTGGAGTTCCGGATTGTTTCGTATGCAAATGTTTGAGTAAGCTGTTGTGGAATGTATTGACGTTGATTTATTGAGGAGAATCTGCAATTAAGTTTAAAATTTAACGAACATGCATGGATAACTAAAGGAGTGTTGCGAAAAGTTTTGGACAATCCCTGCGGTGTTTACTGGTTACGTATCATAATAACTATTCTTATTTTAACTATTTGAATATAACTACGGTCGATTCACCTACAGTTTAAAACAACTAAATATCGTTTCACATATGTTTCTTTTAACTAATGGATGAAATACCTAATGGACGATTCACCTACAGTTGATTGAAATACAATTCACCTACTCATACTACGAAAAAAACTATACGGAGCACCGCGGCTAGGACAGGTTAGGTTAATGTTAGAACATAATTACCTACACGCAGCGCTTTGGCGACTGCTTTAACCGTTAAAACAAATAGTTACTATCAATTATTTGGTTTACCCCCCAGATTCTGCGAGTACGATGTGTCTTCGACTCCGACATCAAGGCGTGCGAGGAACCGGTGGAGTTTTAATGGAAAAACTTTTGGCCGCCCACCATTCTTAGGTCTGTGGGGAGCTCCATACATCTTCGCCGCTCTGCCTTGGTCAGTGGGGATTTGGGGATGTGTGGGTTCTGCTGTCCTTCAGGTTCTGGTCTATGGTGTCCTATATGGTGAACTCTTAACAAGACTCTCAGATTCACCCTCTCGCAATAATTTAATTGAAATTCTGTTCGATTTCTATATGAAATTTGTAGAATGCCAATTTGATAACTCATCGCGGAATTCGCCGTGAAATAGCCGTGAGTTCATTTCAGAATCGACAGGCAGCATTAATCCTTTATGACCAACTCAGCTGCGCCCCGCGGTTTCATCCACGTAAGTCCCGATCTAGCGGGAATATCGTGAGAAAAATGTATTAACCCATTCCAGCTATCTACATACCAAATTTCATCGCAATCTGTTCAGTAGATTTTGCTTGAAGCAGCAACAAATAAACTACTACAATAAAAAAATCACTACGAAAGAACCCAAAATCACACCGAAATATCTACCAACTTACGTCTAACAAACACAACCCGCGCAAACTATAGGGTTGCCACCATATTTACCCACGAAATAGATCTGTTAGCACAGTTGATTGCAGATCGAAACTTTACAGAACTGACCATTCGGAATCGGATTACGGTTCGTTAAACTCCGAATATTTTTGTTTGTCCGAACGAACAAACAGAGTGTATCGAATTGTACGGTTGTTATCGTGTTTGCTTCTGGCAACCCTGATGAGGGGTAATTAATTGTTCAACTGGTTAGTTTCTAGACTAGGTTTGTTAGATTGAGGTCATGTTTGTTTTATTTAAAGGTTTTAATTGAATTTGTAAAATTAAAATTGTGGGATTTGGTAGGTTATTTTAATTATTTTGAAATGTTGTATCAGTTTTACAAATTTCACATAGGTAGGTTTAGGTACCTACCTACCTAACTTCTATCCGTCTAGGTCAGGGGTTCCCTAACTTATTTGAGGCGCGCCCCCCTTTCGACCATAAAAAAATCCGCGCCCCCCCCGTCCAGTCCAGATTATCAGGCCAGAATAAAAAGTGTTCGAAATAAGTATTTTTATTCAGAATCAGAATCAGAATCAGATCATTTATTGAGAATATAGGTATTACAATGGTGTTATAAATAAAATATAGTTAAGTACAGCTATATTCGGCCTTTTCGGCATTCAATATTATTTGGTATTATTATTGGTATTATGTCAATATTATTAGAAGGTACAAACATTTTTGAATACATAGATATTAATAAGATAAAAACAGTCAAACATCAATAATATTAAATTAAGTTCCATCATTCATGAGCAGATATATCCATTATGAATTTGTCTTATTATTTTAGAATTAACATATTACATACATGCATAACACAAACATTAATCAAAATAAATAAATTATAATAGTAAAATAAATAGTCACAATCACAATAAAATTAGCCTTGTCAATAGAATTATATTTAATTAATAATAATCAGTATTACAATTATATTTTTTAACGCTTTGTCGTCTAGGTTTTCTTTAACACTATAGTATGCTTTATCAATCAGCATAGCTTTCAGTTTTTGTTTAAAAATGTTAATGTTAGGAGCGTCTATTATACATTTTGGCAAATTATTATAAATGAAGCTGCTCATACCGAAGACACTGTTCTGAAATAGAGCAGTCCTGTGTTGGGGTATACATAATTTGTGCATAAGTCTCACACTCTTAAAATTCATCATTAGATGAGTGTTTGATCGGACAAACACCGCTATTTCATATACATAAAGGCTCGGTAATGTCAGTATATGCAGTTCTTTAAAGTGAGGTTTACACCCATCAGTTTTTTGTAACCTACAAATGACCCTGACGCATTTCTTTTGCCCACGAAATACTCTATCTTTTTCAACTGAGTTCCCCCAGAATATGATGCCATATCGTAGGACAGATTCAATATTGCCAAAGTATGAAGTAAGGACAGTTGAACGATTTGCAACCTTGGCCAGCATGTATAAGGCGTAGGATGACTGATTGAGTCTGGAGCACAGGTCATCGATGTGAGACCTCCAGTCAAGTTTTGAGTCCACACGTAATCCTAAAAACTTTGTATTCTCTATGTTAGCAATTTCGTGGTTTTTATGTATAGCATGTACTGTTTCAGCATGAGCACATTATAGCTCATTATAGTTTTCAAAGTCATACAAAAGGTATTTGGCAAGTTGTACCAAATACCTTTGATAGCGCCTGTGAGGAGGAGGTAGAGGCTGATAAGTTCTTAACATGATTAAGATAACATTGGCCGACTACACAGGTGACCCGCGCCCCCCTGTAAATGCCTCTGCGCCCCCCCTGGGGGGCGCGCCCCCCAGTTTGGGAACCCCTGGTCTAGGTATACTAATATTATAATGAGGAAATATATCTTTGTGTGTTTGTAATGAATATGCTCCGAAACCATACCAGACCGATTTAAAAAATTCTTTCACCAATAGATAGCTACATGATTTTGATCCCGATATTCTCACGGGATCGAGGCTTACGCGGGTGAAACCGTCGCGTGGGACGAAGCAGTATCTTCCCGATATTCTCAGGGGACTTACGCGGGTGAAACCGTGGGACGAAGCAGTAGGTATCTATTTAATGCTTTGGCCAAACTGACTGATGGATCAACGCACAGCTTAAACCGCCGCAGTATGGAGCTGAAATTTGGAGAGTGTTATGTTTATGATATTGGTATCCGAGGTTTATCGAAATTTGCACGATATCGTAACGCTAGTTTTTAATAAACTGTTTTTGCAACCCTAGCTACTTCCTTATTTATTTGTAACTAGCTGCCTTGGCGAACTTTGTTTCGCATTTGAGGCAAAAAACAGTATCCAATGGCCATCTACTGGTTCTAAGCTATTCCTCCGCCTAATCGGCCAAATCGGTTTAGCCGAGTTATAAATAGATAATGTAACTAACACGACTTTCTTTTATATAGATAGATAGAGATAGATTTACCTATTACGAGTATAAGTACTAAACTGCGCCCCGCAGTTTCACCCACGTATCTCCCGATTCCGTTACGGGATCAAAAGTATCCTATGTCTATACCAATTTTTAACCAAATCGGTTCAGCCGTTATAGAGTTATAGATAATCTAATGGGTTACGCAAAGCTGTAAGTAGATGGCGCTGGCATCAGATGATCTTTTTTTTTTTTCCATGATGGTCCTCCACCAATGGAAACGCAGAGTTTTTTTTTATTCTTTCGGTCTCAGACCGATATGGCCAATTTGGCGCCGAGAGTTGTCAAAAACACCTGTTTGACAGTTCTTAATTCAAACCTAAGATAAGTCGACAAACGCCTGGATGAAAAGTTAGTGTTCCTCCTCATTAACTCGACTTTCTTTTATACATGAGATTAGAATTAGCCATACCTTCCCCGAAAAAATAATCAACAACAACCACAAAAAACCAAATACAGAACATCCTATAAGTCTAGACTACCAACTCTAAAAAAACAAACAAAAATCCAACACTTTCATACGGACCCTCCGTTTATCTTCGCCATCTATGATCCACAAATTGCGACGCTATAGTGATGTGGTCCTTCACCGATATAAATCTTCTATTGAAAGAGATGCATCTCAGTATTCCAGAGTTCCTGGGCCATTCAGACAGTTCCTTTCACCGGGACAAACAGACGACGACTTTGAACAAACACTCCTGAGGGAGAGAGATCAAAGCGCGATAGGATAGGTGCGCTGTTTAATTTGGCGCCAACTGGTATGACGCCATTTTGTAGGTTGGAGGTTTGAAAATGGAACAACTTTGGTGTTTAAACTTTATGGCCTGACACTGAAACAGCACTTAAAATAGGTCTATATTCTATTTCAGATACTTAGATCAAAAATGTAAACAAAAATCCTACGGATTTATTTGAAAGTGACAGCTCTTAATTTCTTTTTCTTTTAAAATGAACAGTTCCTTGTTTACATTTTTGATTTTAGTTTCTGAAATCTACACTAATATAATAAAGAGGAAAGATTTGTATTTTTGTGTGTGTGTCGTATGTTTTTAATGAATAAACTCAAAAACGACTGAACCGATTTTCAAAATTATTTCACCATTAGACAGCTATTTTTGATCCCGATATTCCTACGGGATCGGGAGTTACGCGGGTGAAACCACGTGACGCAGCCAGTAGAGTAGGTATACGTATAGTTAAATAATTGAGGAATTATTGAGTTTAACTTTAAATCCTTTAAATTTTGAGTAGCGTTTTAATGTTCGATTCAATACTCGATGTTTGTATCTATGCTGTACTAGATGCAAGCTTTCTTTGTTTGATTGTTTTGCTTTTGTAGTTTCATGTGTTTATTCTGTTTCGTATTCGTGAAGACCTGTAATTGGCTTTACATTACCTAAGATATCATTAAGTTGTAATAGCTGTTGGTTTTCCAAATAAATAAATAAATAAACTTATTTAAATTCCTTTTTTCTAAGTGTCTTACCGCCGCACTCAGAAACGTATTATAGTTACTAAAACCACCTAAAACTGTCACAAAGTAAAGTTTTCAAAAAGAAAATCTTTACTTGGTGATAGTTTAAGTTATAAAAAGAAAATATTACAAATTGAAAATCGGTACTTAGTGATAATTCAAGTACCTAACCATTACCCTCTCTGAGTGCGGCAATAAGACACTAAGAAAATGCAGTAGGTATATTCAGAATATAAATCTAATCTTCTAATATATAAAATTTCCATGTGACAATGTTAGTTACCGTACTCCTCCAAAACGGCTTTACCGATTTTTACCAAATTTTATATGCGTATTCAGTAGGTCTGAGAATCGGCTACTCTCTATAATTTTATTTATAAGGCAAAACAACGTTTGCCGGGTCAGCTAGTAACTTTATAAAATTGAACACTAAAACGCTACTTAAACAAATTTAGCTAACGTTTAACCTCAATAATTCCCAGATCCCGTGGCAGATACCTACTCTGTCTTTTTTTAAATTTTCAATACAAACTTTTTCAGATCCCTTCTTTTAATATAGTAAGTATAGATAAAGAAATAAATTCGAACGACTACCACGAAAGACTACTTATATAAACAAATATTAGATATGACACTTGGTAGGTAATAAAACGTAGCCCCTGTTTGTGAATAATTCATTAGTTAGGAACGCGGAGGGTGTCTAGACCGCAGTTTTTGTTACTTAGACATTCTATACATATCTAGTTACGTATTCGACTTGTTGTATAGAGCTTTTTGTTGAGTTTGTAAGTGTCATGAGGTTTTTTGAATTCATTTTACGCCTTGAGGTCTTGCCAAATGCAAGCAAGTCGATGCGTAATCTAGATCTACACAAATATTATAAAAAGGCAAGATTTGTATTATTGTGTGTGTTTGTTTGTAATGAATAAACTCTAAAACTTATGTGCCAATTACAAAAATTCTTTCACCAATATAAAGCTACATTATTGAGGAGTAACATAGGCTACTATTGAATTCGATATTCCCACGAGATCGGTATTTGTTTAAATTTTTACTTTTTATTTCTTTCAAATGCTTGTAAATTTGAAAAGACTGCTCAGCTGTGATCATCTTCTATCTTCTTTCTAATATATAAAATTTCCATGTCACAATGTTAGTTACCGTACTCCTCCGAAACGGCTTTACCGATTTTTACCAAATTTTATATGCGTATTCAGTAGGTCTGAGAATCGGCTGCTATCTATAATTTATAAGGCAAAACAACATTTGCCGGGTCAGCTAGTTTTCCTATAAATTTCCTATTGGGCTGCTAGAGAGGGGTACAAATAACTCTAAAAACTAGCACCTTAAAACTCATTATTTACACACTTAAAAAAATGCAGTTTTGAATTCCATGACCAACTCGATTTGTCCTCCTGTCCCTCTTCCTGTCCTGACTCCTTGTTATGTTTGAAACACGTTTGTTGTATGGGAGCCCCTTTTAAATAATTGTTTTATTTTGTTTTTAGTATTTGTTGTTGTAGCGGCAACCGAAATACATCTTCTGTGAAAATTTCAACCTTCTAGCTATTACGGTTCATGAGATACAGCCTGGTGACAGACGGACAGACGGACAGACGGACGGACGGACGGACGGACGGACGGACAGACAGACAGACAGACAGACAGACAGACAGACAGACAGACAGACAGACAGACAGACAGACAGACAGACAGACAGACAGACAGACAGCGAAGTCTCAGTAATAGGGTCCCGTTTTTACCTTTAGGTACGGAACCCTAAAAAGGCAAACGTTAAGCACTCGTTTTTTGTTAGATAATGAAATGACACAAAAAAAAAAAGTTAAGGGGAAACGAGGTTCTTCTTCTTACTCGCGATGTACCTATGGAGCAATCGCAACAACTCCTCAAATAGGCAATAAGAAAAAATAGAAAAGCAATTATACCTATATAAAGCCATTCCTACACAACGACCCAATTAGACGATATGGCAACATTTGCTGTCACTTAGTATCTAGAAGAGGGTATCAACAGCAAATCATACAAATTGTTATGCTGAGGCCACAGTCGCTTCGGCTAAATAAAACTTGATAAATCACTTGATAAAGATAATATAGGTTGTTCGACAATGATGTTGGCGACTCTTACTAGATAGGTTATTAAACTATGATGGGATGTTGTGAAGCTCATTAGTATATAGAACTGTTAGGGGGCGTCCATAAATTACGTGAGGTGTTTTTTGAAATGTTCTGTCCCTCCCTCCCCCCCTGGTGAGATGTCGTGAGATTTTATTCAACCCCCTCCCCCATCCTCCAATCGTACGTGAGATTTTTCAAAATGTGGGTTTCTTACCGTAAACGCGTTGGATTGTTTGTAAAAAGAAAAAAAAAATTGCTTCGTGTAAATTGTAGAGTGTGTTCAGTTACTGGAGCAGTAAAATACAGCTCCGGTAGCAGAATTTTTTTTTCAGTGTGTACAATCTCGATTAAATGAACCAAAATAGTATATTTTTTTTTTGTTTCAATCAGAAAAAAAATTGCGTTATATTTGCCGAGACCCTCCCTCTCACCAACGTAAGATTAGATGAGATTTGCCTCGACCCCCTCCCCCCCTTAAACATCTCACGTAATTTATGGACGCCCCCTTACTGAGTATTCACTTAATTTACTAGAAGTTGACTAATGAAATTTATATTCTACTAATAGTCAGGAAACAAGTCAAGTTTTTTACTCCTCACTCAAGAACCATTGAACCGATTGAGATGAAACTTGGTATGCAGATAGCTGGAGCTCTGGATTAACACATAGGCTACTTTTTTTTTTTTTTTACCGATATTCCCTCGGAATCGGGACTTAAGCGGGTAAAATTCGGAGCGCTGTGCGCTAGTGTACCTATAAATACATGGAAAATAATACAGGTTTATCATTATCTGTAGGTAAGTGTTTGATTGCCTACTATTACGATCCCACATAATCGTAAGTATTATCTACCTAATTGTTAACTGTTACATTACTATGGAATCATACACTCCCAAGATAAACAAGGTAAATACCTTAATAGGTACCTACCTTGTTTATCTATTTACAATGTTGTTACTTCACTTCTACACTGAAAAAGTAAAAAAAAAAAACTTCAACAAGCGTTACAAAAAGCCTCTAAAAGACAAAAAAAAGACCATAAACATCGATGTACTCCAAATATCCCATCCAGAAACTCTAACCCCTCATAAACCAGAGATAATAGCTGGAGCAAACAGTTCGGTTAGCTGGCAAACAAACACGGTGTATTGGATGTATTCGTTCGCAAACTCAATAAGGGTTGATTGCAATCAGTTTCCCGCTGGCAGTATTGATAGCGTTACGTGGTAGATGTACGCAGCTACTGAAGAAACTTGATTACGACCTATTCAATCGTATGAATAAGGATTTTATTTTTGGAGTTGACGTCTGAAAATGGAATTTCAATATCGTTACTTACCTACTGTCTAATAAAATTACTTTAGTAAACATTTTAAAGGAACACTGCAAAATCACAACGCATGATCGACGGAGAACGGGATTCGAACCAACAACGCATCTTTACTCAATCCAGGAGCACAGACTTGCCCAAATTAGTCTACCTGCGTCGGTAAAGCAGTGCAGGCTTAAGCACTGAAAGTAAAATACAATATTGCCTTCGTAAACGTCTGTTATACGTCCAGTATCACGGGGCTTCGGAGCCCCCAAGATACCCCTTTTGGTCGCCTATAACGACGGGCAAGGGATCCCTGCCTTAGCCATACCAAAACTACCAGGGTTCTGACGAGACTACCATGATGACGGCAACTGCCACAACTGGTTCGATTCCCGTCGGTTGCAATGAAGTATTTAGGTACTCTAATGTAGTATGAACATCCGTTGCCTAGTACCCATAGTACAAGCCCAGTGCTTAGTTTAGGACAAGATTGCGATGTGCGTAACATAGTGCAATATTTATTTTATTCTACTTTGCTAACACAATGTTATTTACATATTACTTTTTAACATTTTAAGTACCTACCTACATAGTTGCACAATTGAGCCAGAACCGCATTTTTTCCGTACCCACAATATTCCTTCACCTTCCGCTCTTAAGGAAACTAAATAATCCCTCAAATGGCCACACAATACCTTAATCATATATTTCCAAAAAAACTTAACACGCGATGTTGTTCCGAAAAAATATGGGGTGATATAGTTTTTTACAATAATTAGTAATTGGCACATTGTGTGTGGTTGGACATGGTTAAGCACAAATTTGCGGTTACCCATTATCGAGCATATGGCCCTAACGGTCGTTCTCTTTCTTTTGTTGAGCTCCTTGAGTCTTCCTTTGATCAGTTGGTTAAATAATGAATAGGTTATTGCACTGGTAATATTTCTCCCGGCGGTGGTAGAAGTTAGGAATAAACGGTCATCCCCGTGGTCGATGGTTTCGAGGTCTCTATAGTCTCTTGCTCTGTCCCAGACGCTCTAGCACCTGATGACACAGCGACCCCTGCTACCGAAAGGTGGGTCAGCAGGAACGCTATATCATAAGCATGAGTGATTAGCTCAGTCTACAGCAGATGCGGTGGTGGCTCTACCGGTCTCAGCGAGGTTGTCATTAGGTCCTTTCTGAGGTGCAAGTGGTGAGCGTCTTTATTGGTCGGGTACGAGGCAGCTCTCTTTTATAGATAACTGAATACTAGCGTTTGGGGACACGAGCTGTTTCTAACTGATCCCGGACCGTTACTCCTCGGAGTGGCCTGATGGTACAGCGGATCCTGCCTGCAAGCCTGAATATTGGGCGTCAAGTGGGGACGCTATACCATATATTGTTAGTTCAGTTTCGACATGGGGCTGGTCAGTCTACTAAAATAATGCTAAATATAATAAAAACAGCAAATTTAATTATTCTACATTACCGCATCTTTAAAGATCACGTGAGAAGAGGTCAACCACTGCTTTGTGTCTGATTTTTATACCTTTGTTAAAACCATACTTAAACCTCTTAATTTTATTACAAGTAATCGAATACCGAATGAGACTGAATTCAGCACAATTCTTGATCAAATAACCAAATTATATCCAATCAGCTTCGATACGATAGGTGATTCAATTATATTGATTTCGGATAAGAATTCTAAAAATTGTTGATGTTTAATCAAGAGTTACAATTTTAGCGAATAAATAGAAAGCCCGCATTGTACTTTTTACTCGACCGCTGAAGGAGGGTTATGTTTTTCGAACGTATGTATGTGGGTGGGTAGGTGAATAATGCTAGTAGTATATTATTTTACTCGCTGCAAACCAGTCGTAAATCATAGTTAGTTTTATTCATAAACGTGAAATGAGGTCGGCGAAATATTGCCGCGGTATCGGGACTTATGCGAGTGAAACCGCGGGACGCAGCTAGTAATAAGAAATATAAATAATAAAATAACTGTTTTACTTACCACATACTTATTTAAAACAACGAACCTAATAAGCACCAAAAGACAAAAAGATCATCAGCTACAAAGACACCTCGTTAAAGTAATTCGCTAATAGAAAAAACCTATCATTGTACATCTAGACGACATATTGTTATAGACAGTTGGCAACAAAACCATTGTCTTGCACTACTCATTAGCAATAAAATAGTTTGACAGAAAATTATATGGTTTGTCGGCGACATTGATGCAAATGTCGTTTGTGCTAAACAATCAGAAGGATGTACGATATACTTAATTCTATTGAAGTCGATTTAATTGTGAAAAGAAACAAAAGCTTTATTGTTTTAACGTCGAGGAGAATAATATAATAACTAAGTATCGATCTGCGAGTGATGGAAAATGGTCAATGGTTCCCCTTTATGCCGGCTTTCCACTGCGAGCGGAGGGGAGTCATTAATGTGCCAGTTTAACATCCAACGATTGTTTCCATAGCGCGAAAGAGTTGTATGACTATGAAATCAACCGTTCTATGTTGAACTGACACATTAATGACTCCGCTCCGCTCGCAGTGGAAAGCCGGCATTAGGAGGCCTGAATGAATTAACGAATGGATAAATTCTTTATTGTGCACACCATCTAAATTACATTAGGTAATATGAAAACATACATACATAACTCAAAACTAGGTGGCACAATGGGCCACCTAGTTATCATAGTGAAATATTTTTTGAAATCGGTCCAGTAGTTTTTGAGTTTATTCATTACAAACATACAGACACACACATACACACACAAATATAATTAAATCGCTTAAAGCGATCTCTTCCAGGCAATCTTTGGCCCCGCGGCCTGAGCACGATTTTGTCGAATTTTCCGATGTTTTTTGGACCGAGAACAGTACCTACTTATTCGCAGAATCCAGGGGCTTGCACATCACAGAATTGATACATACACTGGAAATCCCACTTTTTCGAAAAAACTATCCGGAAAAAAGGAGAAAAGTTACTCGATGACCCTCTATCCTTTTCACATTTTAGTTGTCGTCGGTAAGATAGACAAGGACACAGGGGCAGTAGAGTATAGTCAGGTAAGATCGGATACGGGGGAAGACCGTATGACTCAAATAGCTCACAAAATAGGTGACTTTTTTTAGTGTTAGCCATAGTGTTCACAAGAGCAATTCACCCCGCACCGATCTGTGGCACCCGGCAGTTGCTTGGACAGAAGCACAACGCTTCGCTAAACAGGTCGAGTAATTTTTTGAAATTTTCATCGGGTAAGATCGGAAAAAAGTTTTTGACTTTTATTTACAAGCCGTAGAAATGGATTTACAATTATTATTACGTGCGATGTTACCCCGTGAAAGTGATTTTTTTATAATATTTTTAGTAAGTTTGAAGTCGCATAGAGCAAAAACAAGTGAGCCTAGAAAATAATCTTATCTTTTCTTCTTCTATCTTCTCTTATATCTTCTTATATATAAAAATCAATCCCTATTTCCCTTGGTCACGGCATCACACTTAAACTTTTAGACATATTTCGATAATTCTTTTTTTGTTGTGTTTGCTATTGTCAGGAGAAGGTTCTTATGAAAGAAAAAATGCTAAACCGATTTTGATGAATTTTATTTTTTTATACTAAACGACAGGACAACGTCTGTCGGGTCAGCTAGTATTAAATATAAAAGTAAACAATGTTCCATTGTTTTGAAACGATGAAATTTGAGTTTCCGTAAAACCTTACGAATAAGACCGAAATCCATCCTATCTTACCTCTATGTATCTTCTGCTGGACCGTTTTTATTATATTAAAGCAAAAACTGCCTTATTATTATGGTTGATAACTTTTCTCAAAATTGTCGAGTATGCTGTCTAGTTATAAGAGCCAAAGATGACGACGAAACTTGTCTCTGTTGCATATCGACAGAGCGACGATATTATGTTAATCTCAGATACATCAAGCGTAACGCCATCACTATTAGCGTTTGTCCCATCACTATTTTAAATAAATAATAAATAAATTCTGTGAACAACACACAGCGCCATCTAGCCCCGTGGAAAGCGACTAACCTTGTGTTACGGTGACTAGATAACGGATATACTACATATATTTATTTTTCTTTTGTAAATACATACATATTATACATAGAGGGACACCCAGACCAGACACAAATATTTATTTTTTAAGCATAAATACTTGTACCCGGCGGGAATCGAACCCGCAACCTTCAGCATTGCAATGGCGCTTTCGCACGACGCGCCACAGAGGTCGTTTTATCTAAACTATTCTACGTTTACAGCACTTTCAACCTTATTAATTTCAGCATAAGCAATATTTTACTAAAAAACTGTAAAGATTCATACTTGCCTACATATCAAGCAGAGGACAATAATCTTTATAGTTAGCAATAAAATGGTTATTTTTCATCAAAAGTTCAATGATAAAACTAATGCACGTCATCGTCACGATTCGTCAAGTCGATTTAGATCTTATCAGGTCGGAATAGAATTTGTATTCGTGTGATGATTTTGAGATTGGTGAGTGTCGGACGAGGTTGGTATATATTTTTATTTTCTTAGTCTTCGTAAAAAAAAAAAAAAAAAAAAATGACATGTCAAAGAGATATCTTGCTAATATCCGAATGAATAAACGTACTTTGATTTTGATTTTGATTGAGTCTAATGGTGCATCCCCATATTCATATTTTTTGATGCTACCAAATCTCGTAAAGACAAGTAGGTATCTACCTAGGGGAGAGTAATATAGGTTACTCTCCCCTACCATACCAACATTCATCAAAATCGGTTCAGCATTTTTTTCTTTCTTAGGAACCTTCTCCTAACAATAGCAAACACGACTAAAAAAGAATTAGCGAAATCGGTTCTGCTGCTATCGAGATTTGCGCTTAGCAACACATTCAGCGATTCATTTTTATATTATAGAATAGATTAGGTAACCTACCTCCAATAGAACATAAAAAAAAAAAAAAAATTTTTACAAAGTTTACCTTAGCTTTGGTCCCCCCCATAAGTAAAATCCTGAATTTTGATTTTAAATATTTGTTCAGTATAATTATTACAAAATAAATGTATTCTGAGTACCTACGCTCCCTTCTGACCATGGTGTACACTGTACTTATTGTGTGCATGTGTTTGTGTGTATGTGTTTGTGTATATATGTTTGTGTATAAGTGCGGATGTCTAAAAGAAGAGGTGAGTACTTAGTTGTATAAGAAAAGTATTGTGAGTGAATATGTGGGTGTGAGCGATGATAAATAAATAAATAACAAAACCGGTATTGAAACGGACTAGGTTATCTCAAAATAATAAGAATAAATAAATAAATAAATTCTGTGAACAACACACAGCGCCATCTAGCCCCGTGGTAAGCGACTAAGCTTGTGTTACGGTGACTAGACAACGGATATAATACTTATATTTTTTTTTTTTTTGTAAATACATACATATTATACATAGAGGACCTTCTACTTCGTCGTATTCCATTCTTTTCGTAATATTAATCTATAGACTTATTAATAACACTGCCCCTGTAAACCCATCAAGCAGGACACAGATATCTAGAAGTCATTAAAAATCCATTCTCAAATTCACATTAAAATAATAACCGTAGCAGGAACAATTCAATTGAAACTTTTCGGGGGACAGGCCACTTAGCCGAAATTGTTTGGTCCGGTCCAAATAAATATTTTCAAAATAGGGGTCTCGTACTATTGTGAAATTGACCGAGTGATTGTGAGGGGAGCCTCTCGCAATTGTAATGTATTATTGCGTATTACTTTTGGAGAATCCGATTTTGTTTGTAGTATTATAAGTACTTTAGAGTTAATCGGTCTTTTTGGACATCTTTCTTTATAGATTTCTGTTTTTGCGGTTTAGGATAGAAATTAAACTCATTTAGGTATATATTAGACTTTGCAATCTAAAGTCTGCATACACAGTAACGATTTGATACTTGTTGATCTGTACTTCTATAATCTATACTTCTATACTAATATTATAAAGAGGTTACGTTGGTAACATGTATGTATGTATGTAAATTGGGGGTAATCTCTGAAACTACTGGACCGATTTCAAAAATTCATTGACCAATAGAAAGCTACATTATCGAGTAGTAACATAGCCTATTTTTGATCCCGATATTCCCACGGGATCGAGACTTACGCGGGTGAAACCGCGGGAATCTGCTAGTAATATTATAAAGAGATAACATTGGTAACAGGTATGTATATGTATATGTATATTGGAGGTAATCTCCGAAACCACTAGACCGATTTCAAAAATTCATTGACCAATAGAAAGCTACATTATCGAGTAGTAACATAGCCTACTTTTGATTTCGATATTCCCACGGGATCAGGACTTCCGCGGGTGCAACCGCAGGACGCAGTTAGTATTTGATAAGACGGTAGTTTCTCTGTAACTTTTTAATACAATAGAATGAAAAATCACGTCTCAGTCAATCATAAAGAAGAGACTTGTAAAGGTCTCGAAACGTTATGCGTTGAAAAAAAAAGCGCTAAAAGCGCTAAAAGTAATAAACACCACGCGATTAAAACCGAAAAATGAGTTTAATTTCTATCTTTCTTTATTTTCGTATAGCAGTAAGCCACACTACTTCTTATCTAAGCTTTGTTCCCGGTTCCATCCCTCTCGGAAGATGAGGTCCGCTGAACCCCAAATTTTGAGTGCCATCATTGACCATACCTACTGCAAATAGATTTGCCAATATTTAAACAGACGGACGTCTTGATACCAACCCTCCTACTCACCAAGCTGTTTATCCGCCACCGCGCGTGGAAAACTTAAGGTTTGCTAGTCTCAGATCCCTTAGTCACCTTTTGCGACACCCAAAGGAAGAGATAAAAAAATAAAAATAAATAAATAAATAATGCACGACGTTAGACACAGCGCAATCTAGCCCCAAACTAAGCACTAGGCTTGTACTATGGGTACTAGACAACGGATATACTACATATTATACTTTTTTTTTTTTGTAAATACATACATATGATACATAGAAAACACTGAATATCCCATGTCTTCGGACCGTGGTGAGTCCTAGGACATGTTGGTTTCCTCACGATGTTTTTCCTTCACCGTATGAGTGATGTTATTAGCGCACATACCTTTTTCTTAAAGAAAAAGACATTGGTGCGCGGTCGGGGGGGTCGGTCGAGATGGGGGTAACACTATTTTATGCTGGGGCTACACGGCAATAGTGAGTAAGTTCTTCTTCTTCTTCGTGTCAAAGACTCAATTTTAAATGTATTTGCCCAAAACTTGGCGACAGATACAGTAAGTCACTAGCTATAGCTTACGCGGGGAAATCCGCGGGACACAGATAGTAAGTAGGTACCTACATAAAACCTGCTTCGCTTACTATCTTTTATTTTTTTTAAACAATTTACACTAATATTATAAAGCTGAAGAGTTTGTTTGTTTGTTTGCACACGCTAATCTCAGGAACCGCTGGTCCGATTTGAAAAATTATTTCAGTGTTGGATAGTCCATTTATTGAGGAAGGCTTATTGGCTATATTCTAATATATAAAATTTCCATGTCACAGTGTTAGTTACCGTATTCCTCCAAAACGGCTTGACCGATTTTTATGAAATTTTGTATACGTATTCAGTAGGTCTGAAAATCGGCTACTATCTATAATTTATAGGGCAAAACAACGTTTGCTGGGTCAGCTAGTTATATTTTAAAAAAACTAGGCGGACGAATTAAAGAAGCAGAAATAAACGAGGCTATAGTTGAAGACAGGTGGCGCGGTATCACGGTACATCAAAGGATCGGCGTCCTTTGTCGTTCCCCTAAAAAATTTGCATAAGAGTAGGTGGGTATAACTTGGTAAGTGGTTTAAAATTGTCACGATTGGTTTAAACTTACCTCTGTGTGCCTCTGTGGAGCGTCGGGCGAAGGCCTGACTGCAATGCAGAAGGTTACGGGTTCGATTAACGCCGGATGCAAGTATTTATGGTTAAAAATAAATATTTGTTTCTGGTCTGTATTTTCTGTCTATCCATACTAATAATAAAGCTAAAAAGATTGTTTGTTTGTTTGTTTGAACGCGATCTAAGGAACTGCTGGTTTGGTTTTTTTTTTATTCTTTCAGAGCCATTTATAGGCTAAGTATTATATTTTATTATTTTTATTATTATATCCCGATATTCATGCGGGAACGGGACT
The DNA here is from genome assembly GCA_958496205.1 of Idaea biselata. Lineage (NCBI taxonomy): Eukaryota > Metazoa > Arthropoda > Insecta > Lepidoptera > Geometridae > Idaea > Idaea biselata. Next base: position 17,764,572 of record OY292405.1, on the reverse strand, counting down.
TTACGTTGGTAAATATTTTATTATATTATTAACTCTAAAGTTAGGCTCAAAATTTCGACTTAGGGTATACCTACCTACTTACCAAGTGTCAAAAAAAATAAAAGTTTAAATTAACAGTTTAAATTCACAAAAAATTAAGTGAAATTAAAAAAAATACAGTTATTTATAATTCTGCTCCTCACTTGTAGATGTCAGTAGCCGTATTCGAAGTTTATTCAAAATGGTACAAGTAGCGCCATCTATGAACGAGTAGAAAAAGTAGAATGTTCTGTTTATTGATTGCCTGGTATAATTCATAGCATTGTTTCAACGCTCAACCTTTCGAGACCTTTACAGGTCCCTTCAGGATTGACTGAAATGTAATTTGTAATTCTAATGTATTAAAAAAGTACGTAACAGTGAAACTACCGTCTTAAGAAAAAAATAATTGGTTAAATAAAGTGCAATGTGACAACGGAATTTTGTAATAAAAAATTGTAAATACATACACATAAGTAAAATAATACAGGGTGTTTGGTGGAGTGTTAGACAAACCTGGTGGGCGTGTAGCTGGACCTCTTTGTAAAAAACAATTTGAAGGAAAAGACCCTAACTCTTCACATTTTTTTTTTATGATAATTTTTGAGATTTTTTATTTTTTTCCCAAATTTTACCTCTTTACCCTTACAACTTTTTTTTGCACATGTTTTCGCTTAAACTTTTTATTCGATTTTGGTCCCAGATGTATCCTTGATCTATCGAAGGCATTGTTAATCCAAAATAATCAGAAAATAATTAGTTATGGGCTCTCAAAGTTAAGAAAATAAAAAAATGTTGTCCGAAAGGTCAACTAAACATCATTCTAAAAACAAAACTAATAGTGATCGAGGAGTTCAAATACTCTTAAAAACTGCTCTTAACATCCCTTATTACAACGGTGTAGTCCACGTAGCATAAAAATCTACCAACTTGTCAAAAATAAGGCTTATGGGGAAACTGGAGTGAAAATTCGAAGGAAAAAATACACATTTTCATTTTTTTTAATTACGAATTTTGTTCCAAAACATCTCCCATAGTTCCAATACATAATGAGCGCGAAAGGTGGAGCCGATGAAACGGTCTCACAGTAAGAGAATTCCTAGACAGAGCGTTCCCAACTAGAGAGTTCACAAACTCGTAGATTAGGTGACTTGGCCCCGTTTCATGGGCTCCACCTGTCGCGCACATTATGTATTGGAACTATGGGAGATGTTTTGGAACAAAATTCGTAATTAAAAAAAATGAAAATGTGTATTTTTTCCTTCGAATTTTCACTCCATTTTCCCCATAAGCCTTATTTTTGACAAGTTGGTAGATTTTTATGCTACATGGAATACACCGTTGTAATAAGGGATGTCAAGAGCAGTTTTTAAGAGTATTTGAACTCCTCGATCACTATTAGTTTTGTTTTTAGAATGATGTTTAGTTGACCTTTCGGATAACATTTTTTTATTTTCTTAACTTTGAGAGCCCATAACTAATTATTTTCTCATTATTTTGGACTAACAATGCCTTCGATAGATCAAGGATACATCTGGGACCAAAATCGAATAAAAAGTTTAAGCGAAAACATGTACAAAAAAAAGTTGTAAGGGTAAAGAGGTAAAATTTGGGAAAAAAATAAAAAATCTCAAAAATAATCATAAAAAAAAATGTGAAGAGTTAGGGTCTTTTCCTTCAAATTGTTTTTTACAAATAGGTCCAGCTACACGCCCACCAGGTTTGTCTAACCCTCCACCAAACACCCACATAAGCTTAGATTAGAACAAAAAACTAAAGATACGGTACCTAGTCTCGGAAAATGAGACAACAAAACTGCGCCTAGCTGACGCACTAGCCTCAGTCGTATGTCAAACCGTTGCCGCGTGATCACGTGCTGTCACACTGCGATTATTTTTTTGACATCCATAGAATGCCATTTTGCTTATTTACAAAGCCTGAATCATTCTTAAGAGGATAGTCTCCATTCTCTTTCTTCATACAAACGTAGTTTAAATTTTCCTCCCTGGATAAAGACATTAGAGCAAATATGTTTATGCCATAAAACTTATATCTGTCATCATGACTATGCATCTACCTTTTTATTTTTTTATTTTATTTTATTTTTTATCATTATTTTGATTAGAAAATAAAAAAAAAATAAAAAGGTAGATGCTTTGTCATGACAGATATAGGTTTTATAGCATAAACATATTTGCTATAATGTCTTTATCCAGGGAGGAAAATTTAAACTACGTTTGTATGAAGAAAGAGAATGGAGACACGCAAAACAACAAAACAGACAAATGTTTTTAAATACAGTAATTTTATGAAAATGCATGTAGGTGTTTCTAGCTCATTTTTCGAATACGCAATGTTAGAATATACCGTATCTACTATTTTTGTTTTCATCTAAGCACATAAGCATAGAAAACACCCAGACCAGAAACAAATATTTATTTTTAAGGATAAATACTTGCACCCGGCGGGAATCGAACCCGCAACCTTCTGCATTGCAGCCAGGACTTCGCCAGACACGTCACAGAGTCCGTCAATGTACCAGTAGGTACTGAGGAATCTCAAACATATTTCATACATTTTCCTTTTACGCGAAATAAATATAATAAAATGTGAGCCGTAACGGGACGCCTGGCAAATGTGAAACATCGACTCGCTGCGTGTAAAGTACCTACATAATTTATATAGCGTGGCAAGGTGTCGCCACGGCCTGTATCGTCACGCCAACTTTTAGGCTTACCCGCGCCAATAATATTTCAGATTAAAAGCCGCTGCAGGGCTAACAATATTGTTACGTACGTCTATCGTAAAAATAAAATAAGCATCACTGCGGACATTAAGATGGGGTCGATGAATAAAGCATCATTGAGTTTATGGTCTATTAGCCGAGGATTTTCAACAAAATAAGTCGATCGGAACTGTGGCGCCCTCTTACGGTTTAACTTGTAACTAAATACTCAGTTAGATGGTCAATTGACCATAAAAACCTATTGGTAGTGTAGTTACATTAGAAATACAGAGAGGTCATTAGTGTAGGTTTACAAGTTTGAAAGGCGACGTTTTGAAGTCATGAGTTTTTAGATATTAAGGGCGTTTATTCCATTCTCTTTCTCCATACAAACGTAGTTTACGTTTTCCTCCCTGGATAAAGACATTAGAGCAAATATGTTTATGCCATAAAACTTATATCTGGCATGACTATTCATCTTCCGAATTATTTTTTTCATTTTTTATTATTATTTTAATTAGAAAAAAAAAAGGTTCGTACATTGACAAGACATGACAGATATAGGTTTTATGGCATAAACATATTTGCTCTAATGTCTTTATCCAGGGAGGAAAACGTAAACTACGTTTGTATGGAGAAAGAGAATGGAATGAACCCTCTTAACCGACTTCCAAAAAAAGGAGGTTATTCTTCTGTTTTCACGATTTTGTATTGAAATTGAAGACATTTTTCGGTTTTAATCGCGTGGTGCTTATTACTTTTAGACCGTTACAGGTCCCTTCTTCAGGATTGAAACTGAGACGTTGAGCGTTGAAACAATGCTAAAAGTAATAAACACCACGCGATTGAAACCGAAAAATGTCTTTAATTTCAAGGAGGAAGTTTTCAATTCGTTTACTAAACTACGCTTTTAGTTAAGGACGCAATGCTGCAATAAGTATTTTATTATTGCGTTTTATTCTATAACTAAATAGTGTATCAGCTATGCTTCAGCTCAGGAGGGATACCTACTTTAATTCTACGAATGAAAGAAAGAAAATCTGTCCCTTCAAAACCATCAGATAATAAAAAATTTGGACAGATGGATGATAGATTTTCTTCTGAAATGAAATGATTTATTTGCTTAGAAATATGGTACACAGAAGAGGTCTTAATATTATAATATTGATCACACATATTTCACCAACGAATTGGCGTGCAAAATTTAGATTTATATAATTGATGATGAAAACAAAATTACAATCAGTAACTCAATAGATCTATAGTTCCCAATTTGCGCATGATTTATGTCAATTACCTATTGTTTAATATTAAAATACCTACATTGTCATTTTTTATTTAATATAATGTCATTCTGGAATTACCGTTTCGTTTTATCGTTCGTAGAATAAAAGTAGAGGCCCTGTTGTTAAACCATTTTCGAGAAAAATCTAACGATGCTGAAGCGAAGCATGTGGAGACGATTTAGATATAGAATTACGTGCCTAGACCATCATCCAATTTTGCGTAGGTAAATCTACCTATACTAATATTATAAAGAGGTAACGTTGGTAACGTGTATGTTGTACCTGTTGGGGCAAATCTCCGAAACTAGGTACCTACTAGACCGATTTCAAAAAATCTATTACCAATAGAAAGCTACATTATCAGGGAGTTCAGGGAGAGGGAACATAGGCTACTGTTTATCTAATATTGTAAATTTCACGATAGTTTTAGGGATAGGTAATCCTGAAATAATTTTCTCATGTCAAGGCTGTATTCTAGCTCCTATGGAACAGGAAAACATGAAAGCACCTCCCGACCGATTTGGCCACGGCCGGCGACGAATGCATTCCAATCCTACGCCATTCAGTCTCACGTACGCCCGCGTGTGGCGCATGTAGCCAATCTTCTTGGTGAAGATCCGTGAGCAAAACAGGCACGTGAGCTTAGATAAAAACAAAAATAGTAGATACGGTATATTCTAACATTGCGTATTCGAAAAATGAGCTAGAAACACCTACGTGCATTTTCATAAAATTATTGTTTTTAAAAACATTTGTCTTTAAGAATGATTCAGGCATTTGTAAATAAGCAAAAAGGCATTCTTATGGATGTCAAAAAGATGATCGCAGTGTGACAGCACGTGCTCACGCGGCAACGGTTCGACATACGACTGAGGCTAGTGCGTCAGCTAGACGCAGTTTTATCGTCTCATTTTCCGAGACTAGGTACCGTACCTTTAGTTTTTTGTTTTAATCTAAGCACGTGAGCCCACAATTTACGACTGACAGGATACATTTATTTGTTCGAGGCCATTACACAATGACCGTACTACGTTTAATTCCATTGAACTCGCGGCAAATACAATAAAGTTGTGCCCGACTGCAATGCAGAAGGTTGCGGGTTCGATTCCCGTCGGGTGCAGGTATTTATGCTTAAAAATAAATATTTGTTTCCGGTCTGGGTGTTTTCTATGAATCATATTATGTAATGTATTTACAAAAACAAAGTACCTATAATGTGTAGTATATCCGTAGTCTAGTACCCATAGTACAAGCCTAGAGCTTAGTTTGGGGCTAGTTTGCGCTGTGTGTAACGTCGTGCAATGTTTATTTCATATTTATTAATTTATTTAAATAGCTGGAGATCTGGATGAACACATAGGCTTATATTATGGGCTTTTAAACCCGCGTCTTAAAATTTTATTGTGTCCGTCAGCTTGGCCGGACTATGCAATAGATTTATACCAAATTACGCTCATTACTTAGTATCTATTTGGTACCTTTGTTCATATATTTAGTACCTGCGTGGTTTCGAAAATATTAACGATACACAGTGGCCGGCCATTCTGACATCAGGTTGACCGGTCCCTTTCGATTTCTCGTCATCCGTCGTTATATGCTCCACATTATGCCAAGATTTTGTACTTATTTAATAGCTAAGCTTAATTTTTTTTTACGTTCCTAGGAAGCTACAATTAAAAGTTAATACAAAAAAAACATATAGCGCCTGCTAAATGTATTATATCTGTGAAAATTTACCAATTCTGCAGGCGCTTAGTTAAATCGCTTCGACGTGGCCTGCTAAAAATGTAGGTATATTTGCTAATACATTTTTAGCATACGCTTTTAATGGTTAGTTGTAATAACTTTTAATTAGAGCTATCTAGGACTGTGAAAAAAACATATGCGTAGGTACCAAATAGGTACAAAATCTTGGCATAATGTATATGGATAATGAAAGTATGAATGGTGAGAAACCGAAGGCCAACCTGACGTCGAAATGACCGGCTACTTTACTTTATTCGAAGATAATAACGAAATGATCGTTATTAGCTTCGTACTTCGTATCTTCTTAAAACTATAGCATGCTCCGGCCAAGCTGAAGCACACTTTAAATAAGGTACAACGGCTTAATTATGCGGAACGGAAAACCGAACCCAGAAAAATCTTTAACTTTTTTACAATAAACACAGCCAGGCAGTAAGCAGGCATATCGGTATCATAAACAGTATCAGAATAGCCCATACCTACTTTTAAGGGTTCCGTACCCAAAGGGTAAAAACGGGACTCCATAACTGAGTTATGTTTTGATACCAATATGCATGCCTACTGGATCGGTGTTTATGTAAAAACCTTATCTAAAAACGCAGTGCGCTAATTACTAATAAGGAAAACTATTTTTGGTCATAATAATTCATATAAATAGTTCCCATTTATAATATTTATTACGTAAATTTCAGATAACTGAAGCCAATTAGATGCAGTGAATACTTACAATGAATTAGTCATGAACTGTATATAATTAATTTGTCAGACTTTACCATCGAACGTCAATACGTTGAGCGTACTAGCTTTGTGGCATTGAATACCAGATGTACAGCCACTGCACCAATCGTTCAGTTGCAAGTTTAGTGAAAATTTCGAATTACTTTCTTCCACGGTGTTATGTCTATATCTTCTAATATAAAAAATTTCCATGTCACAGTGTTAGTTACCGTACTCCTCCGAAACGGCTTGACCGATTTTTATGAGATTTTGTATACGTATTCAGTAGGTCTGAGAATCGGCTACTATCTATAATTTAAAACAACGTTTGCCGGGTCAGCTAGTAGGTATATAAATGTGGCCATGTTGCCATGGTTACCATGTAGCTCGGCCGAGCGGGTTTTGTCTCTCCGCAATATGTCATGAAACCTTCGATCATATATAAACTATAGATGCACGGTGTCACGTTGTGCAGGGAGCGACACACGTTGGTGCCACTTTGTCACGTGGAAAGTCACCTTGAAGAGGTGACTCCCACTTTAGCCTACCTGCCTGTCAGATAAGCTAATTGGAAATGAAACAAGCTAGTAGGTGACAAAAATAATAAGTTTAATTATAATAGAAACAAGGAGAAGCTACTTTACAATACTAATGTTAAATAAATTTAAAAAAAGTTAATTTAAGTACGAGCACTTTTAATGCTATTTTAAGAATTTAGGTTGTATTTAGATCTAAGAGTTGAGTATTATTTTAGTGGAGTTGAATTTAGTTAATTAAGAATTTATTTTTAAGTCGTCGAGCAAATAGGGTTCGTGGTAGTTCATGCCTTTCTGGCCAGCAACAAATACCTCCAAGTACAGCGATGTTTATGTGCACTTATCTCATGTCCTCTTCATTTGTATGGTTGGGTGGCTCAGGCTCGGTCACTCCCCTTCCTTCTCATCCCATGAGGAATATTTTATGGGCCTTCTCCGGAGGCGGGGTTCTGGTCCGCGTGGGTGTTCCCTGGAAAGCCATTGAAGCAGATGAGGACAAGCACCGGAAGCCCCCTTATGCAAGTCATCATGCCGGACCATTGAGATTTACAAAATTGATTATGGTTGTCTCGGCATGGTGTCTTACACAAAGTGTGGGTAAAATACATTCATACAGGTTAAGACAGTGCAAAGAAAAGAACATCATGAGGCAGCCAAAGCTAAGTACATCGCTTCAGCAGATGGAATATGTGTGCGAACAGAAACTCTTATTTCTATGTGAAAATACATTCGTACATACAAAATATTGCTAGGATCATCTCGTGTAAGCGTTTCTTCCTCGAGCAGCGAAGCAAAACGTAAGGATTCATTTAGCCTTAACGAGATGAAATATGGTTTGGTAGTACGAGGAACAAACACAAGACAACCGCATGTGGGCCTTCAATATTTCTGAGAAACGGCAGTGCAGTTTTCAAAAGATTGACAGTAAAACACTCACCAGCAATGGGAATAAACTTTGTAAGTTAGTTTAAGCTGCTTTTTATTGAGAAGATTTATGATAGAACAAATCGTGACTATTCGCAAGGAAGTCCAGGAAAAAAGTGGACGAGTCATGGCCGTTGTTGTATTTTTTTTTTAGGTCAACGTCAGAAATATTATTACTGTCAGTCTAGGCGCAGTCACAGAGGTTTTTTCCTATTCAGCCCTTCATGCAGGGTGAGGATTTTTTATATTTAAGATATATTTTGAGTTAAGGTCGTCCACAATATTTTACCTTTGTTTATAATTAATCAAGTATGAATAATAAAAATCTATATGAACAATAGTAGTTGTTTTTCTATTTTTATTTGATTTATTCTGTTGGTGAGGAATTTATGTTAATGGCAACTGTCGATTTTATTTTAAAAATATCTATTTCAAAACAGCAACACTTTCATTGGTACTCTGTCTTGGCTCTGCTATTGATCACTAGATGCCGCTACCTGTATCAAAATGAAGTATACCTTATTATTTAAATCTTCTAAACAAATAAGAAAAAAAGGCCTTTGCCCTGTAGTGGGACAAATTAGGCTTAAAATAAAATAATTATGTAAATATATATGTATATATGTTACAGCGGTCGCCGCTCTAGAAATGGAGCCGTCAAAACAAGGCATACTTCAGCCGATATGCCTTGTTTCGCTGTCAGTCGTGCATAAGTGTTTTACAACCTTATTGCCCAGTGATTAAGGTTTACATTAAACTGTACTATTTCCGTATAAGTAAGCGTTGAAGTAGTGCCGATTTTTGATTTCGATTTTGTATGGGACCGTGTATCTATAGTTTATATATGATCGAAGCATGAAACGACAACCGCACCGCGTAAAGTGCATGTACATTGTACGCCGGTTGTCAAGCTCGCCTCGTTAGTGTGCCGGAGCTTGCGTGTTTCACGTAAATAAAACAAAAATCGTTTGTCACGTCGTTTATGAAAAACCGGCCAAGTGCGAGTCGGACTCGCGCACGAAGGTTCCGTTTCCGTACCACTATCACAATTTGATACGGAACCCTAAAATGAACACTAGACCAACCAATCAATTAACGCAACATGAACGTTAAGTCTATCACTCCATCACTAGATGGCGTTAGTGGTAAAAATACATCGCGGTATCGTTGCGTTTTTATGTCAAAAGTCACGTTTGTTGTATGGGACAATTATTTGTTTTTTATAGTATTTGTTGTTATAGCGCCAACGGAAATACGTCATCTGGACCACCGTTTATATACGTCATCTGGAAAACCGCTAAATGGTTGTAACCGTCAAATTACAACCGTTTAGCTATTACGGTTTATATATCCTGATGGATGACAGACGGACAGACAGCGAAGACTCAGGGGTCCCGTTTTTACTCTTTTGGTACGGAACACTACAAAAGTCTTAATCATATTTATATCACATTAGTCATATTGTATCACTTTTGATTGCCTAAATAATAGTCTAAGCATCCGAACCTCATGTTTTTCACGCTGCCAAAAGACATTGAGAGGTAAAAAAACGCATTTAACTTACCCATAGCTAAATAGTAAATTATTGACCAGGTTTTATCAAACATGCATTGAAATAATTTCATTATGTCAAAAGAACACGCGAATTATCTATTTTATGGCGCATGATGCTAACCCACTAATATGGGCCAGCATGTGGAGACTGTATTGGTGTCGGATGGCTTATGATGCGCGGGATGGATGTGGAAATAGTAAAAATATATAATTTTCTTTTTGTTTTTTTCATCAAAATCATACCCTCCTTTTTGCCGTATTCGGGTAAAAAACTTTAAATAGACAACCCTATCGCGAAATTTGACACTTATTTGAAATTAGAATTGTTAAAGCCCGTTTTCAGAACACATGTACTATTGCTTGGTGATCTAAATTGCGCTTTATTGTTTCGTTGCAAGGATCACTATTATTTAAATGACGTTCAACAGTGTAGCTTCTGGACTTGTACTGTTTATGTATTATGTGCTTTTACCTACAAAAACTTTAAAATATGAAAACAGAATAGACAAGAAAAACTAAAATATTTGTGAATCGAGTGGATGCATTTTTTAAGTAAGCACTTGTAAGCGATATATACGAGTTTCTTTTTGATCAACGCTTTTTCAGATTAAAATAAAAAACAAAAAACTTGATTAAAACATTTTCCGGCTTAAAATCGCGCTGCTTTTATTATTTATGTTAACATTTTACAACCTTGGTTTTCTTTCAAATATTTTAAGCAACCTATAAAATAATATAGCATTCCAAACCACAAATTTCGCTAAAATTGTTTTGCTGTTAGTACCTACTCGTAGTAAATTATGTAGTAGATGTATCTACACTCGATGCTTAATTTACGAGACAATAAGACGTAAGAAGTAAATTAGTTAAATTGTTGGAATAATATTATTTCCAACCCAGGTATTCTGGGTATTCTAATAATCTTATCAATCCCAATAAACACTTAAGGAAAACAGTTATAATTCGCAAAAGAAGACCTACTTAGGAACCTATTTACTACGTATTAAGTAACTGTTCCGGTAATTGAGAAATAACTAGGTTTATTTTATATCAAGTCGCAAAACCAACAAAAAGTAACAACAAACACTTCTTTATAAATGGATACATTATTTTCAATGGAGCAGTCGCCGGCGAGACCGCGCTTCAAACGCACTCATTTCATACTATAAATAAAAGTGAAAAACATGTATGCCTTTGCGATTTATTGTGTAATGTGCTTACTCATACGAAACTCAGAGTCGAGAACTACAAGCGACGAATTCTTCAAACTACGAAACGATATAATCCGAGAAGAAACTCAACACTCAATCGGGGGTCATCTCGAACTGAGTAATGAAGAATTAAAAGCAAATACAATTATAATGCAATGTAAACAAAAAGAAGTCGATGAAGGTTTAAATGATCCACAATGTTACAACTTTTCCAAACACTATTTTGCTTACAAAAACGAGATAGAAGCGTCTAAGATTTATCAGATAATACGCAAAATGCCTAAAGGTGCAGCGTTACATGTACATAGTAGTTACATGCTAGACGCAGACGGCATATTACAATTGACGTACGAAGATCCAGACCACTTATATATCTGTTACAATCAAAGCGCTTTAAGATTACAGTTTTCCGTTGGGACGCCACAAAGACCATGCACAACGAATTGGATTTTACTAAGTGAACTACGACGTACCGTACCTGATGTGAATTATTTTGATGACGGACTAAAAAAACACTTCACTTTATACCGTGACGATGAAAATGTTGTAGAGCACTTACATATTAATACTGTATGGGAGCAATTCGAGAGAGTACATGCAGCTGTCAAAGCTCTAATCAAGTACAGGCCCATCTCAGAAAAGTTTTTTTATAAAGTTTTGAAAAAGTTCTATGATGACAATATCATGTACATTGAAATGAGATGTTCATTAAACAATATGTACGAGTTAAATGGAACAGTTTACGACAAATTTCACATGGTGAAAGTTTATAAAGATGTAGTAAATCGATTTATACAAGAATACCCAGATTTTGTAGGATTCAAGATCATATTAACCGGATGGCGCGGTGCAGACGACGATAAAGTTCGTAAAACCCTAGAAGTCGCAAAGGAACTAAAAGCAACCTACCCGGAGACCTTTGCAGGATTTGATCTGGTAGGTCAAGAGGACTTAGGTCGACCACTGAAAGACTTTGAAGCACTTTTATTAGAATACAAAGATGAAATAGATTACTACTTCCATTGCGGTGAGACCAACTGGTTTGGGACATCGTCCGATGAGAATTTAATCGACGCTATGTTGCTAGGAACGAAACGGATTGGCCATGGCTACAGCTTGCTCAAGCACCCTGGATTATTAAACGTCGTGAGCCAGAAAGGGATAGCTTTAGAAGTTAATGTGATATCAAACGCAGTGTTGGCCTTAGTACGTGATGTGAGAAACCATCCGTTAGCTACGTACATGGCTTTAGGAATGCCTGTAGTATTATCAAGCGATGACCCTAGTGCGTGGGGAGCTGACCCCTTATCACATGATTTCTACGTCACATTCGTTAGAGTGGCCAGTAGACACTACGATCTGAGGTTATTAAAACAATTGGCAATTAACTCGATTACTTATAGCGCTCTGGATGGACCAGGTAAATCAAATTTGATGAAGATATTTTATAAACAATGGGATGAGTTCATACGTCACGTTATTACAGTAACTTGTTAAAAATCAGAGCTTTTCATAACATATTATTCTAATAAATATATGCTGATTAATTTTTTCATCCTCCCCTTTCATTTCCTTGGCAAAGGATGGATTTCCGGAAACCCCTTTTCACTGATTGTATATGAGGACTCACCTAGTCATAAGTTAAATTACAAGGAAATAGCAAAATATCCATTAACAACCTTTTTTAATTTATTTGGAAACTGGAATATTAATTATACTCAAATGTATTTATTTGTTATAAAAATACCAGTCAGATAATATAATATTAATTTCTTATTAATTTCCATCTTTGACTATCGAGCAATGCGAAACTATGATATTAAAATACTGTTTCAAAGTCTATTTATTGGCTTCATGAATATTACGTATTCTCAATTATATTACCAAACTAGCTGTGTCTCGCGGTTACACCCGCATAAGTCACGATGCTGTGGGAATTTTCAAAAATCTTTTCTTAGTTTTCACCTACATCACCCAAGGAACACACTCTCCAAATTTCAGCTCTTTCTATCAGTATTTTAGGTTGTGCGTTGGTCTTTTACGAAAATTAATTGCAGTATTAGGTAAGATCAATAAGATTTACCAAATGTGTTTAAGCGTTACCTCGGGCTCCCGAGAGAGATACAACCGGAAACATCGCTCGAATAAAGAGGATGAGGTATTATGTAGATTAAGTAACTAGATTGTAATAAATCACGCCAGCATTCCATGACATCATTTGTTTTATTTAATCTGTACGTAAATTTGTACTAGATATCTACCTATTTGTTTTTAAATATAAATTAAACAACAATTAGGTACCTATTAATATAAACGATTAACCCACGTGTTATAAACGTGTACGTGTAGTGTTATAAAAATAGGGTTTCGCGATCTTGATACGAGATTAAACTAAAAAAATACTTTTATTTATTGAATTTAAACTCTATTATTCAGTTTTAATCGCGTGGTGTTTATTATTCAACGCTTTGAGGCCTTTACACGCCTCTTCTTCAGGATTGACAGCACGTAGGCAAGCAGTGAATCCTGAAGAAGATACCTGTAAAGGTCTCGAAACGTTGAGCATTGAAACAACGCTATGAAGCAATAAACACCACTCGATTAAAACCGAAAAATGAGTTTCAATTCAATCCATTATCGCGAAAACAGAAGAAAAATCTATTTATATTTTACGTTCAAACGCCCGCGCGTTTTTATTTAACATATTTTTTTAAAAGAACGATGGTGGTCTAGGGATAGATATCCCGACTTTCATTCCGAGGGTCGTGGCTTCGAATCCAGGCTGACCGCGCACCAATGTCTTTTTCGCACGCAGAGCGTGAAGAGCTTTATTAATAAACGTGGAGTAAGGTCGGAGTAGTGAGAACATGCTTTATCTTTTTCCGTGACAAAAACTTTCAAAGTCAACAGACAGAAACAAAAAGTGGTAAAATTACTCAGACCTTATTCCACGTTTATTAAGGCTCTTTGTGTTTTCTTATAGTAATGTATGTACAAATTAGTTAGGTATTCATTTGTAATACCTACTCATATAAAGATAAGATTATTTTATGGATGATTACGCTTAGTATTACTACCACAAAGATAAAGTTTATGATCATTAATTTGGTGTCAAATAGGTATATTGATTTCATTACATTCTTCTTGTTTTCGTGTCTCACCTGGTATTAGAATGTTCAGGTCGCCCTAAGACCTCTAACTATGCCTAATGACTGCTTTAAGAGATAACAACCGGTTACGAAGCACGGATGAGCTCGAGACAGTGGTTTTTATGCCACATATATATTACCGGTCACCCATCGAATGAATGACCGCTCCTAACGTTGCTTAACTCCTAAATTCCATATAGGTATTGAAAAGAAGCAACACGAACAGACATGGAGAGACACGTGGATACGAAGAAATATTCGAAGTACGTTGTTTAAATTATAATCATATAGGTATTTCAAAACCATAATTCATTATATCCAATAAGTAATAAAATTTGAATGCAATAAAAATCAAAATGTAGTTTCAAATACTACTAAAGTAGCGCTCCCTAGCAGTATGACACGTAAAAACTTAGCTAAGAACATAGGCCCGGAATGACAAAAAACGCAAAAACCGTTAGAAAATCGGCTCAACCGTTTTTGATAAAAAGATAGACCCAAAAAACATAACCCTTTCCCTGCAGCCGGGTAAAAATGGTGACAAACAAACATACATCTCTCTCCCCCAATCATATATGTACCATACCATCTCTGTGGCAGTCGAGGGTAAATAATATTTCGGATGAAATAAGCATTTGAAGTTAGGTCTGCAGCTGTCTAGGTTCTTATCAATTTACATCGTAGGTAATCGGTTCTGTAGTTTTTGATTGAACGTATAATAATAAATTATTAAACAAAGCCATAAAGTTTCCATGACACGATAATCCACCAATTTCGAGCATTTGGTCGGAAGACCAGCGCTGCTGCTATGTTATTTTACACTAGCAGCAGCATTATGCTGAGGCTGCGCCTATTCGGGCAGCGCACTACTCTCTACGTATATTTTGTTACCTTTATTGTGTCCATATTGTTATTTACTTTTATATAATAATATAATATACTAGCTGACCCGGCAAACGTTGTTTTGCTTAATAAATTATAGATAGTAGCCGATTCTCAGACCTACTGAATGAGTAACTAACATTGTGACATGGAAATTTTATATCGATGAAGAATATTTTTTTTATTATTATGTAGGTAGTTGTGTGCTTGTCTGAATAAATCAAATTTCTTTTTTTCTTTCTGTCTTTTCTTCTCTTTTGTCTTACTGTTAGATAGTCCAAAGAGGAGCTTATTGGCCTGGTATCTGCAGATATTGAATGGTTAAACAACGCTTAACGCGGTCGTTACTTGGTTGGGTGACCGATAATAGCTGAAAAAACATTTTCTCGAGTTTCTTCGGAATACACGTTAAGCAGTAAGTCCCGGTTGTTAACAGTGATGGCAGTCGTTAGGTCAAGTTAAGAGACCTAGGCTTAGGCGTAACTCTAGGCTGAGATAAGACAAGACACACTACGAAAAGAAGAATTCCAAAGATCCGGGCCATAAATCCAGTAGATTATATTTTTACACTCATCCTGCCCATTTTATCAAAGCGTGAAACTTAACAGTTGTGCGTCATTTAAAATAACGTCTGCTCACTAATTGGTGGTTAGTGGCAAAAGTGTAGCAACTCCGTTTATTCAATTATTTAGATTTTCTTATTGGCTTAGCACTACTGTTGTTGCCGCAGAATTATTCAAAGAAGATGATGCAGAATGAATTATATCAAAATGGAAAATTCGACTTAGAGTGCCTATGTACTGACGACAGTAGATAGGTCTTTAATTTGTAATTTCTTGGCGAATTTATTTAATGACTATGGCGTAATGTACAGAATTTCAATAACTGTAGGTACCTACGTGAGTTATTTATTGTCTGATCGATAACATTCTAATGCGTATTTTTTGTGTACCTAACTGTGTTGTAAGAATACATGAATCAGACGGCGTATTTTTAACGTATGGCCCTTACACACTTGTGAAATTTCTTTAAAATAGTTTTATCCCATAGTACCTAATGGCGTCAAATCTCCGATTAAATCTATATCTATAAATGCTGTACCTGACTGACGGACCGCTGGATCAACGCACAACCAAATCGCCGACAGCAGAGGGATGAAATTTGGAAAGTAAGTAAGGAAGGAAAGTTAGTTCTTTTATGCGATGTAATATCGTAGGTATATTATATCGAACATTTTCATTGTGGGAACATAATTTTGATAGGTTAATTTTTGTTTGTATACCTTGTTTTTTAATTGTAAACTACGATTTGACACATCTTTCTGAAGAAAAAATATCAAATAGTACAGAGAACCAGATAGAATTAAAAAACGTAGCATAAGCATCCTTAAACAGCAAAAGGATGATCTCCAATAAACATTCATAATTCATTTCATTACACAAACTGAAAAAAAAAACTTCCCGCAAAAACATGAAAACTTGAGTTACCATGATCTTACACATAGCAATCGAACCGTGACAAATTAGGACGCGTTCACACATCAACAGCTCTCGCTTGATTTACAGTAGAGCGTCTTTATTAGCCGTCATCTAATTTAGGTGTCTCGACTAATTGCTACGAATTGGTAACATAATTATACTGTGACAATCAAGAACGAGAATATAGTCAACTGGCTGCGTCCCGCGGTTTCACCCGCGTAAATCCCGATTCCGTGGGAATATCGGCTTCAAAAGTGGCCTATGTTACTAAGGGTGAATGTAGCTAAGGATGAATAAACATTCTTCATTCATTACACAAACTGAAAAATAAACCTTCCCGCAAAACATGAAAACTTGAGTTGCCATGACCTTCCACATACCAATCGAACCGTGACAAATTTGGGCGCGTTCACACATCAACAGCTCCCGCTTGATTTACAGTAGAGCGTCTTCATTAGCCGTCATCTAATTTAGGTGTCTCGACTAATTGCCACGAATTGGTAACATAATTATACTGTGACAATCAAGAACGAGAATATCTATATCTATACTAATATTATAAAGAGGAAAGATTTGTATTTGCCCTCTTCTACCAGCGGTTTAGGCTGCGTGTTAATCAGACAGTCAGGCAGTCAGGACAAAGTACCTATTAGGTATATATAGATAGATTAAAATCGAATTGTAGGTCGATTTATAACACCAGATATGAAAGAAGTTAACATAGGTGTGGTCTAAGATGTAGCACTGACAAGATGTATAGTTTTATTATAAGTTTAATCCCCGAAAAACTAAAATAAATACGAAAGTGTAGGTACGGATATTATTTACTTCTTTTTAATAAGGTAAGTAATTAAAACTAAATAATATTATTAAGCAAATTAATACAACAGGTTTAGTAAATCAACAAAGTAAAAAAAATAGAAAAAAAAATGATATAGCAACATTTATCTTACTAAGCAGGTTCATGATAAAATTAATAATGCCTAGGTATTTATTGTTTATTAATTTTATCAATTACTAAGACATGAAAAATGTATACAACGTCCTTTGAGACATCAGATAATATCTAGAAAATGATTAAATATTTAAGTCGTTGTACTGCCAGAGCACGTATTCTGTAACTAAATCGTCCCAACATCGGTTCAGCATCGCTAGACTTTCTCGAAAACGATGTCATTTCGATTGGTTTAACCTGCCGATTTTGAATGGTCGTGAGAGTTAAGGGTCCTATACCTGCTAAACTGAAAATCCATGTCGGGCGCATCGAAAATTGTTGATTATTTCATGACGGAATGTCGTAGAACTTTTTTTGTGTATGGATTGTAGACAGCATTGTTTCCGATATTTTAGTGCAGTTTCCATACAAATATGTCGAAACGTATTGAAGCCTATCGACATTTTAGCCAAATCAGACATTTTTTGTCTAAAATTTGGATAGGCTTTGCACCAATAGGAGGTTCTTGTCTTAAAACTACACCAAAATGTAGGAAACAATGTCACCTACAATCTGTACACAAAAAAAAAAAAAAAAGTTCTACGACATTCCGTCATGAAATAATCAACAATTTTCGATGAGCCCGACAGGGATTTTCAGTTTCAAGGTCGTTGGCGTTGTTATTCCTCTTAATTTGTGTGGCAAACAAACACTTTCTCGAGCTCCTAGAGATAACAACCGGAACCACGTTACGCAGGTGGTTTCGGTTGTTATCTTTGATAGCAGTCGTTAGGTCAAGTTAGAGGCTTTATAGGGCGACCTAAACTTTAAGGGGACAGTCTGCCTACTCTTTTCTCTATACAAACTTTACAAACGTAGTCGACGGTTTCTTCCATGGATAAAGATATTAGAAAAAATATGTTAATGTCATATAAGTCCTATATCAGCCATGACCATGCCTCTGCGTTTTGATTTTTCATTTTCAAATTTTTTAGAATTTTATTTCTATTCTAATCAGAAAAAAACACAAAACGTAGGGGCATAGTCATGGCAGATATATGTTTAATGGCATAAACATATTAGCTCTAATGTCTTAATCCTGGGAGGAAACAGTCGAGACTACGTTTGTATGGAGAAAGAGTAGGTAGACTGTCCTCCTAACACTATGTGAGCCACAACACTACACGAAAAGAGGAAGAAAAAGAAAAGCTTGAACGAAATTCTGTAAAAATTCCATTACGAGTGATGAACCGTTTTCGACAAAAATCTAAGTCGAAATGATGTCGAAGCGATGTTGAGACGATTTAGTTAGAATACGAGCCCAGAGGCGATTAGAAGTGATGGTCTAAGTTGTAGCACGTTCGCCTTATTCTAATTGTTTTACTTTAAGTTCTAACCTTGATAAACTAAAATATACGAAATTGCAGTTAGGTAGGTTACATACGAAAATTGTATAGTACGTAAGGACTTATTTATTTTAATAATCATTCGAAAGTATGACGTGTTTGTTTACATTTTTCTAACTACCTACTTTCCAATTTTTAGCTAAGTAATTTATTTTTGTTGTGCCAGTCCAGCCGTGCTTAGGATTTGATAAACCGTCAAATAGGACAGCCTATTTGATAAACATTTATTGCATATTTTTTATCTGACGACTAGTCGGCACCTGCCCATTAATCGGCTCATCTCTAATCATTTTTAGGGTTTTTATTTAATACATTTACACAGAACACAATAGGTACACATTTTATATAATACAAACTTTTGTACATTATGTTTTTTCCTTAACTATTTTTGAAAATCAACAAACGCAACAACTAACTGTTGCTACAACTAACCACATTATCAATAAACTCCATCCATCTTTTTTCAAATTGGCAAATCATTTCATCTTTTTTCGGATACGTACTGTAAATCAAAGAATTAAGAGCAAGTTTCTTCAACATTTTAAGATCTGCATGACGACTTGCAATTGCTACGAATGAAACATAAAAATCATGACTTATCGGATCTGCTTCCCAGACCCCTGGATCATCACTCGACAAAACTACAGGGATATCTTGAGCTAAATACGCAGCTAAAGGATGATTTCTCACATCAGCAACTAATTTTAACACTGCATTGGAAATAACATTTACTTCTAAAGCTATATTTTTCTTTTTCACTTCTTCCAGTAGTAATGGATGTTTGATAAGAGCATAGCCATGGCCGATTCTTTTTGTATCTAAGAGAATCGCATCAAGGAGATTTTCATCTGAATTCGTACCATTCCAATTGGTTTCACCTGCATGGAAGAAGTAATCCAGATCTTTAGATGCGTCTATCAATTCTGGTAGGAAGTCTTTATATGGTCCGCCTAAATCTTCTTGGCCTACTAGATCGAATCCAGCTAGAAAACCTGGCAGTCTTGCCTTTATATTCTTTGCTGTCTCAATGTACTCCTTCATTGTTGTTCTATCTACCCTTCTAAAGGGTGCGTAGATCAGCTTTGCTCCAAAAAAGTCAGGATAGTCTTTAACAAATTGGTCGGTAACATTCTTGTAACTTATAGCGGTTTCGATAATATCGAAAACATTTCCCTCTAAATCATGTAATTGAGGCAAAACACTTCTTATCTCTAAGTACATAATGTTGTCGTCCCTCAAAGCCTTTAAAGTATCGTAAAAATATTTCTCCCACACTGGTTTGTAAGCAAGAAGATCTCCTGCAGTGAAGAAATACTGTTGGAACTTGCTCCATACAGCGTTAATATCCGAGTAGACTTCGTTAGGATTATCAATGACAATAGTAAAATGTTTCCTTAGATCAGCATCAAACTTTTCTATATTACCTGACGAATTCCTCGCATCTTTCATTAATTGCCATTTAGTTTTACTTCCAACTGTAGGCATCTTGTTTGAAAATCTAAACTTTACACCGTTATCCTCAAAACAAACATATAGATTATCTAAATATGTTAAACTTACGACATAATCAGGGCCAAGGATACCGGTATCATGTGCATGTAATACAGCTCCTTTTGGCATTTTCTGTATCAATTTATAAAGCTTGCCCTTTTTTACTTCATCTTTGTAATCGAAGAAATGTTTTGAGTAATTAAAAAGTTCTGGTTTATGAAACCCTTTGTCCACTTCATCCATTTTCAATTTCATTATTATATCGTTCGCTTTAATTTCACTGTCACTTAACACTATGTCATTTCCTACCATTCTTTTTAGACCATTCTTGAATAACTTTTCTCTTGCCTTTAAGATTTCTTTGTATTTTTGTTCCATGGTTACGAATTACAAAACTGATTGTTCTAATGAAGCGGTATTGCATTAACGTGGTGTTTAATCAAGTGACAGTTAGATACTATTATTTTTTTAAATACCCGACAAGGTAAAGTTGTCGCAACTGACATTTTAATGATAAAAGATACGTGAAATAATCTAAGATCGTGACGCCATTGAGTAAGAAATCGAGGTACTTTTTTGTACATGGCCATTTGATTGAAAATTTACACTTATCTTTTTATTGAATTGAATGGTCAATTTATATTGTTTCGAACACCTGAGGTGTTCAAGAAATCAAGACATTTTATTTCTAAGTTAGGTTTGTTAAATGCATAGTTGTAATGTTTATTTTAACAGCATAATATCATTACTTCTGGCAAAGCTACCCTTGTCTCAAATAAAATAAATGCTTATTGACAGAATATTTTATAATCTTGACGAATATTTAAAATATTTAATAACTGTGACTGAAGATTCATTATTGCTAATGTTTTCTTTTGCTATGTATTATTATAATAATAATCATTTGACGTTAATTAATTAAATATTATATTTCAATTTTTAAATGGATTTACATTTTAATAATTTGTAGTGATGATAATATGCATGTAATGATTTTATTTTGCAATAATTGTAAATACCTTAATTTCAACCGATTAATAATTAAATTATTGTATGCCCTGTGTGGTAACTATTGAGACTAACTAACCTATAGCACTATTAAATATGCTGATGTAAATACATAGTTATGAACATTATAAACATATAAATGATTTGTACCTAATCTATTCTATTCTTTAAGAGGACAGTCTACCTACTCTTTTCTCCATACAAACTTTACAAACGTAGTCGACTGTTTCCTCCCCGGATAAAGATATTAGAAAAAATATGTTTATGCCATAAGACCTATATCAGCCACGACCATGCCCGTACGTTTAATTTAATTTTTTGTCATTTTCTAATTTTACTGAGTTTTATTTCTATTCTAATTAGAGAATGAAAAATAACCAAAACGGAGGGGGATGGTCATGGCAGATATAAGTTTTATTGCATAAACATATTTGCTCTAATGTCTTTATCCAGGGAGGAAACAGTCGACTACGTTTGTATGGAAAAAGTGTAGGTAGACTGTTCTCTTAAAATGCTACGGCTACACGACTCACGAAGATTCGTGTATAGTTGTCGCGATGAAAACTTCGTGTTCGGTCTACGAAGAAGTGCTTGGCTTTGGCTTGGCCACAACGCGTTACGTCGTTATAATCTAAAACATCGCGATTGCATTAATTCTTTGGCCAGACGGGTCGCCACAACGCGAATATTCGCGTTATCGCGATAATGTAGCAATACAGGATAACAAATTCTACGTCACAATAATGAAAGATTAGCAACCATTTAGCAACAAGTTTTATATATATAACTCAGTAATTCCAATAGGTAGGTATATAGCTGCTTATCTATGATAATTAATCAGTGAATATTTTGTATTATCGGCTTATAAATTTATCAAAATGTATCAATCAATGTCCGTAATTCCTTATTAAAAGGGCTTCGATGTCTCAGATATAAAAATAGCTTAATTAGGCGCCTCAAGACATTTTTATTAAGAAAATGTAATGCACAACAAAGGCCTTTTTGTTTTTACTAGTTATTTCGAACATTCCTCTGAAATAATAAGAGATGGTTCAGTTAGAAATTGAAACGGAACGTTTTTTGAAATCTCAGACTAGATTTAGATAGATGAATATTTTATATGTACAACATATACCTACATAGGAAACACATATAGGTACTAAAAGCAAATACTAAAAAAGGTAAAATACTTACAAAAAAACCTTTATAACTATCAAAAACCATTTGTCGAGTAATTAGAAACAAAAAAATATCTTTTTTTATGTTATTTATTTCTCGGCCTTCGGGTATTGCTATACCTACATTTTGGGCATGTTTTATACCTATTTTTTACCCGACTGCGTGACGCAAAGAAGGGTTATGTAAGTATGTATGGATGAAAGATAGATAGGTATAGATTAATGCTTTATTTGTATAACAAACAAATATAATTACCTAGCGTAAAAGTAAAAACGTTCTACAAATAGGCGACCGTATCGCTAAAAGCGATTTCTTCCAGGCAACCTTTGGATGGAAAGGGACTTATGGACGATACGTACATTACACACAGCTGCCTTTTAAAATCTTCATTAGGCTAAAACAAGAGGCGTGCCATCACAATAAAAGTGTCTGTACTCGTACCTACTTCGGAAAATACACTCTTTTCTCTACTAGCTGCGCCCTGCGGTTTCATCCGCGTAGGTCCTAATTTCGCGGGAACATCGCAATGAAAAGTACGTACCTAGTCTTCGTTTAATAATTTCAGACTACGATTTGGTTCTTTGTATTTGACATTACCGCAGTTTGAGCCGCTTTAGTCCCGATCCGATGGAAATATTGGGATCAAATGTAAGCCTATGTATGTAACTCCCTTATAAAGTAGCTTTCTATTGGTATTTTTATTTGAAATCGGTCCAGTGGTTTCGGAGATTACCCCCAATATACATACAGACTTATATCTACGTTACCTCTTTATAATATTAGCATAGATTATTCCTTCAGGAAGATGTATCAAATCATAGTCTACAATTAAGAAAACGGGGCAAGTGCGACACTCGCGCATAAAGGGTTCCGTACCACTATCACAATTGGATACGGAACCCTAAAATGGTTTACAACAACCAATTTTTAAATTTTATAGGAAAATATGAAATATTTATCTTCGATTCTTACTCCCATCAAACGACCGAATCACTCAAAAAAAAAAAACCTTGGCACAAAGAAAATCTGAAACATAAAAGAAACTCTTTGGTAAGTGAAGGCAGACTGGTATATTTGACAGATAGGGCAGGCATTTTGAATTCCATGACCAACTCGATTTGTCCTCCTGTCCCTCTTCCTGTCCTGACTCCTTGTTATGTTTGAAACACGTTTGTTGTATGGGAGCCCCTTTTAAATAATTGTTTTATTTTGTTTTTAGTATTTGTTGTTGTAGCGGCAACCGAAATACATCTTCTGTGAAAATTTCAACCTTCTAGCTATTACGGTTCATGAGATACAGCCTGGTGACAGACGGACAGACGGACGGACGGACGGACGGACGGACGGACGGACGGACGGACGGACGGACGGACGGACGGACGGACGGACGGACGGACGGACGGACGGACGGACGGACGGACGGACAGACAGACAGACAGCGAAGTCTCAGTAATAGGGTCCCGTTTTTACCTTTAGGTACGGAGCCCTAAAAACGATGTAGGTACCTAACTATATGTGTCATCCCGATCCCGTGGGAATATCGGGATCAAAAGTAGCCTATGTTACTCGGGGTGAATGTAGCTTTCTAATGGTGAAAGAATTTTTGAAATCGGTCCAGTAGTTGCGGAGATCACCCCCAATATACATACAAACATACATGTTACCAACGTTAACTCTTTGTAATATTAGTATAGATTCCAGATTTCCAGCTATCTGCAGACCAAGTTTCATCGAAATAAATTGAGAAGCTTTTGCGTGAATGAGTAACAAACATACTCGATTACTTACTGACAAACAACTTTCACATCTACAATATTAGTAGAATCTACCTTACGTACTTGCACGGTTATAAAGAAAGGGAGAGGTGACAGACATCACTTGTCCTATCTACCCTACAAAACCCCTTTTATACCTATGCTTTTAAATATAGCTTAGAAGTTTAAGCGTTGAAAGTATGTATGTCAGAAACTAGATTTCCTTAATGGAAGAAGAAATCGATAATCCTACGCGGTATAAAGAGGTACAAATTGCTCCTGCGCACGGGGTCGACCATGGCGCACCCATGGCGTTGCATGAAAAAACTTTACACTGAAACTGCTCTTAGTCTTAGGCTGTGTCACAAAATTGCTACATTAGCAGAGTAGCTGCGTATTCACCCATGATGCGACATCTAAATATAAAAAATAGTTGGCCTTTTGAAAACATGTAATTGGCCTTTTGTATCTATAGTCGGCCGTAGAAACCCTAATAGCCTCGAGAAGCTCATGGTTGTTAGCCAGATTGATGGGAAAAGATCACGCGGTCGCTCACCCACTCGTTGGTCAGATTTAGTCAAGACACTCCCTGGCCTACCAATTCCCAAAGCTTTTAAGGCCGCCGAGGACAGGAAATCTTGGAGGAGTATAGTGCATAGAGTGATCGACAATTCATCCTAGACACGACCTTCAGCAATGAAGATGACGACTCAGAAGAAGAGTCAGTATCTATAGTTACCTAGATTATGTTTTATGTGCTGTTTGTTTTCCGAAAAATCTAATCTTCTAATCTTATATATAAAATTTCCATGTCACAGTGTTAGTTACCGTACTCCTCCGAAACGGCTACACCGATCTTCACCAAACTTCACATACGCATTCAGTAGGTCTGAGAATCGGCTACTATCTATAATTTATAAAACAAAACAAAGTTTGCCGGGTCAGCTAGTAAACATGTAAAATAGGGTTCCTATTTTATGTTTGAATGTCCTATGTTATGTAGGAAAATCCTATTGGTTCTAACAAATCTACTATTGCTCGTTACGCACGAATCATCCATAGAAACGCAGACTATCAGACAGCTGACTATTCATCAATGCATCTTTGCTTAAATTAGCTCTGTGAAAAATACAGAGGCGGCAGATTTTTTGTCATGCGGAATTGCTCACGCACGCGGGATTGACCAATACAAATTGCTCACACACGCAGGATTGACCAATACAAATTGCTCACACACGCAGGATTGACCAATACAAATTGCTCACACAAACAGGATTGACCATACAAATTGATTACTCACGCAGAATTGGAATATACAAATTGCTCACACACGCAGGATTGACCAATACAAATTACTCACGCACACAAAATGACCATATATACAAATTGCTTACGCACACGGGATGACCATATATACAAATACCTCAAGCACGCAGGATTGACTAATACAAATAGCTCACGCACGCAGGATAGACCAATACAAATAGCTCAAGCACGCAGGATTGACTAATACAAATAGCTCACGCACGCAGGATTGACCAGTACAAATAGCTCAAGCACGCAGGATTGGCCAAACCAAATCTCTCGCTGCGTACGCAAATCAGCCCGTCCTTTTTTCTCCAAAACGCAAGTAAACCCACATGCAATACCACACACATGCATTCCGCCATATTTCCCATTCACTCTCCGCGGGGCGGTACTGCTAAGTGCCACTTGCTCAGTCCCCGACCCTCAAAAATCAGTATGGCGGATGACGCTTTATATTTCTTTTAAATTTTTTTCTAGTTTCTCGAGTTCGCTTTGAAAACGAAACCCCTTTGCCGAAGCCGTTGGCTGTAATTTACACCAGTCGGTACCTATATTTATCGTCTATACAATTTTGTGAAATGATTATACGCTGTGCTTTTGAATAGCAGAATGCAAAGTTTAAGTCTGCGATCGTTTGTTTTAGACTTTTTGCTTTGGTGACTTTCTACTTTAGAGTGGGCTAGAGTTACCTATGCGACGAAGTTGGTACTAATTTACTAAGTGGTTTAAATTTAAAATTTACGATACCTACAGCTATAATTTTATGTTAGATACTCTTTTGATGTAGCAGCTTTGTATGAACTCAGTGCCTCGCGGTTTCACTCGCACAATTCTCGATCCCGCAGGAACATTGGGATAATAAGTAGCCTATGGTTATTCCCAGTCTCCAGTTATCTACATGCCGAGTTTCATCGCAGCCGATTTATGCGATTTCATAAATCGCAGAACAAAATCCCAATAAGAACAAATTCTTGTTGGGAAAAAAATGTGTTAGGTTAGAACAACCAGTCACACATAAAATGTTCTAATTATAGAAATATTTTAAGGAAAAAATACTTCTGGAAAAACACAACGCACGATCGACGGAGAGCGGGATTCGAACCAACAACGCATCTATCTATACTCAATCCGGGAGCAATGACTTTACCAATAATAATTAGCCTACCTGGGTTTTCCTTTAAATTTCATTTCTAAGAAAGCCCAGTGCAGACAAAGCATTTAAAATATAATATAACATTAACAATGTTAGAAAATATTATGATAAGTAATGATAATGTTTTTAGTGCGACGGGTTGTCGCTTAAATCCACTCATTTTTTGTTTATAGATTTTTCACGCAAAAACAGTGTAGTCATGTAGATAGCAGGATATAAATAGCCTGTGTTATTCCACAGAAAGGCTATTTTATATCCCGATATTTCCACGGGATCTGGACTTAGGCGGGTGAAACCGCAGGATGCTGCTAGTTTTTTTCATAAAATTTCTTTTTTAAGACGAGTCTTTTTCCTCATTCATTAAATTTGGGTTAAGTATATATTTTACCTGGAATTGCAATTAAAAATCAGACAATCAAATATTGAATTACAGATTTGTGTGTTTATGTTAGTTAAACAATAACTATAGAGATAATAATTAAGTATAAGTACCTAAACTATTATTAGGTAGGTATATTATAAAATAACAAGCCACGATGTGGTGTCGCTAAGATAAAATTGTTGTGAACTTACTGTTATGACTACAACTATCACATTACGTGACAACAAAAGCATAATAAAGATCATTTAACTGTCCATTGTTAGCTTAAATAAGTAGGTATTATTGAGTGGTGGTCAAAGTTCATCGTCCCAATCATGTTTAGTATAATTTCAACCGCGATCCGGGACTGACGTGTCGCAAAAATGATTCTCACAAAAGTATTACGAGTTCTAATCGTCTACGCGTCAATACTTATCCACGTAAGTTCAGACCCTCTCGACGATTACTTCGCAAAGAGATCTCAAATAACAAAGACAGAAATACAACATATTCTCGGAGAAAATAACACTTTAACTGATAAGGAGACGGTCGTAAACAACTGTTTGATGCTACATAAGTTCCGCGAAATCGATTATGCATTTGATAATCCAGGTTATTTCAACTTTTCGCATCACTACTTCGAATATAAGGATCGGATGCGGAACAGTGCCTTATACAAGATAATCCAGGATATGCCAAAAGGGGCAGCACTTCACATACATGACATGGCTCTAATGGGCCCTGACTATTTGCTAAATGTCACTTATGTAGATCACTTGTACTTTTGTCTGGACAAAGACTTTCTACGCATGAAATTTTCAAATTCAATCCCAGACACAACGTGCTCTTGGGAACTCATGAGCGAAGCCAGAAATAAAGCTAAAGATGTAAAGGAATTCGACAGAGAAATAAGAAAACATTTCACTTTAGTTGTTGATAACCCTGATGTTGTTTACCCATCTATAACAGATACTTGGAATGCCTTTATGAAATACTTTCGCACTGTTGTACCAATTGTGACCTACCGACCAGTTTGGGGGCAGTACTTCTATGACGCTCTTAAAAGATTCAGAGATGACAATATCCTATATCTGGAAGTAAGAAGTGTTTTGCCGCCTCTGTACGAACTAAATGGAATGGTGTACGACCCGATAATAACAGCAAAAGCCTATAAGAAATCAATCAGCAGATTTGTCAAAGACTACCCAGATTTCGTTGGAGCCAAGCTCATATTCGCACCGTCTAGACAAGTCAATCGTACTACAGTACAAGAGTACATAAATCTAGCCAGACAAATAAAGCAGAATATTCCTGAAACCTTTGCTGGATTTGATCTAGTAGGACAAGAAGACCTAGGCATGCCGCTGGTCTATTTCGTGCCTGAATTGCTTGCAGCTGCAAAAGATTTGAACTACTTCTTCCACGCCGGTGAAACAGATTGGTATGGGACAACAACCGATGAGAACTTAATAGATGCAGTACTGATCGGCACTAAGAGAATAGGCCATGGTTACTCATTGGCAAAGCATCCAGAAGTCATGAAGGAAGTTAAAGAAAAAGATATCGGTTTGGAAGTGAACTTAATATCTAATACAGTGCTGTCGTTAGTGCGTGATGTAAGAAACCATCCTTTAAGCGTTTTCTTAGCAAATTCTTTACCTGTAGTGTTATCTAGTGACGATCCTGGGGCTTGGGAAGCGGCGCCTTTGACCGATGATTTTTATGTAGCGTTTGTTGGTGCCTCAAGTCGGCTTTGCGACTTGAGATTGTTGAAAAGGTTGGCTATTAACTCTTTGAAATATAGTGTTTTGGATGATCATAGTAAGAGAGAGGCGATGACGAAGTTTGAAGCACAATGGGATCGATTTGTTAGTGAATTTAATTGTAATTTGTATTAGATCAAATACTATCATCTGAGATTATTAGATTATCTAAGATAAGTACCTACCTACTTTACTGTTTATTACAATTTATGAACTAGAAACGTATGGATGTATGTAGGTTAGGTATGTTAGTACATACATACCTAACCTAGTGATATTTATTGATTGTAAGTACTACTTATACCTACTATTTATTTGTAACACATTTGTATGTATTATTTCTCACCATTCAATTTCCAGGCAACCTTTGGATGGTCAAGAATTGTAGGAGAGGATGGGTAGGTAAACGCGTGATAGTTTACCTAACCTACCCACCCTCTCCTACAATTCTTGACCACCCAAAGGTTGCCTGGAAAATATCGTTTTTTGCGATAAGGCCGCCTATAGTGCCTTTCTTAAAATTAGCTGTACGTTTTTGTCTATGTATGCGTCTTGTAAATTTTTGGTACAATAAAGTTTTACTGATCTATACTAGTTATCAATTTTCGCATACGTCCCGATCCCATGATACAGTAGTTTATCTTTGTCTGGTTAGTTAGAGGATTGACACGAGACTCTCCATACAAAAATAAAAACCTCATTTCCACTTAATAATATAAAAAACTTGAGAGGTGTCAAGGGAAACCCGGATGGAAAGAAGTTCTAAAAAAAAAGTGTATCCGTTAGATCCGTTACAACTTTTGGGATCAATTTTTTCCGTCTAGCCCCCTTTCGCAACGCGCGACAAGGAACTTCGTTCCAAAACTTTCGTGTGCAATTTTATAATTTATAAATAAATAATAAATAAATATTGCACGACGTTACACACAGCGCAATCTAGCCCCAAACTAAGCAGGCTAGGCTAGGCTTGTACTATGGGTACTAGACAACGGATATACTATATATTATACTTTTTTTTTGTAAATACATACATATGATACATAGAAAACACTGAATATCCCATGTCGTCGGACCGTGGTGAGTCCTAGGACATGTTGGTTTCCTCACGATGTTTTCCTTCACCGTAAGAGCGATGTTATTAGCGCACATACCTTTTTCTTAAGGAAAAAGACATCGGTGCGCGGTCGGCCTGGATTCGAACCCACGACTCTATCTACCATCTACCACTAGACCAACACCGCTCTAACGGTTCCGCTCCGCTCTTTATCTCCGAAAAACCTAGTCTATTTTTTTTCTTAAAGGAAAGTCTACCGACTCTTTCTCTATACAAACGCAGTCGACTGTTTCCTTTCCGGATAAAGACATTAGAGCAAATATGTTTTGCTTTATGGCAAGACGCTACCCTAGGTATTTTTTCCTCATAAGATGCTAACATATTTTTTTTGCAAAATCTATCAATAACACATATTATTGCCCAATAGGATTTAAAGTAGGTAGGTAAGTACATATTTGTATTATTTTATTGTCTAATAAACATCATTACCTATATGTGGCCTTCAGAATCTCATTAAGAGGATAGTCTCCATTCTCTTTCTCCATACAAACGTAGTCTAAATTTACCTCTCTGGATAAAGACATTAGAGCAAATATGTTTATGCCATAAAACCTATATTTGTCATTCTAATTAAAATAAAAAATAATAAAATAAAACATAAAAAGGTAGATGCATAGTCATGACAGATATAAGTTTTATGGCATAAACATATTTGCTCTAATGTCTTTATCCAGGGAGGAAAATTTAAACTACGTTTGTATGGAGAAAGAGAATGGAGACTATCCTCTTAAGAGGAAAGGACCTACTCGTTCTCCATACAAACGTAGTCGACTGTTTCCTCACTGGATAAAGATATTAGAAAAAATATGTATATGCCATAAGTCATATATCAGTCATGCTCATGAGTCATGACTTCATGACTCACGACCATGCCCCTACGTTTGATTTTTTTCATTTTCTTATTTTTCTGAATTTTATTTCTATTCTAATTAGAAAAATAAAAAAAAACGTAAGGGCATGTTCAAGCAAGGCAAATATAGATTTAAAGACATAAACATATTTGCTCTAATGTCTTTATCCAGGGAAGACACAGTCGACTACGTTTGTATGGAGAAAGAATAGGTAGACTGCCCTCTTAGCTAAGCGTAGTAACTACTCTCCCTACATAAGCTTTTATAATAGATATATTGAAGCGAGTGAAACCGCGGTACATAATTAGTGAAACACTACTGAACCTCGTGGAGTGTAGCCCTCAAAAGAAGGGTGCTCTGTACTAACGAACCCATTGTCGGGAGCCTACTGCCTAGGTACTTGTTTTATGAAACCTAGGAATACCTAGGACATCTATGCTGCCTACTCAATGTGACTGTTGAATAACTTCAAAAGATATAAAGCTGTCTTTGACAAAAAGATAAGCCATGACTGGTTAGGAAACGGTGGTATTTTTTTAAATCTCTTTCAGCAGATGGCAAATGACAATGTGGTCTAAGATATAGCAGCTATTAGTAGGTGTATTTATATATTTTTAAGGTGTTTGTTTTGTAAAACCTAGAAATACCTAGGACATCTATCCAGCCTACTCAATGTGACTGTTCAAAGATATACCTAAAGCTGCCTTTCACTACTCAATTTGACTGTTGATACTGTTGAATAACTTCAAAAGATATAAAGCTGTTTTTGACAAAAAGATAAGCCATGACTGGTGAGGAAACTGTCGTATTTTTTATAATCGACATTAGGTATATCTCTTTCAACAGATGTGAAATGATAAAGTGGTCTAAGATATAGCAACTAATATATATAGTGTATTTTAACTATAATATATAATTTATAGTGTTTTTTTTGTATTTTGACAAAAAGATAAGCCATGACTGTTGAGGAAACTGTCGTATTTTTTATAATCGACATAAGGTATATATAACTCTTTTGGCAGATGGCAAATGACAAAGTGGTCTAAGATATAGCAGATAATAGTGTCTTTTCCTAGGTACCTACTTGTTTTATGTAACCTAGAAACACTAGGTTACATAATAATGATAATATAATATAGAATAATGAGTAGATAATATAATAATGGCAAATGACAAAGTGGTCTAAGATATTGCCTAAATTTGTTTTGTAAAATCTAGGAATAGGTACCTAGGACATATATCCTGCTTACTCAATGTGACTGTTGAATAACTTCAATAGATTATAAAGCTGCATTTGACTGTATTACTTTGACTTTTAAATGTTAAGTAGCGTTTCAGTATTTCGCCATATACCTACCTACTTTTTATCTCGTTTTTTTAATTTCAGACTACAATCTGGCGTTTTAGTTCTTTGTATTTGACTTTTTATTCAAGAAGATGTCGTGTCAAATCATCGGTTAAGAAACGAATCACCGAACGAATTATCACAATTAAGAAACGAAGTAAAATATCTATCTATGGCACTTCTGTGCTAGATTAATCTGCAAAAAGTTTAATTATCTATCATCCATCGCATTTCGAACGTGATTGCTCTCGATATCTCATTGTTTTCTGAATACATACGCGTATTTCTCTAATTACCGGTAGCAGAATTTTCTAGTGGATGACGTTACACCGAAGCTGAATAAATAAATAGGTATTAATATTTCTTATGTTTTTATTGCTCAAGGCATTTTTACTAGAAAATATATTTTTTTACAAGGAGAAAATACATCATCAAATAGGAGAAATAAATAGGAGAAAGAACGACATCTCACGTCGCAAGCGTTAACTGTAAAGTTAACCATCTGAGCTAGTCAATAGTTGTAAAACTGGACTGGTAGATGGCGTTCAAACCGAGCCTTAGTCGGTAAACAGTGAGGGATCATAATCAAAAATTCACCATGACACGTGGGTTCCCGTGTAGCGCAGCGGTAGCGCACTCGCCCGGCAAGCGAGGGGCACAGGTTCGAATCCTGTCATGGGAGGATTTTTGATGATGTATTTCTCCTTGTAAAAAAAAATATTTTCTAGGTAGAATTATTTGAATTTTGTAAGCTATTGCATAGCTTTCATTGCGGGCTTTGAGCTTTGAACGAAGAAATTTCGTAACGAAAAAACCTAACACCCCCACTCCGCCTACCATGGCAACGTGGTACATAATAAAAAAATAATTATAATTGCATAAGTTGATAAAAATGCTATGCAATAGCTTTACCGCGCCAGTCCCCGAGTGCCACACGTTTTTTTTTATATATTGCACGACGTACACACAGCGCAATCTATCCTCAAACTAAGCACTAGGCTTGAACTATGGGTACTAGACCAAGGGATCTACTATATTATTTTACTTTTTTTTGTACATACATACATAATACCAGAAACAAATATTTGTTTTAAGCATAAATACTTGCACCCGGCGGGATTCGAACCCGCAACCTTTTGCATTGCAGTCGGGCCTTCCCCCGACGCGCCACAGAGGTCGTCTCAGGTATCTGATATAAAATTAAACTCATTTTTAGGGTTCCGTACCCAAAGGGTATAAGCGGAAACCTTTTACCAAGCCTCTACTGTCGATCTGTAGCCACCAGGCTGTATCTCATGAACTATGATACTAGCTGACCCGGCAAACGTTGTTTTGCCTTATAAATTATAGATAGTAGCCGATTCTCAGACCTACTGAATGCGTATGTGAAGTTTGGTGAAGATCGGTGTAGCCGTTTCGGAGGAGTACGGTAACTAACACTGTGACATGGAAATTTTATATATAAGATATATTAGATTTTCACATTTTTTCGAGGACTTCTCAGGCATAAGTACTTTTTGTAATAGGTTACTAAAACTACCGTTCAAACGTAGGGACATTGTCATGGAAGATATAGGTTTTATGGCATAAACATATTTGCTCTAATGTCTTTATCCAGGGAGGAAACAGTCGACTACGTTTGTATGGAGAAAGAGCAGGTAGACTGTTCTCTCAAGTAGGTACGTAGATACGGTATATTCTAACATTGCGTATTCGAAACACGAGCTAGAAACACCTACATGCATTTTCATAACATTTTTGTATTTTAAGAAACATTTGTCTTTAAGAATGATTCAGGCTTTGTAAATAAGCAAAAAGGCATTCTTATGGATGTCAAAAAGATAATCGCAGTGTGACAGCACGTGCTCACGCGGCAACGGTTAGACATACGACTGAGGCTAGTGCGTCAGCTAGACGCAGTTTTATTGTCTCATTTTCCGAGACTAGGTACCGTATCTTTAGATTTTTGTTTTAATCTAAGGTACCCAGGGGCGTCTCTAGGTCATGTAGCGCCCGTGTGCAAATATCTCCTTGGCGCCCTCTAGTAAGAGTTAAGAGTGATTCCAATATGGAATAATAAAGGTACAAACAGCAGTAGGTACTAACTTTACGTAGGTACCCCTAATATTATTTTATTGTGAAGTTAAAAAAATATGTCGGGAAACAATAGGTACCTATAGTATACACCGATATCTTTTGAATGAAATGTCTGAATTGAATAATTCAAAAGGTCCTAGAAAGGTATTGAATTTGTCTTGAATATGAAGTAATTTATTTTTCCATTAATTAATACCATGGTACAAAATAAAAGGTTATTAAAGCGACGACATGTTCACGAGTTCCAGTCCAGGTCGGCAGTGGCACACGTACGTAGGGTTTTTCCCCTTCCCCATTCCGACCGCCATATCCGTAGCCTCCATGAACACGTTCAAATTCCATCTCCATTTCACCCACATGACCGTTCAGATCACCACCCAAAACGATTCCCTGTGACAACGAGATAGCCCCAAGGACCTCGCCGAGTTTATCCCAAAACCACCTCTTATCAGCGTCGCTACAACCGACTTGTGGCGCGTAAGTACTTACGACGTAAGTAGGAACCCCCCCAATAAGCACCTTCACGCACATAAGTCGATCGCTAAAGCGATTCACCTCCAAGATATCGCCATGCAATCCCTCAGCGAGCACCACAGCCACCCCGTTCTCTCCACCAGGTGCACCCGTGTAGATCAGTTTGTTGCCTTCCGCCTGAAGAGTACGTCGGCCAGCTCCCTCGCGCGTCCGTGAGAATGTTCCACGTTGCGAAGCCGAGTTTCACCTTGTATTTCGGGGCTCGCGTCTTTGGCCGTGCCCGCCCGGTAGCCCTCGTCCACTTACCACAGGAGTCGGGCGAAGGTCCTGTGCGCCGTTATATGGCGGCGCCCTATCCGTGTGACAATCATTTTTTGTAATCCCATAAAAGATTTGGCGAATTTCGACTTTTACGGGAGCGACTGCCGTCTGAGTTCTGACCTCCCAACCCCGAAGGGAAAATCTGCGCCAGAGCCTCGTCTCGTGCACCAAGCTAGCAGGTGAGGTTGGCTTGGGCCCAACGATCTTAGTGGGCCCCATTCACACCCAGTGGGCCCCACACACGTTTCTGTTTATAAATCTAAATATTTAATTCTTTATGTAATTGTATTTTGATATAGAGAAATGATTCTTAATTTACTTGTTTTATGTAATTCTTATAAAATATGCTATTTTCATACCTTGATATTTATGCAAAATCATTAATCGTATCAGGCGTCATTTTTCCTCGCCACTCAATCATTAACATCGACACGTTGTCATTATCTTCAAGAGTCATCTTTTAAAAATTTGATATTTCTCCTAAAATATTAGCTTTACAGTGGTGCCTCTTTAACCATTTTCTATTATATTAATCAAGTAATTAATAAAGTAGGTACAAAAGATTTGCTCTGGCACAGGGTTAAATACTTTTTCATAAAAATAAGCAAACAAAATATTCCGGTCGAAGAATCACCCTCCCGACACGCGCCTTTGAGTAAATTGCGTTGCGACATTTAGCCCTAATATACTATTTCGGATTACCATCTCATACCTACCTACCTAACGTAGACCATAATAGAATCTTTAAAAATAAATATGAAATAAAATAAACCTCATAGTTTCCGAAATGCGATTCTGATACGAGGGCTGGGTGTGGGCGCCGCGGTCTCAGGGGCGCCGCGGCGCCCCTGAGGCCGCTGCGCCCGTGTGCTGTGCACACCCTGCACACCCGCTAGAGACGCCCCTGAAGGTACCAACACTACCAACTTTAATTCGTTACGGTGCGGTGTGACGTGCAGCGCTATCTATAAAGGCATGAAATGATCATTGAAGCATTGTGTCCGCGATAGTCATTGTTAGATTAAAAATTGATAGGTACCTATGCACAATGAGACAATAAGTACCTACTTACTTACCTATTTGAGTATTCGGAGTATTAGAGTAGGTATACTATCTATATCTATACTAATCTATCTATACTAATATTATAAAGCGGAAGAGTTTGTTTGTTTGTTTGAACGCGCTAATCTCAGGAACCGCTCTGGTCCGATTGGAAAAAATCTTTCAGTGTTGGATAGTCCATTTATTGAGGAAGGCTATATGCTACTTTTGATCCCGTAAATCCCGCGGGATCGGGACTTACGCGGGTGAAACCGCGGGCGCAGCAAGTATGTATATAACCCAGTGATATTTGCTGCAACACAGAAGGTTGCGAGTTCGATTACAAATATTGCACGAAAGCACTCGGCGCGTCGGCGTCGGTCGAATGCCCGACTGCAATGCAGAAGGTTTCGGGTTCGATACCTACCCGCCGGGTGCAATTATTTAGGTATGCTTAAAAATAAATATTTTTTTCTGGTTTAGGGTAACTCTCTATGTAGGTACAGTATGTATGTATTGACGTGTAAGAGAATTAAAAAGTAAAAATCACACAATTAGGACCCGGGAAAATACGTATAAAATTACTAGCGGCCCGGTACGTGCTTCGCTACGTATAAAATGAAATACCATTGATCCGCCATATATTGAATTCATTTGTTACATACATGTGATTAATGACAAAACCGATCGACCGATTTTGAGCAAACTTCACATAAACCATCCACTAAATAGTCCGAACAAAGCCTAAACATTTGGTTTGGTTAGGTGAGCCGGTTCTTGAGTTTACAACGAAAAGTGGCATTGACTTTTATATATTTAGACTAGCTGCGTCCCGCGGTTTTACCCGCATAAGTCCTGATCCCGTGGGAATTTTCAAAAATCCTTTCTTATCGGATGTCTACATTACATAGAGAACACACTCTCCAAATTTCAGCCCTCTACTATCAGCGGTTTAGGCTGTGCGTTGATCAGTCATTCAGTCAGTCAGTCAGACAGGACAAATCGTTTTATAGATATAGATTAGATAGAAGATAGATAGATGTATGTATGTACCTACAGTCTGTTCAACCGACGCGCTACAGGAGTCGTAATATTAAATTTAGTAAAACGAAAACATGGAAGGAAGTAGTATATTTTAACACTGGCTACATGCACTATTCGTGCAAAACCAAAACTTTAAAAAAAAAACTAGGTACATAGGTAATATACATATTAATATTATAGTCGACTAATATTATAAACAGAACATTTTTGTTTCTTTTACTTACAATAGAATACATCTACACTAATATTATAAAGAGGAAATATTTGTATTTTTGTGTGTATGTGCGTCTGTATTGAATAAACTCAAAAACTACTGGACCGATTGCAAAAATTCTCTCACCATTTTCTAATGGTGAAAGAATTTGAAATGTAGCTTTCTAGCTACATTCACCCTGAGTAACAAAGGCTACTTTTGAACCCGATATTCCCACGGGATCGGAACTTCCGCGGGTGAAACCGCGGGAAAAACTAGCGCAGCTAGTTTTTAATAACTTAAAAGGAAAGTAACCTCACGCCCGCCATGGTAAGCAGACGTCATATAAAGTATATATTCTAAGTAAACAAACAACAGACGCCATTATGGTTTTGGGATGTAGGAGGAACTCAATGGACTAGTCGTCCGGGTTAAGCAACGCCAGGCGCGTCATACATTGGATGGGTGGCCGATAATATGTTAGACAAAAATCCATTAGACATTTTTTACGTTCTTTTATACCGAAGACATTTTTCGGTTTGAATTGCGTGGTGTTTATTACTTTTAGCATTGTTACAAGGATCAACGTTTCGAGACCTTTACAGGTCCCTTGATCTTCTTTAAATGTCTTTGATTTCAATACAACTTCGCGAAAACAGAAGGAAAATCTTCTTTCATACCTTTATTTTCTAATAGCCGTTGTTAGGTTAAGTTAGAGGCCTTAGGGCGACCTGAAGACTAACCCCCTTACTTATAAACGATGATTAACAGCTGCATAGACTATGTATCGATTGTCTTAAGACAGTTCAAAGTTGAAGGACAGAGACAAACATTACATAACTTAGTCATATGTTAATCATCTTTATAATAAGTAAGGGGGTAAGTAACTATATAAAAAGAAGATTTCAATATTCTCAAGAGAACGGCACATACATGGGTATGTGCCGTTCTCTTGGGCAAACCGCGGCATAATGCTAGTAATAAATAAGGAACTAACATATTCTATCTAGTCCTCTCCTGCTGGCACTGCATCTTCTAATCTCTTAATGAATTTTACTCTCAGCTCTGTCACTGTGTCACCACGGAGTTGATCCTGGAAATTAGAATGTTTAAATTAAATTCCTTACTGAGCCATCTATACCTGAAATCGGCAAACTACAATTGTAAAATTTGCTTAGTACAAACACATTTACTAAAAGAATAATATTTAGTTTGTAGTCCCGACACCTGACTAGTGTTCTAAACTAACACAGCATGCAGTGTGCAGTTGTCGGGAGCCAGGGATCTGCTAAACCCCAAATTATTTGAGGTTGGAGTAATATGTAAGTTATCCTTGATCATACCTTCTGCAAATGGATTTGGAAATATTTTTACATCCAGCCGCCTGTCTGCTAACCCTCCTAGGAACCAAGCAATATATCTACTACTGCGCTGCTAGAACTTAAGGTTTGATAGTCTCCCTCAACCGTTAGTCACCTTTTACAACCCCCATGCAAAAAGATGGAGTAACCCTATTTTATGCCAGGGATGAATAAGCAGGAGCAAATTGTCAGTAACAATAGTACAAACTTTCACATAATTATAGAGTAGGATGCAACTTCTCAAATTACCTGAATGAACCAACACTGCACATCTAACTGCACCATCTGCAAAGCCCCGCGTATGGCGCCTGGGATCAGCGCGCAATATTTGAGCCCGTTGTTGGACGGCATCTCGACCCACTCGGACAGCGGACACTGGTCCCAGACCAGAGAGAACTCGTCCCCGGCGCTACTCCAGCTCGTTACTGTCGGCTGCATGTTTAGGTACAGTCTGGAATATGAAGAGAGAAATACCAATTTATTATCCCACTAAATGTTTTTTTTCCTCTTATCTGCTATCAGTCTTTTGACTAAGTTTCGTTTTGCTGGGGTTAATCAGATAAGTAGCTCTCAAACTCAAAAATTCTCATACAAATTTTAAATTTAGAAGTTGCTCAATTATTTATGTACCCCTCAAATTTTAAGGGGCGTTACTGTATTCAGCTGTTTGCCTCACAATTGGGCCATTGCATGTCTTTTGACTATGATCAGATCTTGTGTAGGGAAATGATGGGCAGAGTAAAGAAGACCCTTCACTAAAGAAGACCCTCGTCATCAAATGTCAGCCAGCTGCATGATTGTGCTTTCTCCTAAGCCTTTTCTTAATCTTAGGTTCAACAAGTTGGGTCACCAGTGACTTCGGGTGACTATTTAGTCTCTATAAAGTTTAGCATACGATTTTATTTCTACTTGTAATGTATGGATTTGGAGAATACTGTACAGTTCTGTGTTTTGTATAAACCATGGGGCATTGAATATAAATGAGAATGTTTAGATGTTTCTGTTACAATCATGCAATAACTAGGTACTGAAGCGTTCACAATGAAGCTTGGTATGCTTGTATTTATGTATTTATGATGATGCCCATACCATCTTGACGCTTGAAAATGAAATTATTCATTTTTTATTTATGAGTGTTAACAGTGGTCAGATTGACGGTCCAGCTGACCAGTTAGAGTGGTAAACCAATTACTAAGTTCTTGTTGGTAAAGTAGGTAGGTATTTCAATTAAATAATTTAAAGTACCAAGTAATATCCACATACCGGAATGCTTGTTGCAGCTTGTCAGCAGTCTCCCTCATTTCCAAACATCTACCTGAGGTAGTTCTAGCAAGGAAATCTTCAATCAACCGGACACCCATGTTGTAACCAATTCTTTCCAATTGCTTGTTCACATCGTCAGGGTTTTCGACCTCTTTCAACATTTGAGACACTAGAGCGCCGTAGGTAAGGGTTAGTAGCTCCGAATTCTGAAATAAACGATGTTTTTGGTTGAGTTTGTGGTTTCGATTTCAATGTTTCAGTCGTTTTAACTAACGAGTTTACACTTACCACTTTTTTAGCATCGAGGCGAGATGTTTGTCTTGACATTTTTATGCTTAATTAATTGAAAACGATCAACAACTAAAATAATAACAATAACTTGCTCGAATTGGTGATTTCGTACACAAAACGAAACGAACGCCTATTTTTTATAGAATGACACTAATGAAATAATGACAGTGACAACAAGATAGATTGACTGACAGTTATCCCTTCTCGTCCAGTCTCCGTGAATGTGTCAAAAAATCGGTATAGTCGATCGATTGTTACTTAATTTTTTTTGACCTGTTTTTTTTTCAAAACCGGAAGTATAATATTTAATTTTCGACACTGGTATGGTAGGGTAGGTAGAGAAGTAAAATTCTAAAAAAAAACCTTGTCTATGGTTCAGTTTACACTATTTTTGAAAATTTCAAACATTTTTGATGAAATGAAAAAACCGTTTACAAAAGAGAAAATTGCATTTTTATAAAACGATGGATTTAGACGATGACGACAATTCTGGATTTGTAACTGCGCAAGGCGAAGACGAATCTCGTAGTGCTGTGAATTCATTGGTACTGGATTACTACAAGAAATTTGGTCGCAAAAGGGATTTAGAGCAATTCTTCTCTTTGTCGACGGCTCAGACAGACTTGAGGGATCCCACTGGTACATTTTGGAGCAAAATGAAGTCGGAGAACGATTCTTCTGACTCTGGTGAGAAGAAAAGCGAGTCTTCTCAGGAAGTTTGTAGGATTTCTATTCGATGTGCAGTTCCAGATCCTCCTAGCACGTCACAGGTGAAATAAACGTTCTAGTAATCTCTTTAATTAGTCATTAAGCACGTAAGCACTAAGCAGGCATTAGGTATTATACGGTTAAGTACTTACCTATCAGTTACTTACCCAGTTTGTTGGACACTCCCTTCAATGTAAAAATTGATTCTCTTGGGTGAACACAACATTCGCCCGCATCTTACCACATTTTTCTTGCGTTTCGTTAGGATGATTTTATACTAGACTGGAATGGACTACTTTTGCATGATGGACAACATGCAAAGCAAAAGCTGTCTTCATTCGGTCTAATTTAAATCATCCTTACCCATGTGATCTCAAACGAAGCTAGTCAATACAAAAACACCATTTAAGTAACACTGTTTTATAGTACTGGACCAATACCACAAGATTTGTTTTGCTAATGACGTTTTGTTTGATTTTGAGGTCATTCATTCTATGTTCATTTGATTAACAAGCCACCTTCTAAGTAAGGTGCTTAATATACACCTAAAACTGCACTTCAGACCTACACCAACAATGTACCTACATTACCTCTTACTACTGGTCAGAAGTATGAGTGATGATATGAGTCTGAGAAAATAATTTTGTTGATTGACAAAAACTTTCTGTTCCTTTTCTAACTGAAGTTATGAACTGAAACCGAACCATGTGTGGCTCCCTGCGTTTCCAAGGTTCAAATAACCAGAAAGAAGATATCTTTGTTGATCAACAAAATCTTTCTTGAGGTTGTAGAAATTGCTTTCCATCTGTTGAGCCAAATTCAAGCCTACCTATCAAATCTCAATTTATTGTTTTATTAATCAGTGGTTTATAAATAGGTGAATCTGTGTTAATGAGCTTTATATTTACCGTTAATAATTGCAGGATGAAGATTCAAAGACCAAATCGGAGTCGGTGTCTCCGCCTATCATTACCGAAGAAGTGTCCGATAAATCCGCACATAATTCTGATGCAGAATCTCACAAATCAGATGACAACCATTCACAAAAATGTATGTTATAAGATTTTTGTTATTATTTTAACAACTTTATAACAAAGAGTTTGACTACTCACCAGATGTCACATGACGATGCAAGCTATGATGTATCAGACTCAAATTATAGAAGAGTAAAAACCTGGCAGAAGAATAGCTCTAACCTGACTTCCTTAGTGGCTGCACTAGCCTACATATCAGAACATGGATCATTAAAGTGATGATACCGGTTTCCTGCCTCTTGGGAACCCGGAATCCACTTTCCGGATCTTACATCTCCACTTTGTTACAAGGATGTTTGCTTGGCAATAGTATATACTCCAGTGGCTGACCTAAGCCTCCCTTAAAGTGAACAAATAGAAATCACCTTGACGACTTAGCTTACTTAATTTCACAGACCAATCAATTCGCCCCTAAAAACTAGTTTTAATTACAGGTAATAAATCAACTAACTTATATCACTGCTTTCCAAAATTTTCAGCTTACGACATCTTATTAGACACATCTATGAATAAACCACTATCTCCATCAAGCAGTATAACATCCCAAAGAAAATTAGAATGGGACTCTTTAGCTGATGTTGGGTATGCCAACGAAAGTGATAGAAAAACATCAGCTTCTAGTCTAAGCACTTTGGAAAGATTAGCTCTAATTCAACAGTACTCAAATAATGACAATCAATCTATAAATATTGGGCCTCCTACTTCCCATTCAACTCCTCTAGACGAAAATGAACCAAAATCCAAGACAAAGAAAGGTCTTGGTAAAAAATCAACAAGAATATACAAAAAGGATATTGACTTAGTCGAGGTTAGTTCAGAAAACCCCACTCAATCTATTAATGTTAATTTGACAAAACATATTTCGTTCAATGTTGAAAAAGATGGAAAAATAACAGTTGAAAATATTCAGAAGAATGTTAGTGTTTCCCCTGAGAAAGTGACGAAGGAATCTGACCCATTAAAAGCTCTTACTGATAAAGAAGTGCAGACTTCTTTACTTCGAACAAAAGAACCCCCAACAGCTTCAGAAATTGATGTCTCTACAGCTCACGAGGAGCCAAAATCTACTGAAAACTCATCAATAAAAATTCCTGTAATGATCAGTCTAAATACACTAAGAAAAAAGACAAGACGTAAGCGAATGAGAATGGCCAGAAGAAAATTGAAAGCAAAGAAAAAATCTAAAGAAATGGTCCA
The DNA here is from genome assembly GCA_958496205.1 of Idaea biselata. NCBI lineage: Eukaryota > Metazoa > Arthropoda > Insecta > Lepidoptera > Geometridae > Idaea > Idaea biselata. The sequence continues at coordinate 17,721,655 of OY292405.1, read as the reverse complement.
AGAGAAAAGTGTTGAACAGTTGTCAGAAGCGGAAAGTTTTGAGTATATGCCTGGACATATTTACAACCAGAATCAATTGCAAGCCAAAGAGGAAATACCATCAAATGTTGCTGGTAACAAATCAAGCTTGGAATCATCTGGTGCTCTAACCACAGACTCTAGTAAAGGATCTACACATTCCTTTAAAAAAGATTTAGAAAAAAGCATTGAATTACTTCGAAATGCCTTGCGTGATCGCTGCGATGATTCTAACTTAAGAAAAGAACTTATAAAACAAATATGCAAAAGACTTGTCAATTCTAAATATAGAGATGATGACAGTACAACAGACTTTCTTTCAGGTTTCAGTTTTCAAAGTAAAAAAGCTTTAGAAAGGAATCTCACTACAACTAGCACATCTGATGGGAATGACTCGGGTGATAAATTGAAAAAACCGAAGAAATCAATACTTAGACATGAGAAATTTAATGCTGGAGTTATTGCATCTACTTCTCAAAGTGCTCCTAATCTTCCTGTAGCTGCAGACAGCGAGAAACCTGTGTCTTCCAAACTGTCAAAGCCATTACTTACTTCTAACACTGACTCTGAGCCATCTAGCAAAGAGAAAACTTCATCAGACAATGCATTTGCGAAAACATCATCTGAGGAACTGTACCAGAAATACTTAGCAGCTGTTAGACGAGAACAAGCTTATAAACGTCATCTGAAAGATAAAGAAGTATTCCTAAGACAAAAATTGGTTAATTCTGATGGAGCATGTAATGTAACACCTAGAGAAGCTAAAGCTAACAGTAGACTCCAAGACCTGATAAAAGATTTAACTAGAAACAACTATGATGATGGATCAGGCGATGCAAGTAAACTGGAAGGTGGTCCCAACTCTAATAGAGACTTTGATAGGTTCTTACCTATCCGAACTCAAAGAAGTCATTCTGTCTTTACACTGTCATCTGGAAATTCAGACTATCAGAACAAAAAGTCTAACTTGAAGAAAAGATTACAGTATAATCTAAAAGATTTTACTGACGCTGGCACTAGCAAAGAACACTATTGTTGCTGCCCACACCATTCTAATAAATGTGCAGTCACAGATAGTTCAGTTCAAGTAAATATCAAAGCGCCTTGTGGCGGTGATTCTGAAAGATCATCACACAACAATTCTCCTAAGCGTTGTACCAATACTTCACCTAGAAGTTGCATGAGAAGAAATTCTCCTAGAAAAGACACCTCACCTAAAAATACTAAGATTGTGTGTCATTGTAGTACCAAACCATCAAAGGATATTGACGATTTTCTTGTCTATAAAGGTGCCAAACCAATGACTAGGAGTGACAGCTGTTCTGATAAATGCAGTCAGCAGTCAAACATGTCTTGTGCTTCGAAAAGTCGAAACCTTCCAACGACTTCACAAGATTGTTGTAGCAAATCAGAAGAAAAGACAAAATATGATTGTAAGAACATGAAGAAAAGTTCAAAATCTTCACAGACTAATTTGCTACTCAAAATGTTAGGTCTACGGACTAGCGATCGACAAGTGTCTTGTTCTTGCTCTGATGATATAAATAATGCTCAAGGATCTAAAAGCGATAATGGAGTGAAGTCTTCACCAACATACACAAAGATTTACGAAGCTACGCGGTGCATTCAGACCGAAATAAGTATCAACCCGAAGATTTCGGATCCTACTTTGTCTGACGTCAATATCATAAATGATTCTAGCTGTGCAAAACTCATTTGTGAACGCTGCAAAGAGACTCCAAAACCTTCAATAACGGATATTTACAGTTGTGATTTATTAAACCAAGCAACTTCTAGTGGGTCTTCTAAATCTACAAAGTCTTCTGGAACTTCCAAAAATGTTGACGAAATAAAAGACGAACTAGGTGAAGTGTGTGACTTAGAAACAGAAAAGAACTACGTAACTAATGAAAATATTCAAACTAGGGGAAAAAGCATTGACGATTTTGCGATACCAATTCAAGGAACTAACATGACTTTATTTGTTAGTATTAATAACGAACGTATAAGTGTTGCTAAGGCTAACACTGAGAATGCTACTATTGGTACTGACATCATTGAGAAAAATGAGCAAGCGACTTCTCTTATAGAAGAATGTTCAAAAGGAGTCCAATGCGACGAAACCGCGTCACTAAATCGCAATACTAACAATTCTCCTAATATGCATAAGATATATGTTATGGACCAACTTAAATTAAACGAACCTATTCCACGTCCACAAACCTCCAGTACTTATCCTAGAAGCCCTGTTGACGAACGCAAACCGGGTCTTAGAACAAATACCAATTCGGCCAACTTAGAGAGAGCATTTGGTGTAACTAACGTTCTGAAAGGTAAAAGTAATCCTTTCTCAGTAAAGTCTATAGTACCAAAGAAATGTTCTTGTGGGTGTGCTAAGAAAGACTGTAACAACAAATGCTTAGAACAAAATGCTTCAAAGAGCTGTGAAACACCAAGAGATGACGAACAACACATTGAAAGTAATACTATAACAATATTAGATGAGAAAAGAAAATGCTCATGTGGATGTGAGCACAAAGATTGTAACGACAAGTGCTTTCAAAGCAATATCGATGTTGGCGTTGGTTGTAAGAAATTATTGGAAAATGTACAAAAATGTTCGTGCGGTTGTGACATACAAGATTGCAATAATAAATGCATCCAAGGTAATAACAAAAACGAAGATTTTGGCAAATCTTTACGGACAAAAGTCGATTGTTCATGTGGATGTAAGAAAATGGATTGCAATGATAATAAATGTCAAAAAGAGTGTAAGAGCGTGGATTCCGAAATCAAAGGCAAAGAAAAAGTCACTGCAATTGCTGAATCTAGCAAGACCAAGCCTAAACCACAATGCTCTTGCGGCTGTGGGGATGAAGATTGTAATGAGAAATGTTTCGAAAGCGCTGGCAATACAAGTAGCAAATGCTCAAAGAGGAACTCACTTGATTCAGAAACTAAAGGTAAAGAAACAACTGGAAGTGGTGGCCGCGAAGGCTCCAATGACGAATGTTTCAAAAGTGCAGACAATGCAAATGATAAATATAGTAAGCCCAAACCAAAATTGGAGAATACAAGCTTGAAAAACTCACCACGTGATTCCGAAAGTAAATGTAAAGAGACTATCAATGCAACTGATAATTCTGAAAACAAAGGTGCAGATACTGTAAATAAATGCAACAAAGATAATCCTAAATGCGTCTGCGGATGTGGCAATGCTAAAAATAACTGCAAATTTAAATGTAGTGAACATAAAGATTCAAGTGAATATACCAGCGACCCTATACTTGACCTAATACAAGACATAACTAAACGCTACTCAAAAAAGGACTGTGAGAAAAATAAACGGAAAAAATGTTTTAAAGAAATAATGAATGTGCTACAGTATCTCGTTGAAACTGACGACTCTACAGATTGCAAAGACGGCAGTAATCCTTGTGAAAGCTCAACACCAACTTGTATCACAGAATCAAAAGATTGCGTTCCTTGCGCGAAATCACCACAAGTAGTTTGCGGTGCTGCAGAACAGCCTAAGACAGCCAATAAAGGAATTCAAATATGTGGCAAAAAATGTTGCAATGCGACGACGTTGCAAAACGACGCAAAACGACGTTGCAATGAATCGTCTGACATGTGTTCTACAGATTTTCCTGGAACATCATCTGATTCAGCTACTTGCAAAGTCTTGAATAAGATAAAAAAAGAATGCGACAAGTACCACCAGAAACGCTGCAAGTGCAATGGTAGAAAATGTGATACATCAAGCAGTACTTCTGTGAACTGTGATCAATGCAGCCGAGTGCATTATTGTAACTGCCGATCTCACAAATGCAAGTCCAGAAAGTGTAACTTCCAGCTCCCGAAAAAACCAGTCGCTTACAATCTAATCATACAGAATTCAGACAGTTTAGTGAGCGAAGACGCACCTTGCCAAAGAAGACAGTTGAAGAATATCGTCGTCAAAGTGCCACCGAAGAATATGGTGTGTGAGAATATACCTTTTAAAGAGCTAGAGGCGAAAATCGAAAGCCGAATGTGTCAAACTAATCGACCTCAGCCAAAGTGTTGCAGATCTAAAAGCTTGCCAAATGAAAGCGAGAATACCAGCTTAGCAGAAATAATAAAGATGACACAGGCGTGTACAGTGAGGGAATATTTAGAAAGAAATCGCCCGGATTTTGTTGAGAATTGTTCACAAAGGCAGGACTGCTTGAAAATCGTCAATGGATCTAGGTAAGAGGTCTATTTCTTTTAACTTTACTTAAATACTTGTAGTAATTGATGGTGGTTCTAAAGTTAATTGCGAATACGAATTCACGATTGAATTAGTCATGAATTTGTGGGCTCTACGGACAAATATAGAAACGCTACTCAAAGTTTGGGGGCTACTTAAATCATTGAGTAGCTTCTAAATTCAAAATAGTGTGCGATACCTACTCTTTTCTCCATACAAACTTTACAGTCGACTGTTTTCTCCCTGGATATAGACGTTAGAGAATATATGTTTATCCCATAAAACCTATAAGTACGCCATACTTCAAGTTTTTTTTTCATATTTTAATATTTCCAAATTTTATTTCCAATCTAATTAGAAACTGAAAAAAAACAAAACGCATGGTCGTGGAAAATATAGTTTTAATAGCATAAAACTATTTGCTCTAATCTCTTTATCCAGGGAGGAAACAATTGATTACGTTTTTATGGAGAACCAGTAGTTATATTTTCCTCTTAAGTAGCCCCAAAATTTTGAGTAGCCTTACAGTATTCGGCTCTTAAGTTCTTCATGCCTTATAACTTTAGTTCCGCCAATAAGAATCAAACTCTCAACTAAGTATTTGACTCACCAATTTTTCTTACTTCAGAAATGAAGCCCTGTGTCCTTCCAACTTGAAAATGGTTGTTATACATTCTCAAAACTGTAATGGAAATCGAAATTTCTGTGGAGGTATCAATTAATACATTCTGGTTTTACTGTAGAATAGGTTTCAAATGATTACGATTATGTACGATATAACGTTAATCCCTTTTGATCTTATTAAAATCATTGATCTCAATCAGTAGATATGATAACAGAAAGAAAGCAGTACTAAACAGCCAGTGCAGTAATGCTACCGCAAACTCAATTAGCCTTATTAATAAACGTGGAGTAAGGTCGGAGTAGTGAGAAAATGCTTTGTCATTATCCGTGTCAAGAACTTTTAAAGTAGACAGACAGAAACAAAAAGTGGGAAAAATATTCCTACCTTTCTCCACGTTTATCAATAAGGCTCAATGATGCTTTTGAGCTTTTAAAAGTCATTCATAGACTCCATCTTATTCCATTGTTACGTCAGCGCTTATTTCAGCGCAGTTTTATATTTATATTTATTCCAAGGAACATGGAATTTGTTTGAGACATCGCTTCTAGTTGCTAATAAGTACTAGTAGTATTTCAATGATTAAAATGCACTATTTTATAGGCGTACCAAATTGTGTGACTAACCCATGTTATGACCCGTGTGCCCAAAATGAAGTAACAAGAATTGGTGAGACTTTTCTATTTATTCGAGTATGTTTTGACCGACCGAACTATATGCACAGCCTAAACCGCTGGTCCTAGAGACGTGAAATGTGTAGTTTGTAATGTGTCCGTTAAACAAAAAATAGATCCTCAAAAATGTCTACACTAATGATGGGTTTACCAGCTACTCAAATATTTAAGTAGCCCTCTTTAAGTTGCTTTTCAGTATTTCACTGTTACACAATTAAAAAGTTCCTAAACTTAAAATTTCTTATACTAGATTTTTCTTATGTATTGGAATTAAAGACATTTTTCGGTCAATCCTGAGGAAGGGACCTGGAAAGGTCTTGAAACGTTGAGCGTTGTAACAATGCTAAAAGTAATAAACACCACGCGATTCAAACCGAAAAATGTCTTTAATTTCAATCTTATACTAATTTTGAATTTAACAGCCACTCAGTTATTTGAGTACCAAGAAAGAGTTTTTCGAAACTGCTTGTTGTTTATGAAAGAATTCAACTGTCTTGCTGTCACGGTTCATGAGGTGACAGACAGACAGACAGCGGAGTCGTATTATGAGGTCCCGTTGTTACCCTCTGAGTACAGAACCCTAAAGGAACCACCTTGTGATTTCAGAGCAAACGAACGGGCAACCAAACGCGACTTGTTGTCGATGCGCCTGGCGCAACTGTCGGATGTAAACGAAGTCGATCCGGAGGAGATACAAGAACTGGCTAGAGAACTCGGCAGACATTTGAGGCAGAAAAAACGTAAGTACTTTTACAATTATTATATTACACACTAGCAGTGCCCGCGACTTCGTCCGCCTATTTTAATCTTTTGCATATTGCTCTCTACTAGTACTAAAGGCGACAAACAATTAAGAGGCTCTTAGACTGAAAAAAATACATTTTTGTTTATTTAGCAGCTACTCAATTATTTAAGTAGCCCTTATGTTTTAAGTAGCTTTTCAGTATTCGACTGCTAAACAATTAAATACACCCTAAACTTAAAAAATCCTATACTTACTAATTTTCAATGTAATAGCTAGGTACTCAATAATTTAAGTAGCCCCTCAAGTTTTAAGTAGCTTTCCAGTATTCTGCCATTAAACAATTAATAAAAAGCTCCCAAACTCAAAAATGTATTTATGGATTTAGCAGCTACTCAATTATTTAAGTAGTCTTCAGGTTTAAGTAGCTTTTCTGTATTCGGCCGTAAGTTTCGGTGGAACACTTAACAAGTACAATATTAAAACTTATAAAAAGTGGATTTTCCAGCTCAACCGAAATTGATAAGTGAACGCGAAATGAAAAAACATTCAGAGAAGATTTACAAATCTTTGCCGGAAGTTATTCGTAAAAAGGAACAAGCTAAGAAGGAAAACGAGAAGAAAACTAACTTGCTAATGGCCAGTATTTTTAAAAAGGTAATATTAATTTTTGTTAATGTTTCTACAGTTGGATTGAGAGTTCCGTACCCAAAGGGCAAAAACGGACTCCACTGTCTGCCCACCTATCTGTTAACACCAGAAGGGTTACTGCGGTTCTTTCGACACGACAACGATACGATAATTCAACCCTACTATCACAGTGTGACAGTAGAATCATCGTATCGGCTGGAATTATCGTATCGTTGTCGTGTCGAAAGAACCCAGTAACCCTCTTGGCTGTATTTCATGAACTGTGATAGCTAGACAGTTCAGATTTCACAGATGATGTATTTCTGTTGCCGCTATAACAACAAAATACTAAAACTAAAATATCAGGATGAAATTTTGGATTGCAACTCTTCCACTAACACATTGCAGGGTGCAGATTATTGGAAAACATGTTTTATGGCTAAGTTTAATTAAAAAAGCTAAAATAGCAATAGGTAAGCTTGTCCACTGCCCATCAGCCTATTAGGCCATGTTTCGGTACGTAGGCCGGGGCAGCCACTAAGGAAGACTGGCCAGAATTAATGCCACTGTTGTGTTCCTATCTTCTAAATAAGCGTGAGATAGCGATCAAACCCCCAGCTATTAAATAAACAAAATCTACCTTAAAATATCATAAAACATACATCATCAAAATATTTACCAAAAAGAAGTATAATATGTAGTACTTATTCGTTGTCTAGTACCCATAGTACAAGCCCTAGAGCTTAGTTTGGGGCTAGATTGCGCTGTGTGCAACGTTTTGCAATATTTATTTATATCTACTGTTGCTTATGAATTTGTTTATTTTGTTTTAGAATCTTCAAAAACAAACTCTACGTGGTTCCGTCAATCTTTCCAACTACAATTCCATTATCAAAATTTGACGATCGCATTCGCTTTGAATTTAAAAAGAAAAATGCGTAAAACCCACTTAGTATTATTAAATTAAATTAAAAAAAAATACTGTGAAAATTGTATTTTTAAAAAGATCGAGCTGTAAGAAAACTATTTTTAAGTAAAAGAAAGACGTCTAAATTGTTGTGTTCATTAATTGTTAATTTAATTAAATCCATATTGTATTTTTTGTAACTGATGTTATTTGTAGTACTTAAATATTTTTTAATATTTTAATAAAATACTATTTTACACTGAAAATTATTTTTAATTTCATATATTATTTCCTATTATAATTTGACACCCTTAGCCTAAAACTTAGACTAAAAATATGAAGACACGACAAAGAGTAGGTCAAATAAGGTATAGTATAGTTCACGCAAAACTTAATGGCCCCTGTGATCTAGGAACGTAGCACTCACACAGCTGTATGCGTTGCTGGATGGTCACGGGGAACGAGCGACACGCGGGGTGGGTCGGTCCCTCCCGACGACCGCACCTTTACCTGGCGCATCTATAATTCGCGTTCTGCGCAACTACCTGCGCCTAGATCACAGGGGCCATTAAGTTTTGCGTGAACTATACCTATGCAACTGTTGAATAAAGTACGGATTTATATAGAAGGCCATGAATCACTCGCGTCGCTCAGGATTGTAACACTTGAATCACTCGCTACCCTCATTTAATCAGCAAGAATCATCAGTTGACTATTCTCTTTTCATTGTAAGAACTAATTCCCTAAGCCTTCGTCTATGTACTTTCCCAGATGTAGTCGTTGGTAACTGAGTTAGAAACACGACACCTCCACGAAGTTGCTTTGTATCTGTCAGATTTGCTGGAAAAAAAAAGAAAATATACATAATTATAGATAGGTAACTACATAATGCTCAACAGTTTGAACTAAATTATACGACAGTAGGTACAATCCGTAGTGCGCGTTTTAGGGTTCCGTAGCCCGTACCCAAAGGGTAAAACGGGACTCTTTTACTAACCTTTTACCGTCTGTCTGTCACCAGGCTGTATGTCATTAACCGTGATAGGTAGGTAGACAGTTAAAATTTTCACAGATAATGTATTTTCATCCCATCTATTCGAAAAGTGTCGCTTTGGTCCTCTATAAGTGCGACCAAAGTAGCTCTTTTCTGTTAAGATAAACAGCCGGGAGCAAAGTAAAACAGCCGGGAGCAAAATAAAACAGCCGGGAGCAAAGTAAATTTGAATTTGGAACATATGTATCATTCATAGAAATCAAACGTAAATTATATGAATTACTGGCTTACCACGGGGCTAGATGGCGCTGTGTGTTGTTCACAGAATTTATTTATTTTATTAGTTTCATTGGTGTCATTAGTTTCAGTTTCATTAGTGGCATTAGTTTCATTTGCTTCATTAGTTTCATTAGTTACATTTGTTTCATTAGTTTCATCAGGTTCATTAGTTTCATTAATTTCATTAGTTTCATTAGGTTCATTAGTTTCATGAGTTTCATTCGTTTCCTTGGTTTCGTTTGTTTCGTTTGTTTCATTAGTTTCATTAGTTTCATGAGTTTCATTTGTTCATTAGTTTCATTAGTTCATTAGTTTCGTTAGTTTCGTTAGTTTCGCTAGTTTTGTTAGTTTCGTTAGTTTCATGAGTTTCATGAGTTTCATTAGTTCATTAGTTTCATTCGTTTCTTTAGTTTCATTAGATTTATTAGTTTCATTTGTTTCATTTGTTTCACGAGTTTCATTAGTTTCATTAGGATCATTAGTTTCATTAGTTTTATGAGTTTCATTAGTTCATTAGTTCATTAGTTCATTAGTTTCATTAGTTTAATTAGTTCATTAGTTTAGTTAGTTTCGTTAGGTCCGTTAGTTTCGTTAGTTTCATTAGTTTCATTAGTTTCATTTGTTTTATTTATTTTGCTTATTTTTTTAGTATTTATATGAAATTTTCACAGATGATGTATTTCTGAAGCCGCTATAACAACCAACAAATATTTATAGAGGGCTTCTGTATAATAAACGTGATATTAAAATTTTATACCCAACATTTTTGTTTAAGTAAATAGGTATATTCACGAATTACGTAACACCATATCTTATTTATTTTCTCATAGAAGGGGATGAAAAGTAGAGTATATGACTCGAGAGCAAATTATTTTTGCCTCGGGCGATGTATACTTTGTATACTATTCTAGAATTCTTCGCTTTGCTCGTGATTCAAAGTAACGCCCTCGCCGTAAAAATACTATTTTGCTCCCTTGTTATACAATCTACTATTCTGTTGCCGCCGCTGTTAACAAATACTAAAAACATAATGTAATAAATATTTAAGTGGGGCTCCCATACAACAAACGTATTTTTTTCGCCTGCGGGTCCGACTCGCACTTGACCAGTTTTTCACTAACCTTTAACAATCTCTTTAATCTCCTCCGCTGTAGGTGGAGGTCCCGGTTTGGGAATGACACAAGCTACTGGTAAGTCGCCGCATTCCCTGTCAGGGACACTGGTCACAGCCACGTCTAGTACCTTTGGATGTTGTAAGATCACCCCTTCTAGTTCTACCGGTGATACCTGAAACGAAGGATTCGGATCACGCAGGCGGTTTCGCGTAGGCCCAGTTTTGCACCTGTATTGCACCTAGGTGCACAGCTGCTGAACCGGGTCAGCTCGCCAGGCTTACTTCGTGCAAAAGGCAGTGTAAGGTACATATAGGTAAATGTCACATGTACCTCGATTTGTATTGAAACCGAGGGTGCCGACTTTTTAATACCTACTGTGACGTCACAAGACCACGAAAAATATGTTCCTGCCTTTAGGTGCTTGAATTTTTTTGGATTTTGCAATTACTAATCATCACGCACAAGGCATTTTATTAGATTTTACGGGCTTCCGGCAACTATAGACGCGCGTGGATTGCCAGTTAGCGCCGACTACCGCGACGTTTTGTCAGGGTTTTTCACGTTTTTCTGACACGCGAAGGATATGAATTCGCGTGGTCTAGCTATACCTATGTATATCTGTGATTATAACAAACCTGATGATTCCTATACTTCAAGAGCAACTTGATGCGATCCACGTAGTAGAAGTTCCAATGCTCATCTCTGTAGAATATGTCGCCTGTCTTGAACCAACCGTCTTCGACAAATACTTCTTCGGTTACCTTTGGGCTGTTATAGTATTCCTGAAAAGTAATTTATGTTATAGTGAATAGAAATACTGGTTTAGATCGCGTTTTAGATAATGCTAGATTTTTATGTGTCTTCTCGCGACCACGGCCGGTGTAGGTGGTGTAGTTCTAATAAATAAATAAATAAATCATTTATTTGCCATAACCGATAATACCTACATTAGAAACACTTATACTATCTTACTATTAATATGTAATTAAATAAGTTATAATATAAGTAACAGCGGCCCCTGCACTAAGCAAAACTTGTCTCGCAGGGGTCTGACAGATAATTGACTGATTAAAAATTTACATTCTCGGACAAAAAAACCATCAGTCTTTGTGATCAACCTCAATGAGGACTATAAATGTAGTAAAGTAAAATACACAAGAACAAACACGAATTGGTCAAACACTAGTGTCAAACAAACAAAACAAACACAATGACTATACCAAGACTGTTGGAAGAATTTCCTCCGTTCGATCATAGTCCAGACCCTGAAGCCATTTCTCCACGGTTAATGCTACCTGTCTCGTTGAGGTGTTGAAATTTAGGTGTAATTTTTCACAGACATATTTGTAAAGATATGGTGACAGAAATAAGGGAAGGCGTCTAGCAAAAGCAGTACGAGTAAGGGGTATCTTAATTTTAACAATGCTACACTCTTCTCGTTCTAGTCTTCTCACAGTCAGGACGGAGGTGTTGCATGCTTTTATGCATTTTAACTACAGTTCTCAATACAAAAAGTTGCCGGACTCGGAGCACCTCGCTCTGTCTATATTGACTGTCAGCAGAAAAAAGTATTGGCTTTTTCAACATTACTTTTAGTACAGCTCTTTGAGCACGTTCTACTTCGATCATCTTTGTTTTTGCAGTACCCCCCCAGATCCCTATGCCATATAGAATTAGTGATTGGCATAGACTTTTGTACACCAGAAGCAGTGTAGCTCCATCCGCGGAGTGTCGTAGCGATTTCATAATGAAGATAACTCTTCTTATTCGGCCGGACAACGCTGAGATCTGGTGCTCAAAAGTAAGTCTTTGATCAAACAGAACGCCCAAATATCTGATTTTATGGGTGTGTTCGATGGCATGACAACTACATTGAATGGACACGTTGGAGCTACCGCTCGGTTTAGACGATATCGTACAGCTTTGAGAGTGAAGTTTAAGACAGTATTTTTGTTTTGGAGCAGATGCTTGAGTTTTAAAGAATGTCAAGAATTTACTTTTCTTTACATTAAGTGAAAGAAGATTCCGATCAAGCCAACTCGCAACTAAACTTAATCCTGCCTCAGCAACCTCATGAACGCGATCCCAATTTTCGCCCTGAAACAGCAGTACGGTATCATCCGCATAGCATATGACCTCGGCATCATTAAGAGGAGTGTCCAATAAATCGCTCAAATATATTAAAAATAAAGTCGGTCCCAGGACGCTGCCCTGTGGAACACCAAAGTTAACGGGAAGCGGATCGCTGAGCGATTGAAAAACGCGAACGCACTGAGATCTGTTTGTCAAATAGTTGTGTAACCAATCAAAGGCTAGTCCCCTTATACCCACGCAATACATTTTCTGGAGTAAAATCGGAATCGAGACAGAGTCGAAAGCCTTAGCCAAATCGAGAAATACTCCAATGCAAAGTCGATTTTGATCCAAGGCTGAAGAGATGCTGTTTGTGAGATGTGACATTGCGTCTTCTGTTGACTTTCCAAGACGAAACCCAAATTGATTGTTAGGGATAACGTGGTGTTTGTCTAAAAATGATATTAGTCTCCTATTGACAATTTTTTCAAGAATTTTCGAAAAAATGGATAACAGTGAAATGGGACGGTAGTTACTGGGATCTTTCTTGTCGCCGTCTTTGTGAATCAGCGTGACAACCGCTGATTTCCAGCATTGGGGAAATACACCTGTTGAAAGACTCAAGTTGTATATGTGGTTCAAGGGATTAATGATGTAGTTTTTTATTGTTTTCACTAGAGACGACGAACATCCATCTAGTCCGGGAGAGCTATTAGATTTTAATTTATTAATCAGATCACTAATTTCTGTAGGATCAGTGGGAGTCAGAAACATAGAATCTGGCACCGATCGGGACGATACGAATTCCGCCGCCAACGAAGATTGAGTAGAAGAAAGTTTATTCAGGATGTTGGAAGCCAGAACATTCCCGACGTTCGTAAAATACTGATTACATACGTTCAATGAATTAGTAGGATTTCGTTCAATCTGACACAGTTCAGTAGGAGCATGTTGTCTGATGTTGAGGTGACATGTCCTTGATTTTCTGCCAAAGTTTTTTTGGATTATCTTTATTTTTGGCAAGTTCACGGTATTCATAATCTGATTTTAGTTTATGTTGAAAAGTGTGCAGAAAATTCCGATACCTTTTATATGTCGTATTTGTTATTTGGTTTAATGGATCACGCCTCGCAGCCATATGCAGTTTGTCTCGATTTTTCTGACATCTGATTAAGCCAGGCGTAATCCATGGTTGTATAACGAATTGGGTGCGGGTTGGTGTCACCCTGGTTGTTTTAGTGTTCTTGTTAAGGATAGGCTCTAGTGTCCCCACAAAAGCTTTACACGCCTCATCAGCATTTGACAAAGATAGGACTCCAGACCAGTCGACTGCTTCGAGTTCGGATATAACTGCATTTATATCGACTTTGGAACGCACCCTCTTCTTACTAGGCGGATTTATTTTAGTGGTCATACCCATGATACAAATGTTATGGTCCGTTATCCGTTAATAGTAATGAATGATGGACGGAAATCGTGTAAGGTTTGAGATTTCTGCTTTTTTTAAGATCGTCAATAAAGTTCATAAATGTAGGTTAACTAAGAACTAATTATATTAAACTTTTCATCCTAATATAATAAAATTGAAAGTTTGTGAGTATATATAACAACACATGCAGGTGAAACCGCAGGGCGCAGTAATCTATAACACCTGTCGGTTCCACACATACCCGTACTTAAATATATTTCCAATGGACGCAAACATTTACAGCTTCGCCTATAGGTACTTAAAAACTATTATTATCTTCGGAAGTTTTTTCGATCGAAGGTTTTCAAACACTTATTCTTACCTTGAAAACTGCTGATCCTTTTATTAATAATTCCCCACTAACATTTGGCTCCTTAATTTCATTTCTACTTTCGATGTCAACAAGCTGAAATAAGTCAATTAACAATTTATAAATAGGTACCTACATTTTTAATTTAGAACTTTTAATTGTCCCTGGCCTAAATCAACATTAATAGATTTTAGGCAACTACTGAAGTACAACCAGCGAAGAGGCCGGCTTACCCTCTGCGGGGTAAAGGCCTCCCTATTGTCTTTCTAAGTCCCTATTTGTATTGTGCAAGCTGGGATGAGTCGCACTCGCAATGCTACCTATATCTCTATTGTCTTCCGCGTGGTCGCCTGGGTCCAAGTCATTTTTTTTACGTGGGTAATGCGCCTTATACACCGTCAGGCCGCTCTCGGGAAAAAGAGGTCGTGTGTTGGGGTGTCCCTGCCTGGTAGGTCTACTAACGAAACCCCCTCGTTGTCCCTCGCTCCGCAAATGTCGAGGCCAGCGAAAATTCCTCGCGGACTACATCCACCAACCCGGGTAGCGGTGGCCTGTTCAGGCTCCATAATATCTCTGTCCCTAAGGCACAGAGGGACAGAGATGGTGATTTTTATAGCAGTTGTCTTCCACGCGGCCCCCTCTTTGCGGAAAGGACCCCCGGACCCATTGACCCATTGACACGCTTACGGTTGGCAGCCAGGCCCTGGCAAATACCACGACGGCACCCTTTCGTATTTAACTGGTGGTTAAAGTTTATAATTATGTGCCAGTACCTTTGTCAAAAAGCATTGTGTTGGTTTCCCCAAAGACCAATCTGGCGAAGAATGTCCGTGTGAAAACACTGTTGTATTTGACTCGCTCATGCCGTAGAGGTTGGTTATTTCGGTTTTAGGTGTTAATTTCTGAATGGAAAAAAATAAACTCAGAGACTGTGATTAAGTTTAACATTTTGATATCTTTTTAAAATAGAGACAGAGTCAAAATAATACTCCACATTTTTATGTCCTTTTGGATGGTTCTATGGGCTATTTAGACGGGGCGAGCTCTCAAGACAACTGATTACATGATAAGTGGAAAATGACTCGTGATCAATAGACTACTATTATAACTTATAATGCCGATGTCATTATTGAATTGACTTTGTAGGTTATCTTGGGTATTGTCCTCGCCTAAATGGTACGTTAGTTCTTCTACTACTACGTTTTCTGATTCTTCTTCTTGTCGCACTGTGGGCCTATACCTAAGTAGTCGGATATGGGGCGACCCCACGGCAGTCCACGGTAGTAAGAGGAGGATGGCATGGTGGCCATTCTCCTCCTAAAGGTTTAAAGCTACTACTGTGTTTTGAACGCAATTATTATCAAAGTACCTACTATTTACTGAACATGTTTTGAATTTGTTATCGTTTACCTTTACTTCATCAATGACATCCTTATGTACAGCACTGCCGGCCAAACTTAGGTAATTGAAACACGTGAAGTCACATTTATCATGCTCGTCGGGTTTTATCAACGTTGTCATCAGGGTAGGGCTTATGAGCATGTATTCTGGCTGAAATGTACACATTAATTTAGTTAATTGTACCTAATGTTCTAATCTAGGGCATTGGCCTTCAACAAAGAAATGTCTTTTATAACCTTGTTTTATCGTAACTTTTCGGTCTAGTCTAGGACATTTCGTTTAACGTTTCCTTGGAGTAATTACCTACTTCTACTAATATTTTAAAAATATGTAAGTTAATATGTGTGTGTGTTTGTTGCTCTTTCACGCAAAAACTGCTAAACCGATTACGATGAAACTCGGTATGTAGATAGCTGGGGCCCTGGAATCACACATAGGCTACTTTTTATCCTGATATTCCCATGATATCGGACATAAGGCCGTTCTTAGACGCGACATTTTGACACAAATTCCTAACGTTCCTACGCGGCGGAATTTGACGCCCTATGCGGGTAAAAATGTCCTTATGCGGGTAAAACTGCGTGGCCCATTTCTAAATATACTTTCAAGGGCAATTTGTAGTAGGTGTGGAATTAAAACACTTTACCTTGTACTTATTGATCATATTATAAATGTGGTCTCTTGATATAGGTAAAGATGTCTGTAATCTCGTAATCTTCAAGTACGGTGATGTGGTGAAGTGGACGAGAGCTGTCAGCCATTGTATCGGTGACACTATCAAGGAACTCTTGACTGGTGGAATCGAAGATGATCTATTCCTGTTAGAAAAGATGGGGTCAAGGATGTGTGAAGTTGTATAATTAAGATATTAAAGAGGACAGTCTACCTACTCTTTTTCTATACAAACGTAGTCGACTCTTTCCTCCCTGGATAAAAACATTAGAGCAAATATGTTTATGCCATAAAACATAAATTTGCCATGACCATGCCCCTACGTTTTGGTTTTTTTAATTTTTTTATTAGAAGAGATTTACACCAAACTGCCATCATTATTTAGTACTCACCTATTTGGTACCTGTGTTCATATATTTAGTAGGTATACTAAAATACCTATACGTGGTTTCGAAAATATTATCTGTTGCATGGTCCAGCCAAGCTGACGGACACCCAAATCCAAATCAGTGTTTTAGACAATAGGTTTGATTTTAATAATGAAAAACCCAACAGAAAACGCGAACCTAACGTTAAGAGGATAGTCTCCATTCTCTTTCTCCATACAAACGTAGTTTACATTTTCCTCCCTGGATAAAGACATTAGAGCAAATATGTTTATGCCATAAAACCTATATCTGTCATGACAATGCATCTACCTTTTTATTTTTTTTTATTTAATAATTAAAATAATTATAAAAAAATAAAAAAAATAAAAAATGAAAAAAATAAAAAGGTAGATGCATAGTCATGCATGACAGATATAAGTTTTATGGCATAAACATATTTGCTCTAATGTCTTTATCCAGGGAGGAAAATGTAAACTACGTTTGTATGGAGAAAGAGAATGGAGACTATCCTCTTAACGGGTTAACGTTATGGCTCTTCAGGCGTTTTGGTATAAACTGTGAGTCTGGAAGCATATTTTAATTAAAAAAATATATGAACCCGTATTTATAAAGGTTAACCTTTATATTTTAATAAACCGTTTATTGCCGTAAAGTTCGTATTTGTTTAAAATCCCAATTATGCTAATAAAGACTGTTACTGTAATTAGCGGTTACCTACGTAAGTAGTATCAGACATGGTTAATCCATAATAATTATTAATTAAACAGAATAAAGATTTAGAAAATTTATTTTTCAAGGAAAAATAGCATACAAAAATTTTCACTTGCGGCGAGGCTTGAACTCGCGTCTTTGGGTCAGTACCCCAACGTCTATACCAACTAGACTACGCAAGCCCACGCCTGTTGCCGTGAAAACTTCCAATGCTATAATATAGCAATCCTCTGATTGTTTACGATTAAGGCTCGTTAGCGTGTTCCTGTAGCGTTAGATAGATGGCGCTTTAACGAGCCTTAATCGTAAACAATCAGAGGAGAATATAGCATTGGAAGTTTTCACGGCAGGCGTGGGCTTGCGTAGTCTAGTTGGTATAGACGTTGGGGTACTGACCCAAAGACGCGAGTTCAAGCCTCGCCGCAAGTGAAAATTTTTGTATGCTATTTTTCCTTGAAAAATAAATTTTCTAAATAAAATAGCCTTGACCTACATACAAAAATTAAAAAAAAAAGAAATTTTTAGAATAAAGATTAATCATTTATTTTTATACACATGGTTTTGTTGTGATCGCTTCACCTTTTACTCCGATTATCCGATTTAGATCCGACCTAAGGTATTAAAAACTAAGACTGGATTTAAGACTAAGTCGTCATAATCTGGCTAAAGCAGAGCGTTGTTGTCATGGAGTCCAGATCTTAGGGCTTAGAGCATAGATTAGGTAAACAAAAATCTTACCAAAAATATGGTACAGCAATCGCGAAGTTCTTGTGTGTGCTTGCAGCACTTTTTGGAACACCCGTTGTTCCGCTGGTCGGTGTTACGAAGGCAAAGGTGTTCGCTGGATCAAAATCAGCGGGCCTGGGGTAAAAATATATTATAAGTAGGTAATATGTGCATATCTCTTATAAAACAAGGTACATACTTGGTTAAAATAAGGAGATTTTGGAAGTGTAACCCAATATAGTGCCTACTTTGTAGCTACATCTTTGTCTCAATGTGCTAAGAAATTATTTTAAAAACGGTCTCAATGAGGACAATATATTTGAATGAATGTACCTATAACTTTGAAATAAATATAGGTCTTTTTCTTCTTTTCTCTATTTCTATTTCTAATAAATAAGGTATAGTGATGTGGCTCACCTGGTGTTAGAGTTTTCAGATCGCCCTAAGGCCTCTAACTTGACCTAATGACTGCTATCAGAGATAACAACCGAGACCAACTGCTTAACGTACCTTCCGAAGCACGAAGGAGCTCGAGAAAATGAATTGATAAAGTAGGTACCTACCTACTTTATTAAGGGCTTAAAAGGCTAATAAGAAAGTCAAACAGGCTAACACATTAGACTTGCCTGAAATTTCTGATTTCATCTTCATCAGCTCTGTCCAAGAATTCGGAAAAGCAACAATCATGATCACCTTTGTCAAAGCTGACGACCTTGGCGTCAGATGAAACGATTCTCAATGCTTCCTGAATGCTAGCCACATTTTCGCTCTGACAAAATATTATCTTTGGTCGCGTTATCTCAAATGTATCTCGAATTTCGGCTGCAAGCAAGAAATTTTCCTTCTAATTTGTAGATAAAAGATAATAACGGGACTTTTTCTGAATTATCAATAGGTATAATTATGACAATTGCGACATATTTTTAACTACTTAAAACCAAATTTTCGATAAGAGTAGTGAATACATACAATTTAATAAAACCTATGCATGATAAGTAATAATAAGTGTTTAGATAACAATCTATTAGTTTTGTCAGATTATAATAGGTAAATATTGTAATATTCTAAATCTCTGTACTTCAAAGAGGAAAAACCGGGACGCTTAAATTACCTAAACCTGCCCACTCGGTTTTCCGTCTATTAGTCTCTCTACTAAAAGTTAATGCAATTCTGGAACCCCTTTACAATTCAGCACTTCTGCACACAATCCTCCACCACCTTGGACGATCTAACAAATCAATACAGCTGCATTTGCTAACATTCATAGGTAACTAATTGTGACAAACGTCACCATAAACATGGGCAATGCTGTGGACCAGCTTAGCACCATACTCATGGCACTCATGACTAACACTGTAAAGCTGGCTTTCTTATTACGAATACTGTTATAGTTTTTTGTAAGTTTCAATTTGTTTCTAATTTATAAGTGATAATTTAAGTTTCTATTGTCTGCCATTCTCGCCTGAGATAGGTACTACAGGATTTTCCTAGTTCAGGCATTTGTGTACTTTAGATTTTAATCAAAGTTTGAGTTAAGTTATTTTGTACACATTCATTTGGAAATCAATTAATTTATTATCTTCTTTCTTATATATAAAATTTCCATGTCACAATGTTAGTTACCGTACTCCTCCGAAACGGCTTTACCGATTTTTACCAAATTTTATATGCGTATTCAGTAGGTCTGAGAATCGGCTACTATCTATAATTTATAAGGCAAAACAACGTTTGCCGGGTCAGCTAGTTTTATATAAAACTGATTAAGTCTATGAACTTACCCACTTTCAAAGCCTTATCAATCGGTGAAATAATAATACCAAGAGCAAGTGCCGCGTAGAAAGCCACGGCTATGTCCAAATGGTTAGGAGCCATTAGAACCATAACGTCTCCCGTTTTCAAACCCATGTTCTTGAGGACAATTGCACATTTTATTGCTCTTTTCAGACATTGCCCGCTAGTTTCTGATTGGCCTGTCCCACCATCTATCTAAAAAATAATAATTTTGGTGTCGTTCTTTCTTGATTTAATACATTTTCCCTTCGATCATAAATAAACTATAGATGCACGGTCGCTGCTCTAGAAATGGAGCCGTCAAAACAAGGCATACTTCAGCCGATATGCCTTGTTTCGCTGTCAGTCGTGCATAAGTGTTTTACAACCTTATTGCCCAGTGATTAAAGTTTACATTAAACTGTACTATGTCCGTATAAGTAAGCGTTGAAGTAGTGCCGATTTTTGATTTCGATTTTGTATGGGACCGTGTATCTATAGTTTATTTATGATCGAAGCATTTTCCAATAATCATAAAGGCAACTTTATTTATCGCATTTGTCATCACATCTCTTTTTGTTTTTATATTTGGACTACTAATTAAAACTTTATATGTAAAAGTTAGAATTAAATAGATACCTCTACATGTTACTAAAGTGTTACGTAAATTTTGTAGTTTCCTTACGACCCGTTTTGCAGATTATCTCACCACATTCAAAGTGGACATTATAGTCAACACATTATTTACCCAATTCATTTAGACTTACCTGA
Organism: Idaea biselata; assembly: GCA_958496205.1. Taxonomy (NCBI): domain Eukaryota; kingdom Metazoa; phylum Arthropoda; class Insecta; order Lepidoptera; family Geometridae; genus Idaea; species Idaea biselata. The sequence continues at coordinate 17,701,149 of OY292405.1, read as the reverse complement.
AGAACAAAATCAGGAGTTTCCTTCAGAGCCATAAGGATAATCTTTCCCAAATGATAAATATCAGATGGAATCCCACTTTCAGCAACGACCCTGGCCGTCAGCTCATTTATGTGCAAAAGAATCGCATCGTTTGGGTGCCTAACTGATGACATTTTAAAATTACGGTACCTTACGTGCGAAAATTAAAAAGAAATCTGCAGCAAAATATTTTTTCAAAGCAATTTATAGACTCTAATGAAATAAAAGAAAAAAATGAATACGCAAACTAATTTCGTTATTTGTTGTGTTTTCTCACCCATAAATGTCATATTGTAATATTTAAACCAAGATAAACAGTACCTAATAAATAATTCTAACTACCTACCTATTTTAGGTATTCTTTCATATATACTTAAAATGAAACAAACAAAATTTTACGTCAATTGCTTAGTTAAATTCATTTAATCGGTCTTAGACAAATGGACGAAATAAGAAGTAGTTGAATATAACATTATTTTATTGTGCTTAACATTAGGTACCTACAAGATTTATATATAATTTTGTTTGTCCTGATTTAGACTAGTTCACAAGTTTAAAAACGTTAAATAGAAGTAAAGCTCCTAAAAATATGTGCGATAGCTCATTCGATTCGGAATGACGTCTAGAAAAATGTTTTTTAAGCATATATTAGCACATAAAAAATTGCGATTGTTATTAACAAAATAAGATTAAAAAAAAAGGTATTAAGGTTTTCGTTAATAATTTCTAAAATAATGATATTTAAGGAATTTTTAAAAAGATCACGAAAGAGGAGGATATTTCCAATAATAAAGTTCTAACTTCTGGAACTCTATCTCTATTATTTATATTAAAAAAAAAACCGTTGAAAATTGGGCTCCGCGACGTCGTTACGGCATAGGCAAAAATCGGTATATTATCTCAAATATTTTTTTTATAGTATTAAATAACAATTTAAAAATTTGAATAAATTATGGTGTAATCTAGACACTTGAACGAAAAAAACCTTGGTGAAAAAAAATGTTTACGTCGGTTTTTCAAACAGTTAGACCATTGTTAATTAACTATTTATTCTTCAATCTCTGTTTTTATAAATTACGGCATAAAAGTTTAAATAATTGGCCTATAAATTTTTCACTTCGTGGAGCTCTTCTCACTAAGGTACTTTATAAAGTAATGAAATTTTTTTTTATTAAAGTTTATTATTTTGTAAAATATAATATTTTTAAATTAACAACAAATGAAATTACTAAATAATGTTTTAAAAATTTGCAAAAACAGCAATAATAAGATAACACTAAAAAAAAAAAATTGAAATTTCATTTGTTGTTCATTTAAAAATATTATATTTAACAAAATAATAAACTTTAACAAAAAAAATGTTCATTACTTTATAAAGTACCTTAGTGAGAAGAGCTCCACGAAGTGAAAAATTTATAGGCTAATTATTTAAACTTTTATGCCGTAATTTATAAAAACAGAGATTGGAGAAAAATTTGTTAATTAACAATGGTCTAACTTTTTGAAAAATCGAGGTAAACATTTTTTTTTCACCAAGGTTTTTTTCGTTCAAGTGTCTAGATTACACTATAATTTATTCAAATTTTTAAATTGTTATTTAATACTATAAAAAAAATTTTTGAGATAATAATTATACCGATTTTTGCCTATGCCGTAACGACCCCGCGGAGACCTATTTTCAACGGTTTTTTTTTATATAAATAATAGAGATAGAGTTCCGGGAGTTAGGACTTTATTATTGGAAATATCCTCCTCTTTCGTGATCTTTTTCAAAATTCCTTAAATATCATTATTTTAGAAATTTTTAACGAAAACCTAAATACCTTTTATTTAAATCTTATTTTGTTAATAACAATCGCAATTTTTTATGTGCTAATATATGCTTAAAAAACATTTTTCTAGACGTCATTCCGAATCGAATGAGCTATCGCACATATTTTTAGGAGCTTTATTTCTATTTAACACGTTTTTAAACTTGTGAACTAGTCTAATTAACTGATAGTTTGCTTTGTTCTTTCTTTTACATTTTTATAATTCTGACGAGTATATTGTGTTATTATTATACTGACATAAGTAGGCACCTACCTATTAATTGTACTGCAAATATTAATTCTATGTAACGATGCCGTCTATGACGTAGTTCATTCATCTAAAATACGTGTTCGTCTAATGGTGACTTGCAGGCAAAAACAAAGATAGGAAAAACAACTATCAAAAGAAGCTGTGTACGAAACCGAACGATCTCAGCTATCGTTTGCTGCAGTGATGATATTTAGCTGGACTATCCAAGCGTGCTTGTCGGCTTCATAGCGCAAAGTGGAGAATTTTATTCTCTTTCCAAAGTAAGGGCAATTTCTCTGAGTTTCCTTCTATGTACTTTCGTTGAAGCAGTCACCGGTATCGCTGAGATGAAAATAACACCACCTCTCAGTTGTTTCGAGTCCGATAAGGTTTCTGAAACATTTATAATATAGTTTAATGTAATATAAAATATGAGTTTGATAATCAAGAGTTTAAGACCTTAGTTTAGTCTGTCAAATTTATAGCTGTCTATTATAAGCGATTTCGCTTTCGTAACACACATATTTGCCGGGATGTCCCCTTTGTCCGCAAAATATGAACAGAAGTAGGTAATTCTCTACCTATATAATTGCTTTTTAGACATATACCTACTAATACATCTACGATCTACATTTTCGACATTGCTTTTCATCAAATGCGAGCCAATAAAACAATTTTGTCACATTTCAATCATATTAAACAACACTATTTTAAAGAGAGATATATTGTATACCCTGAACCAATTCCTTGATCTCCTGTGCAGTAGGAGGATCATCAGGTCTGGGCACGACGCATGCGACCGGCAAGTCTCCGCACTCCTCGTCCGGTATACCTGTCACCGCCACGTCCAGCACTCCAGGGTGCTGCCGGATCACTGCCTCCAATTCTACTGGAGATATCTGAAATAACATGGGCTTGTTCTTTTCAAGAGTAAAGACCTGTTTTGAAATAGCGAAAAGTATTTCGATTCAAATGTAGGGATTTAATTCCAGTCTTTAAATATATTTGAAATGAAAATGTAATTCGAAATTAAGATTTTTTTTATATTTCTGAATCACAGAACATAATCGTATAATAAGATAGAGAGGTTAGACTAAAACCCTTTGAATCGTTTAATCGTTTGATAATAGTATAGATTAACCTTAACAATGCTGTGATTTAACCTTAAAAATACAGCTGATTAACCTGTAAATAAACCTAGTAAAAATATCGCGTTATCGGCTAGCAGTCCGAAATAGAACAAACGGTTTATTAAAAAGGTTAACCTTTAAAAATACGGGTAAAATACATTTATTAAAAACCTAATATAATTCGTTATATACCGTTTGGTTTTCCACTCAAATGAAACTACCCTTCTCTACGGGTTAGGGTTCGTGACCCTTGGCTAAGAAGTTTGTCGGCTGCTAGGTTTGATGTGTATAGTCTTGGTTCTAGTAATTAAGTAGGCAATGCGTAATGCGTAGCGTAGCATTGTATGTTCTTAATAGTGTTAAAGTCTATTTAGTTTACCTGATAACTCTTGTATTTCAAAAGCAATTTGATTCTCTCCACGAAGAAGTAGTTAAAATTCTCATCTCTATAGAACATATCTCCAGTTTTAAACCAACGATCTTCCGCGAAGGTTTCGTCGGTTGCTTCAGGATTTCTATAGTATTCCTGAAAATTATTGTCACTATTATTGTGTTCCATTTTATCTTTAACTTTCTTGATTTTTTCGCTCACCTTAAATATGCTCGGTCCTTTCAACCAAAGTTCTCCAGGTACATTGGGGTCATTAATGTCTTCCATTGTTTCTACGTCAACTATCTAGAAATTACATAATATTTTAGTGTTAGTATAATGAACATTTAAGCTGCTTTTAGGGTTTATCTTTGGTCTTAAACTGTTTGAGCTTAAATACTCATTGTCGCGACCTAAAAGCGCCTTGCATGGTCATTATAATAGGTCACCGCACAAGTGTGGAATTTTGCACAGAGGGAGGTAAAGAGAGAAGCCAAAACTTTGGAACGCGTCGTCTGAAAGTAGGCGATATACAGACATACAAATAATTAATAACTGATTTAGGTAACCCCCATACTATACTTACCCTATATTCGAAGAGACCCATGGGTTTTCCGCAACTGCCTATTGGTGCATTATCTCCATGAAACGCTATCATAGTCAGTTCACTCATTCCATACACGTTGAGAACCTCTGTCTCTGGTGTTACATTCTAAAAAGAAACCAAATCTTCTTAATTAAAAGCTGTAGAAGTATCAACATTAGGTAATATAGAGTTTAGAAACCTTCTGTACAAAAAGTTAACAATCTCAAGTTACAATCTTTGTATTTTTGATAAATTTATGAGTTCAATATTCAGAATGATTCTTAGACCTAAATTTACACTTCGATCGTCTTTTGTTTCTGTTTCGATCGTCAATTGTTTCCTTTTCGATCGTCTATGTCGTTATTTTACATTCTTTCTGCTGATGACGTGCTTGCGTTTGAAGTTAGGCCACCATCTGCCGATGTGGGTGGCAAATGGGATGAATGGAACGGCGCACCGAGGTGGCCGTTAGCACTTATTTTGCAAACGGCCTTCCCGGTGGCAAAATATGAATAAATATTCCATGACGTTACACACAGCGCCATCGGGCCCCAAACTAAGCACTAGGCTTGTACTATGCGTACTAGACAACGGATATAGTACATATTATACTTTTTTTGTTGTAAACACATAAGTAGGTACATATTATGATACATAGGAAACACCCAGACCAGACACAAACATTTGTTTTTAAGCATAAAAAAATACTTGTACCCGGCGGGAATCGAACCTTCTACATTGCAGTCGGGTCACACAAGTCGGAATGTACAGCATCTACCTCACCTTAATTATGTCAATAAGGTCTGGGGTAACAGCGCTTCCTCCGAGCATGATCAATTCGAAACAGGTGAAGTCACACCTGTCTCTATCACCAGGTTTCATTATGGTCGTCATCATTGTGGGACTGAATATTGCGAAACTTGGCTGTAACAAATTGCCTGTCTGATTGTCTGTTTTCAATGTCAACAAAATTGCGGTTCCAAAATAATAAAAAATACTTTTCATGCATTTAACTCAAGCGTAATTAAATTTTTTGGAGATGTTCGTAATTCATTGTTGTTTGTAGGAACAAACAAACATACATACTATACATAAAAACATTACCCTTCTTTGCATCCAGCAGTCAGGTAAATAGAGGGTTTACTACACTAAATCGATAGAATCAATAATTGTTTAAAATTTTCTACTCACTTTATAAGTATTAATCAAGTGATAACTATGCTCCTGATCCAGAGGTTGTGAGGATTGAAGCCGTGGGTATCTCAAGATGGTTGAAATAACAAAGGTCATGAGAGCAGTCAGCCATTGTAAGGGTGACCCGAGTAGAGCCAGGCTGGTTGGTGTCGGGAACTGTCTGAATCTGGACCTGTTGGTTTAACTTCATTTCTTCGTTAATGCTATGGACCCCACCCTTAAAACTGAACCGAACTAGCATTTGGGGACACGATCTGTCAAAATCAGATCCATGACGGTTGCTCCTCGGAGTGGCCTGACGGTACAGCGGACCCCTAACTGCTTATCCAAAGTGGTCATAGTCGGGGACGCTATAACATGTATAAATAGGTTTTGTCGTCCGGGGGTCCCTTGATCTCAACCCTTATTTGTGTGTAGGTAGGTACCTAGTACCTAAGTAATTTAACGAGTAGGTACCTACCTATATTTGCGTGATGAAACTTGGTACGCAGATAGCTGGAGGTCTGGATTAATACACATACTTTTTATCCCGATATTGCCGTGGAATCAGAACTTACGCAGACGAAACCGCAGGGCGGAATTAGTTAATAAATATTGTGTTTTGAACAATGGCCTATTTGTAAGGACAGACTCTTAGCCAAAAAATATGCCAAATTATTTATTATTAAACAACGTTATTTAGTATAATTATAGCCTTATTACATTTTAGATTGCGACCACTTATTAACCACTTATTTAGATTACAATGACACATCATAATTTATTGAGCTATTCTGTCCACTTTTAACAGACATAACAAGTCGACATAACAGACATTCAATAATCGACTCCTGAAATGGCGAACGCAAATTTTATGTGACCCCAACGTAGAATCCAAATCGTAATTCTAGAATCACGGGGGCTGTGGAGCTCTGGTTCATTAGAAGTCATGCGTGGGACCGACTGTCGAAGACACGTTCCGTCTTATTCCAACATCAGCTCCATGGTTCCATTCAAGAAATTCCTTACAAAAACGATCTTAATATCAAAGTATTATGTAGATAACAATCCGGCGATTATCCCTGTCTGCACTATAAAATGGAGCCAAGGACAATCACCGGATCCGATAGAACTATTGAGAAAATTAAGGATGAAAACTACTTGGACTGGGGATGGGATGGCATTTGGAGAACCAGAGAATACCGCTTAACTTGAAATTGATAATTCGACCTTTGCCTTCCTATCATATACCTACTTACCTAGATGTACTTAAATCTTACCACATATACGGTGAAGATATTGTAATATTTTTGTGCGTAACCGCAGCTGCTTTTGGTAGACCAGTTGTTCCACTGGTAGCTATCAGAAAAGCTATCGTGTGTTCGGTGTCAAAGTCGCTTGGTCTGGAAGAATAAAAGCCTACCTGAATACAAAGCCAATCTTTAAAGACCAATGAAAATGCTAAGGGTCAATCAATTTATACAAGCGTCGCGTAGGATCAAAACGTATACAAACGTCAATATGTAAGTTAGTATAGCCACAGAATACATAAATAGTACAAGGTATAGCACATTGTCGATTTTATAATTCACTAAGTAAATGCACATATTATCCATTAAGTTCACTGGTGTCTCTGGTTATCATCATCATCCAAGGGATCTTCCCGGTTGCATCCCTCTCGGGAGACCGGGGTCCGCTTAAAGCCCGGGGTCACTGGTATCTTTGGTGATCTATGTAATCTATTATTTGCACTTAGTGAGATGTACAGATGACCCTACGCGAATATTTCTTATTTGATAAATACTTCTGTGACTCATGTACTTACTTGAAGTCATCAACAGTGGTATCATCACCATATTTCTCCAGAAAATCATTAAAACTGAGCAAGTAATCCCCCTTATCAAATGTTACTATTACAGCATCTAAGCCTAGCTCGTTAAGAACTATTTGAACGTCTGGTGCCTTTTCACTTTGGCAGAATACGATTCTGGGACGATCTACTGAAAATGTTGATTGAAGTTCGCCTGAAATATAAAATACGGGACGATGATTAGTTTTCATCAGGTAGGTATTTGATGTTAAGTGTTTCAAATTCTACATTCTTTTAATATTTGTGCTATGAAGGCATTTCAGTCAATGGAGTTGTATTAATTTAAAGTACCTATAGGTTATTAGACCTTTAATCAGCATCAATCGGGTAAAATAAAGCATAGGACCCGCGGATAAGGCGCTGGTCCTAAAGTCATGAAATTTGGAGGGAGTGTTTTTTTTCATAGCTGCTTTTCTCGCTCAAAGATCGTGGATGTAGATCACAAAGCTGCTATGCTTAAGTGGGACTGGGCGGGACTTTGCCATATGCCAGAAGAGTCTTGGGCAAAAGCTACTACTGACTGGATCCCAAACTCCAAGAGTCGACTCGGTAGACCAAAACGGAGATGACGTAGCGAGTTCGATTTAAATTTAAGCCTGGGTGGCGAACCATAGCCTAAAATAGACCCCATTGCAAGAAATGGAGGGAGCCCATTGCCTAGCGTGGGACAAGTCTGACTAAGTAAATAAAAAACAAGTCTAAGTTTCGAAGGATTTTTGGAAATTCCCACAAAATCAGCATTTAGGTACGCTAGTCTAACCGTGGATATAATACGATTTCGTCAATCTTAATGCTGGCTAATTTTTTTTCGTAAATGAAGTTGTCGCAAAATTAAACTCACTCAGTCCCAAAGTCCGATCCACTGCTGCAACACTTATGCCAAGATACAAAGCAGCATAGAACGGTATTGATAAGTCCAGGTGATTGAGCCCCATCAGCACCATAACGTCACCCTGTTGAAGCCCCAAGTTCTTAAAGCTGGACGCGCAACGCACTGATCTTTCCAGAACCGAACCGCTGGTCTCTGATTCTCCTGTGGCCCCATCTGTCTAAAGGAAAAAAAGGGTTCCGTATCCGAAGGGTAAAAACTGAACAGTTTTACTAAGACTCCACTGTCTGTCACCAGGCTGTATCTCATAAAACGTTGTAGCCTTATTAATAAACGAGGAGTAAGGTCGGAGTAGTTTTTACACTTTGTGTTTCTGTCTTTCAGCTTCGAAAGTTCTTGTCACAGAAAAAGACAAAGCATGCTCTTACTACCCCGCCCTTACTAAAACGTTTATTTAAAACGCTATTAGTGTACAAAAATTTTCACTTGCGGCGAGGCTTGAACTCGCGTCTTTGGGTCAGTACCACAACGTATTTTTCCTTGAAAATAAAAATTTTCTAAATAAAATAGCCTTGAGCTACATACAAAAATTAAAAGAAATTTATAGTAATGGAAAAAGCGACATCTTACGTTAGTAATGAAGTTAACCGTAAAGTTAACCATTACGACGCAGGTGTAAACAACTGGAAAGTTGTTCCTGCAGCGAGATAGATGGCGCTTTAACGAGCCTTAATCGTAAACAATCAGAGGAGAATATAGCATTGGAAGTTTTCACGGCAACAGGCGTGGACTTGCGTAGTCTAGTTGGTATAGACGTTGGGGTACTGACCCAAAGACGCGAGTTCAAGCCTCGCCGCAAGTGAAAATTTTTGTATGCTATTTTTCCTTGAAAATAAATTTTCTAAATAAAATAGCCTTGAGCTACATACAAAAATTAAAAGAAATTTACGCTATTAGTGGTTAGTGATGATAATAAATGTTCACGCACATTTATAAGATAGAAAGACGGCTAGATTGTACGCATCCGTTAAATGAACATAAAGTTGGTACAACAAGACGGCCTCTGGGGCGGGTCGGACGATAGTTTGATTGCAATGCAGAACGTTGCGGGTTTGATTCCCGCCCCGGGTGCAAGTATGCATGTTAAAAAATAAATATTTGTTCTGGGTGCTTCTATGTATCATAGGTGCATAATATGGGTGTATTTCAAATTAAATAATAGGTTGTGTAAACTATGTACCTATATGTACTTGCTTACTACGTTGCCTAGTACCCATAGTACAAGCCCAGTGCTCAGTTTGCGGCTAGATTGCGCTGTATGTAACTTCGTGCAGTATTTATCGTACCTACCTGTAAAACCAAATCGGGGTCGTCCTTCATACACTGCAGCATTATCTTCCCTAAATGATATCTATCAGTCGGTATTCCCGATTCAGCTACGATCCTCGATGTCAGCTTATTCATGTACCAATGTACGGAATCATTCGATGCACGCTTCGACATTTTACTAAAAACATAATTTACATTAGGTATAAGATACCTAAGTACCTACCATAGAATTGAACTGCGGGGCTATTCTCTAAGAAAAAACCGTGTAGCAGCCAACCGTGCGTCTACACGGTTAGCGAGTCATTCGTTTTCATTTGACCACTGTTTTTACCACAAAACTTGGTAATATTTGTGTGACGTCATTGTCTTGCAGAATAGCGAGTTAACTTCACAGGTTTCAACGTAGTTTTAGAAAAGTTGACTGGACTTAACAGATTTCTACATCGGATCTATGTAGTTTTTTCTTAGAGAATAAGCCCGCTGGTCTCTATTAGAGAATAGAAGGAGAGAGGTCGCCTGATAGTGATCCATTTCAAACTCGTCTCTGACGGACGAGCTTCACCAGTTCCAAAGGCAAACTGTTCGGTAAATTACTCACACACCTTTGACAAAAAATGGAAAATTCGAACATCCGTCGGACCCTATTTCAGAAACGAAGATCAAAAATGTAAACAAAAATCCCATACATTCATTTGAAAGTAACAGCTCTTTATTTACTTTTTCCTTTGTAATTGACAGTTCAGTACATATTTTATGATCTATGTTTCTGAAATAGAGTAAAAATGATGGGTAGGTACCTATATGTACCTATATTCGAACAACGACGGAAACATATTTAATGTAGGTAATCTTAGATAGGTACCTACCTACATTAAATATGTATTTCAAATATCATAGGCAAGACCTAAATAAATACCTTTAATGACCTAGGTACAGTTACTTAAATAGGTAAATACCTAAATATTACAATTGAAATATACTAGGTGGAGCTTATTTTTCATATATTCGATAACTGCCAGAGCTTTTGTGTTCCGTGGTTTCACCCGCGTAAATTTCGATTACGCAGGATTTTTCAAAAAAGGTACGTCACAAAGAACACACCGACCAAATTTTATATCTCTAGGACCAGTGGTTTAGGCTGTACGTTAATAATTTGTTCAGTCAGTCAGTCAATCACTCATGACTTTGAATTTTACGTGTTTAGGTATGATGTTTTATTATTTTAGGTTTTCACGTCTTGACATTTTAATATCTCAATGATTCAAGTCGAAAATTCTCGCAAAATTTGATTATTTTGAGAGAAAATAACGGCATTTTTCTCTCATAGACATTAATTATTAGGAACTAGCTTCGCCCGCGGTTTCACCCGCGTAAATTCCGATCCCGTGAGTTACTCCTCGATAATGTAGCTTTCTATTGGTGACAGAATTTTTGAAATCGGTCCAGTAATTTCGGAGCCTATTTATTTCAAATAAACCAATATTTCCTCTTTATAATATTAGTAGGTACCATAGATATTATAGATTTCCCAATAGATCCTCATTAGTCACAGTTTCTGTCAGTAAAATTAACACTAACAGTCATTTTATATCAATAAACTTATTTAAACGCACCATTTTATCAATAACTTACCTTTAGCTTGCCACACACTTCCCTTTCTCAAATAGCTAGGTACCCTTAGTACCTAAGTACAGAAATAAGGACACTAGACCACTCTTAACAACAGCTGATTCGATTGTGTCGTGACAAGGCGTCTGGACAGGTTCAAAGTTTATTCGTACTCGATAAGGGTGACTACATACTCGAACCTGCATTGTTTTCTTTTAATCATCACTTTAAAAAAAATGTAAAGATATATTATGTGGTTTTGCTAAAAAATAATTATAGAAATCGACCGATCCATCTTCCAGTAATAGGACCTAACAGAATTGACTCCTTTTTAGGGTTCTGAACCTCCCTTCCTTTCATCCTTTATATTTTCCTTACTTCCCTTTCTTCCTTCTTTCCTCTGGGGGTTCCTTTTTTAGCTTTTGAGGTACAACCTATAAGATTACTTTCTTACCCGCCCGTGTCTGAAAGTTGTTTTTGAAGGAAGGTAATTATTACTTTCGTTTTCGCACTTTCTATGAAGATCTGTTTTGTGTAAAAAGAAATGGCCTTATGGGTCACCTATGTTAAGCGGAATCTTTTACTTAAAACATTTTATAGAAATCTAACTGAGTCTAGTCACACTGTCACATCAAATACACAGCAAAAGTGGTGTCGCTCGATGCCAAATATTCTTGACTGCATTGTTAGAGTAGGTAAGTTTTATTGGCACTAGCTTCTTCCTAATCATCCTTAATCGATGTCAAGGGATGGTTATTTATATGCCTAGTGAAACGATAGCATGTATCTAGTACCTACGAGCCTATATACCTTAATACCTTGAATAATAATAATAATAAATTCATTTCAGGCAATTACAACCCATCAGTGACATTAAAAATAAAATAATAAAATTTAAAATCAAACTTAATGAATGTGCTATACCTTATACCTTGAATTCAGAGAGATTTATCCATTCATTCTTTATACACAAAACCTCCGTAAAATGTTTTGGTACCAACATAACCGCATAGGAATTTTCGATCGCCTTTTGTTTTTAAATCGATCGTTTTTTTTTAGTTTTGTCGTTGTAAAAGTGTCCAATTGATATAGATAGGTACTCACCTACCTACCAACCCCATCAAGGTCATCTTTCCAGATAGCTGTAAAAGTCAGGTTGAAAGATGACCCTGCGTGATTTTATCTCCACATTGTATGGCCACTGGATCCTTCTTCTTCTCATCCGAGCGATGTTCCCGGTTGCATCCCTCTCGGGAGCCCGGAGTCTGCTAAACCCCAAATTGTTTTTTTTTTAATTTGGGGTCGACGCAGACGGTTTGTCATCAATGACCATACCTTGTGCAAGTAGATTTGGCAATCTTTTTACGGCCGGCCGTCGCCGCTTAGTGGCCTTTACGACACCCACGGGAAGAGATGGGGTAACCCTATTCTTTGCTGGGGCTACACGGCTAATCTGACCACTAGAGCCTGCTCTCCCTAAAATTTCTAATTATAACACGTGTTCTCATGTCGCTTACAGTAACAAGTATACCAGCTCCTTTATTTCAGTCGATTCCGTCGTTCGCCTCAAATATGTATTATTTAATAGATAATTCACTACATAATGACTAAGTATAGGAGGTCGCATTATGTAGTATTACCGAGGTAATTTGTAGTTTGCTTTGACAAAAGGTTTTGCAAATGCACAGTCATATTCATTATTTGATAAAATATTCAATAAAAGCTCAGTAGTAATAACGGTGTAGGGCTACCGTTTCTAAAATAGCTATCTACTAAAGGGGAAAGTTTACCTACTCTTTTCTCCATACAAACTTTACAAACGTAGTCGACTGTTTCCTCCCTGGATAAAAACGTTAGAGAAAATATGTAGAGAGGAAACAGTCGATTAAGCTTGTTTGGAGAAAGAATAGGTGGACTTTCCTCTTAAATAGCTTTATGACTTTTTCATGAATAGAAGACTGTAGGTTAGATATATTGGTTTTAAGTAAGTAGGTAGGTTCCTACTACATAGATGCCTAGGTAGTTAATCGTATTTTTTGTAAGCTGTGTCCTGTGGTTTCACCCGTGTAGGACCGGACCCCGTGGGAATTTCTAAAAATCCTTTCTTATCGGATGACTATATAATATGAAGAACGTACTCTTCAAATTTCAGCTCTCTATCATCAGCAGTTAAGGCCGTGCGTAGATCCATTAACCAGTCAGTCAGGACATATTATTTTATAGATAAAGATTTAAGTTGTGTCCCTGCCGGACGCAGCTAGTTAATAAATAAGTAAATTTACGCTGTGTATTCTTATAATGAAGGAAGTGAGAACAAAAAGTCTGTACGTACAGCTAATTCTGTACCTACCATAATAATGAGCATCATAAAAAAAGTTAGTCCGGTAATTTTGTATTGCCCGGGTCTTAATCGCGTGATTTGTAACTTTTTCATTTGCTTACCTCGACGTTTCGACCATGTTACTGCGGTCTTGGTCGCGACTGACACCCCCCCCCCCCCCCCCGTAGTCCCCCCGCGATCTATCGTGTTAGTTGAAAAAGTTAGTAGGTACGGGTCACGTATACCGTATACCTACTGCATGCGTAGGTGTGTAGTACATCTATGTGTACTATAGTTACTAAGCCTATTATCGCATCGCCCAGTCTGTTTGATTCATGTGACCTAGTGCAGTAGGTAAATCGCAATCATTTTCTTTTGGATTAGAAAGCAAATTGTAATCTGGAGTGGTCTGAAAATGATTATTTTTTTGTTAAATATACACGTTGTTATTGGGGTAAACTAACATAACTAAATGCAGCAAGACATCAGTAAGTAGAAACACAGTTTCCTTTAAAGTTGGTAGGTAAGTCTCAGCGCACTGTGTAGAAATATCTTGTTTTAGAGTTTGAACTACGTAAACATAGGTAAGTACCTTACCTAGCCCTATTTTGACCTAACCTATTTTTGTTGAAATATAGGTAAGAAGAAGTTCCAATTTCCGAAAGTTGTAGAACGAAAGTTGGTCGCCTTGACATTTACAACGACCTCCATACGGTTTATATTTTATTTGTGTCTGGTTGGATAGTATAATGAACCTTCATCAATTTCTCCTAGATCAGGGGTTCCCTAAGTGGGTAGCGCGCCCCCCAGGGGGGGGGGGGGGGCAGGAGATATATACAGGGGGGCGCGGGCCACTAGTGTAGTCAGGTATAAAAACCTGGAGAATGCATTTCAGACTGCTCTATACATCCAATGAAATTATCTGAAATTGACGCCTGTAAGGAACTTAATATTGTTTCCTCAGTGGGCGAATGTTAAAACTTTATCAGTCTCTAGCCAGTCTAGACCCCGGCCCCGCGGCCACTTCACGGGCGCCATCAAAGGTATTTGGTATTTACCAAATATCCCTTCTATGACTTTGTAAAACTTTAATCCTACTAATATTAAAAAGCTGAAAGTTTGTAATTGAGTAACAAACACATTGTTACTCAATTACGTAAAAACCGCTGAACCAATTACCATGAAACTCGGTATGTAGATAGCTGGAGACCTGGGATATCACATAAGCTTCTTTTTATCTTCTTTTTTTTTATTTCCCGATATTCCCGCGGGATCGGTACTTACGAGGATGAAACCGTGGGGCGCAGCTAGTGAGCAATAAAAATACTTATTTTGTTATTGAATACTACTTTTTTTATTATGACCCGATAATCTGGATGGGGTCGGGGGGGCGCGGATTTTTTTTAATGGTCGAAAGGGGGTGCGGCCCAAATAAGTTAGGGAACCCCTGTCCTAGATGATAAGTACCTACCTACCTACATGTTCTGGTTTAGCTTGCTAAGCTTACTTACACAACCAAACAGTGTCAGCTTAGTAACTTTACACTATTTGGTTGAGGACTAAAATTTATTCAGTTGTCTATTAGGAACAAAACATATTTTAGAAAGGTTAAAATTATTATTATATTTTTATTTTAAGTGCTTAGCCTGCACTTTGCTTTCGGTGTTATTCCTTTAAAAATATTTCTATGGTTAAAATTAGGTAATTAGTTGTGCATACTACATTAGATTTTAGTTAACTCCATAAATTATTACCTAGTACCTAGATAAATTATTTTTAATTTTTTTATTTCCGACTACGATCTGACGTTTTGGTTGTTTATTTGACGTTTTTTCTTCAGGAAGATGCCTGAAATCATAGTCTACAATTTAAAAACGAAGTAATATTACTTACCTAACTACACGGTTGTATTTAATACTAGCTGCGCCCCCCCGATCCCGTGGAAATATCGGAATCAAAAATAGCCTATGTTACTCAGGGTGAATGTAGCTTTCGAATGGTTTTGAAATCGGTCCAGTAGTTTTTGAGTTTATTCGTTACAAACATACAGACACACACACACACACAAATACAAATCTTTCCTCTCTATACTTAATATTAGTGTAGAAGTGTAGATGTATTCTGTATAGATATACTAAAATATAGCTACATAATTATATAGCAAAGTATTGTGTAATCGCCATACAAAAAGTTGAAGTGATAGCAACTGATAAGATCCGCGGTAGGTAGGTAGGTATATGTTTATATACGTAATCACATGAGATATTTTGAACCAATAAAATTACACTGAACATTGCTCAATTGTGTTCAGTATTATTTTTGTATCGGTGTAAGAAATACGCACGATTTGAAGTTCCGAGCGATAGGTAAGCGTACCTACTTAATTTAAGACTTATGTACCAGTAACTTTTCTTAAAAAGCTGCTGTTATGGTAGTTATTTTAACATTTTTAATACAAACCTAGAACAAAGTTATACGATACGAGTACCTACATTCATTCCAATCGTGGTACCAATATAACATTGTTTTAAGTAATTTAAATTTTATTATCGTTTTTGTAACCGAAGATCATGATTTAGTTATTTGAACGACAGAAACAGAACTGTTTAACTAAATGACATTATGTGAATATCATTTACCTATTATTTTATTTGTAGACTGTCTTGGTAAACAAGTCTGTTGCGATAATGGTAGCGTTTGCCTAAATACTGTAAAATAATTTATTTAAATTCATTTTCAGGCAGGATAATCAAGGAACTCGACTTTCATCAGTAAACAACCTAAATCTAACTAGGATAAAAAACTCGAGTCCTAGCCTCTTTTACTAACAAAATGTCGCACAGAGCAGTCAGTGACTCCGTCCATTGGTTCCTGGCGGAGTTGACATCGAAAATCATAGCTGAAACTGGTATACCATCGGATAGACATCATGTTGGGAAGATTATGTTGAATAGTTTGAAGGAGGATACTAATTTTATTCTGCAGGTAAGTCATGTTTAAAATATTGTTATTTAATTTGCATGTTCTTCTTAAACCTAATGTGGACCGTTTTAAAGCAAGTAGGTAGGTATCATGTTACAACCATTTGTTGGTATCCGATTTAGCTGTTTGACATTCTTGTATTTCTTCTTTCTTACTAATTAACCGACTAAACCGACGAAAAAGGAGGAGTCTTTTTTGTCTATGTGCGGAAGATATTACGCGATACCTGAAGTCTGATGACAATACAATTTGATCTGGAAGTGAAATTCTGGTGATCAGGGTCTTCTACGCATGAGGAAGCGAACTCTTCAACGATCAATATAGCCTCGCCTTTGATATAATATACTTTGTACCAAACTGGAGTTATAAAAATTTGGGTTAATCAATTTATTTCATTCCAAAGACAGATGCAGCAACAGGAGAATCTGAAACCAGCGGTTCAGTCCTGGAAAGATCAGTACGATGCGCGGCTAGCTTTAGGAACTTGGGCCTGGAAGTTGGCGATGTCATAGTGCTCATGGCTCCCAACCATCTGGATCTATGCATACCTTATTACGCTTCCTTTTATCTTGGCGTGGCTGCTGCTACTGTGGACAATACTTTGGGACTTGGTAAGTAAGTCAACTAGATAGTGCTACCTTGAATTTACGGAGGTTTGTTTATGAAGAATGAATGGATAAATCTCCGTGAATTCAAGGTATAAGGTATAGCACATTAAAGGGATTAAGGCAATTGTTAAACAATTAAATATGTTTTTAAGAACATAAATAAATACCTACGTGTCTTCAAAAGTTGCGAAGCCGAAAAAAATTGAACTCAGTCTTCTCGGTTGCTGGTGCTCGGTCCTTACCTCTGGACCACACGATATCTCTGCTCTGTCGCCACAGTGAATTTATGAATCTGTATTTTTCTTGTTCAACTTACTATTTAGCGGCTAAGTAATAGGTTCGTAGAACGCTTCTAATAGCCGGTTGGATTTGCTTTTTTTTCTCTAAAATTATGATGGTTGAGATGGTACTAGGTATGATAATCCCTGCTAAATTCCAAATGGTCTAGGTACTAACTGCTACGTAGGCAAGGGATACATTACTTTTTAGCATAGAATCTATGCTATTAATTAATTATTAATAATTACCGATAAATTGTCGTTTTTATGAAGATTTAAATGCATTTTTTTTATTTTTCAGTTGAGCTCCGCGGCACTTTAGATTTGGATCGTCCGAAAATAATATTCTGTCAAAACGAAAGAGTATCAGACGTAGAGAACGTTGTAAATGAACTAAAATTAGACACTAAAATCGTCACATTTAACAAAGGTGATAAGTACATCAATTTCAAGGATTTCTTAGATAAATACAGTGGAGATACAACTGTGGAAAGTTTTAAGTAAGTATACTCAACGATTTATTTTTTAAATAGAGCTGCATCTGTGGTTTCTTATGCGTAAGTCCCGGTCCAGTAGGAATATCGGGATATTTAGATCATGTTGCTCCAAAATATTCAGTCTTTCTTCATATGAAGTTTCATCAACATCGGTTTTGTAGTTTGGATCGCATCGCCACTTAGGTATACCATTTAGTGAGGTAGGTAATGATCCAAAACCCTTACCCATACTGTCGCTCTAAATAATCGCAAAATTACTGCATTTGGGAAACACATGATCACTGCCAAAGAAACCCCATGGGTTTCTAGTATTTTCTTCTCATTGGAGGTCACGTTCCAAAGACACACTAAATAATCAATACTTCACGATCATGTGAAAATATCTAATTGAACAAAACTAGGTATCTTGACTTTGAATACCCCGCTAATCTGGCTCAGTTTAGTGGGGTAGGAAAATGTTAAAACGTTAAAACCTTGATGTTAATCAATTTCAGAGCAAACGACTTCGACCCAGCAGACACCGTGGCACTTCTGATAGCAACGAGTGGAACCACCGGTCTACCGAAGGCAGCTGCAGTTACTCATAAAAACGTTATGTCAGCTCCTCCGTACTTATGGTAAGCTAGAGGAACAGGTCAAAAGACGTTGCATGGTTTGCTCAAGAACTCTGCATGTCCATCATACCCCATCTTTCTGTCTATTGAGTAGCTTCCACATAGGCAATGGTAAGGCATGATCAGTCGGAAGAGATTCTGCAGGATCTAGGAAATGTGAAGGACATAATTCTCTTTCCAAAGGTTGACTCAGCGCTCTCAGTAGCGATAAGGTCTAACGTTAGGGAACTCTAGTGGCTAACTCAGTGTTAGAGTTGTCGTCGCCATAACACCTCTTACTTGACCTAACTACTGCTATCAGAGATAACAAACGGAACCAACTGCTTAACATGCTTTGCAAAGCACGAAGGAGCTCGAGAAAAATATGTTTTGCCACAGACATTATAGGTCATCCATCCTAGTATAAACCGCGCAAAACGTTACTGAACCCGCACTACCTTTGAATATCGGCAGGTACAGTTAAGCCAATGAGCTCCTCATTGCTCCGTCACTCCACATTTACTTAAGGTAAGTGAATTTAAGAGATGCTATTCCAAAACCTAATTCTCGTATTGGTATCGGCATTGTAAGTAAGTAGTAAGTATTGTATACTTATTATAATTAATTTGACATTTTTGACTTACAGGTCCAGAGCCATAAAGTTCCCTGGTCCAACTAGATTGTGTTTCGCAGTATCTCCTTTACAATGGCTGACTTCTATCATGAACTTCATACTGTCAGCCATATTGAGGTATCCAAGAGTGCAGACCTCGTCGCCTTTGACGCCAGAACATGCGTGTTACATCATTAATACTTATAAAGTGAGTGTTGGAAGATCTCTGTAGAGATTTGAGGGAATTTTTGCCTGAGATGTAGAAGGTTGTGTTTTCAGCCACCGCGCGGGGAAAAGTCTATGTTCGGTAGTCTCCCCCTTAGTCGCCTTTAACGACACCCACGGAAAGAGATGGGGTAGCCCTATTATATGCCGGGATCGGCAAACCTTAAATTTGGCCCCATGTCATATTGTAATATCATCACTTACCATGAGGTGAGATAGTGGTCAAACGAACATCTATCGTGTGTAAAAAACCGGCCATTATCACAACAAAACTCACGTTGTTGTAAGAGAACCCAACTTTTTCTTTTCTTTTCTGTGTTTAGTATTAGTCGCTATATTATCATCTGTGACAATTTTAAATGCGTCTAGTCCACCTATCACGGTTCATGGTATACACTCTGGTGACAGACATACAGTGGAGTCTTAGTAAAAGGGTTCCCTTTGAGTACAGAATCCTTAAATTTGTTTCCAACCATGTCCTTTCTGTTATTTCAGCCAAGTTACGCAATGATCAGCCCGACAATGATGGCGACTCTGCTCAAAGCTGAAGACGGCAACCGGTGTGACTTCACCTGTTTCGAACGCCTCATGATTAGTGGAAGCGCTCTGCTAAAAGACCTCGTTGATGAAGTTAAGGTATTAATAGAATATGTAGCTCAATTTAGGGTGATATTTGACATACCTAATATACTTTCCATGCAATAGGAAAATCCTTTTGATTTTTATTTTTTACCCTGCTACCCCTTATTAACCTTAGTTTTTTACCCCGTTACTAGGCCCAAACTTTTTTCAGTCTTCTTTCCTAAAATTAAGCTTTACCTACCATTCGTTTTTAAAAGCAACTTTTGCTGCTTCTATTTTTCATTGTAACCTTCCAAAATAACATATAGTAGGTATAGGCTATATCTACCTCATTCTTATACCGATATGAAAACGGAAACTTACGCAGGTGATAATAAGTGATTAGGATTACCTTACCTGTGTCGCAAAAAGTAAAACTGATCTTGTATTTTCTTTCAGAAAATAACTCCAAAGACAGAAGTAATCAATGCGTTTGGCTTAAGCGAGACTTCTGCACCGTGTTTTCACGGAGGTGACAATGCGCCTCCAGAATCGTGTGGAAAACGTATGGCTAACTTTCAATATAGGGTGAGTTTTGTAGTCTTCTTCCATCTTTAATAAGTATAGTGGTGTGGCTCACCTAGTGTTAGAGTTGTCAGGAGGGTTACTGCGGTTCTTTCGACACGACAACGATACGATAATTCCAACCGATACGATGATTCTACTGTCACACTGTGATAGTAGGGTGACAGTAGAATCATCGTATCGGCTGATATTATCATCGTGTCGAAAGAACCGCAGTAACCCTCCTGGTCGCCCTAACGTCTCTAACTTGACCTAACTACTGCTATTAGAGATAACAACCGGGATCAACTGCTTGGCCTGCTTGAAACATGGGGTAGCTCGAAATAAAAAAAAATTGCCACACACTTATCGATCACCCATTCAAACAATGGCCAGGCAGGCATTGCTTAACCCTCAAGGCTATGAAAGATCGATGGGCGCAGCTAAAAATGTAGGAACATCAATATTTTACAGTCAAATGGATTTTTTTCAAGTTGGCTCTCGTGGATATTTTGCCAAAATCGCTGTAGGTAAGAAACACTTGAAAAATAAAATATTTTCTTTTTTTTTCTAGTTAATTGATATAGAAACACTAGAAGATATTGAAGAACCAAATAGACCAGGTGAACTCTGGGTGAAAGGGCCTGGAGTTTTCAAGGTAATACAATTAAAATTCATAAATATTTTTTAGGAGGCCTGACAATAAATAAATTCTGCAGAACATTGTATACAGCTCAGTCTAACCCCATATTCAGCAACTAGGCTTATACTATGGGTACAAGATAACGAATATACATGTGCTACTTACTTTTTTTTTGTAAATACATACCTACATAAAATGATATTACCAAAGATATTACATATTATTATAGAGAACACCCAGAACCAGAAACATAAATGTATGGTCACCATAAATACTGGACCCGTCGGAAATCGAACCCACAACCTTCTGCCTCTTCGCCTGACGTGCCATAGAAGCCGTCAACAGACAGTAAAGTTTCAGTAAAAAAACAAAGCAGAATTGAGCACCACCTCTTTTTTTCAAAGTCTGTTAATAAAAAAAATCACAATCAATTTCTCTAACAAAAAGACGATCTCTTCACAGCAAGAATTTAGTTCTTCTTCTTCTTCTTAATCGCTTCTTTTCCTAATTAAATATTATATATATTTACAGGGCTATCATAAAAATCCAGAAGCAACAGCGGAATGTTTCGCAGAAGATGGGTGGTTCAAGACTGGAGACATGCTGTTTAGAGACGAGAATTTCACATACTTCTTCGTCGATAGAATCAAACTCCTGTTGAAGTACAAGAACTATCAGGTAATTAATGCTATTAGCCCCGGCTTATAATAATAAATCCCGTGGGTGTCGTAAAAGGCGACTGGTCATGTAGCTCCGGCATACAATAAGGCTACCCCATCTCTTCCCGTAGGCCGTGCCGTATAGGGGCCGTAAAAGGCGGCTAAGGGATCTGGGGGAGATTAGCGAGCCTGGAGTTCTCCTGACATAGTGGCGGGTAAACTGTTTGGTCCAAAGGAGTTAGGGTTGATTGTCTGGAAGAGAACGCTTTAAGCGATAAGGCCGCCTATTGTGACACCTTGTTTTAAGATATTTTTAATTTGTATAATTCATTGATTCATTTTTTCATGACTTGTCCAAGCCCGTTATCGGAACACAGGCAAGTTTGCATAATATAACTTCTTTATACTGTGCTTGTTTATTTGCCAAAAACAACATGGTATATATAATATATATCAATGTTGTTTTTGGCAAATAAACCATTTATTTTTCCCCTACAGATATCTCCAGTAGAACTGGAGAAGGTGATCCGGCAACACCCCGGTGTACTGGACGTGGCAGTGACAGGTATACCGGACGCGGAGTGCGGAGACTTGCCGGTTGCCTGCGTCGTGCCCAGACCGGGGCATGACGTCACTGCTCAGGAGATCAAGGACGTGGTCAGAGGTTAGTTAAACACTTTCCCTATAGATATCTCCAGTGGAAGTAGTGAAAGTTATCCGGTAACCGGTTATCCGGTACTGGACGTGGTAGTGACAGGTATACCGGACGCGGGGTGCGGAGACTTGCCGGTCGCATGCGTCGTGCTCAGACCGGGGCATGACGTCACTGCTCAGGAGATCAAGGACGTGGTCAGAGGTTAGTTAGACACGTTCCCTATAGATATCTCCAGTGGAAGTAGAGAAGGTTATCCGGTACTGGACGTGGCAGTGACAGGTATACCGGACGCGGGGTGCGGAGACTTGCCGGTCGCCTGCGTCGTGCCCAGACCGGGGCATGACTGCTCAGGAGATCAAAGACGTGGTCAGAGGTTAGTTAAACTTCGTTTTTAAGGTATCCGTATCTCAACTCGGGGTCACTAGAAAAATCGAATCAATTTATAGTTTAAAAAAATATTGGTGTCTGCCTGTGCCTCTATTTGTCTTTTATTAATGTTTTTAAAAAGTTCTTAACAAAGAAAGTAGGGCACAACAAAACTTCCTATCTACCAACATGCAAGAATTGATCTAACATAACCCTTTCCTTGCAGCCGGGTAAAAATAGGTCTGCCATTCCGGTATGAACAGATGACGTCATCTGTTGACACCGGAATGACGTCATCCGTTGACCCCGGAATGGCATACCTAGCGTAGTATAGTTAATATTGTATCGTGTCTGCATGTAGGTAATTTTTTTTTTTTTAATTTCAGAAACATTATCGGACGCGAAACAGCTCCGCGGTGGCGTCATCTTCCTAACAGAGATCCCTATGACGGTCACCACCAAGATGCATAGACGGAAGTTGAAAGAAATCGCCTTACAGATGAAGAGGGAGTAGGAAATCGAATTTGTGATGAAATATTTAAAATTAGGGTAGGTTTTTAAATAATTATATTAATTCTTGAAATCGTCTATTTTCCTTGTTTTTTTTTCATTTTTCCAGCGTAAATTACTAGTTTACATCTCATTTGTTTTATATTATTCCCAATGAAAAGTAATTGTAAAAATGAAAAAAAATGTTTCTCCGTTTTATTTCATTTCGAATGAATATTTTGGAAAACCTTGTGGTGGGGACCCTATAAAAGTAAAATCTTAATCCGAATAATATCAATATTAAGGTAGAAAACTAAATTTTTCATAATTTATTTTGGTATTAAGTTTGTGAAATGGTAACAGTCGCCGCGTTCTTAAAAAGTAACAAAATGTCTTTAATTTCAATACAACATCGCGAAAACAGAAGAATAATCTAAATATTGATGAATTATTTTTCAGCGTTACTGTAATTATATTTTTGGATATTTTTTTATACGAGAATAGGTCATCTTGCCGCTTTTTATATCAAAGGCCTAAGTGTAAAGTTAAGGATAAAACAGGTTTTTTCCAGGTTCGTATCTTTATTCTCTTTCCATAGTTTTCACAATCTCTTTGAGTTTGTTTCTGTTAATCTTTGTAGATACAGTCAGAGGCAGTTCCTTCATAAATATGACTCCACCTCTCAATTGCTTGAAATCTGTCAGTGTATCTGAAAAAAATAAAAAAAGCAGGTCAAGTGCGAGTCGAACTCGCGCGCTGATGGTTCCGTACCTACCACCAAAATACAATCAAGTGCCAATTAAGCTAGTCATCAAAATTATATGTGCGTTCATATAACTTAAACTTAATATACATTTTTAGCAGGCGCTATTTTATAAATATGTGTCTTTTTGTAATAACTTTTTATCAGAGCTTCCTAAGACTGTGTTTTTTTTTGCGTAGGTACCAAATAGGTAAAAAATATTGGCATTAGCTATCTTCATTAGCTATCTACCCTATCATTTTTATTGGTCTATCATTAGAGGATCATAGCAAAAATTTTATTTTAAAATTCCTTGGTCGAAAATTCTCTCACTCATCCCTATTACTAAGACTTCGCTGTCTGACCATCTGGCACCGGGCTGTATCTCATAAACCGTGATAGCTAGACAGTTGAATTTTTTACAGAGGATGTATTACTGTAGCCGCAAATATTCAAGGGAACTCCCATACAACTAACGTGATTTTTGACATATAAACGCAACGATACCACGATGTATTTTACCACTAGCGCCATCTAGTGATGGTTTTTGTCTTCCGTAAAAAAACTTCCGCACAAATCTTAATTAAGATTTGTACAAATAAATGTTTTAAATAAAATAAGAACAAATATGGTTTTTATGTTATTAGATTAGGCCGGGAGTTTCCCTTCAGGTTTAAGTAAGATGAGTGAGAGAATTTTCGACCAAGGAATTTTAAAATAAAATTTTTGATATGATCTTGTAATGATAGACCAATAAAATGAATAGGGTAGATAGCTAATGAAGTAAGGAAGTTTTTGAAGTTAAGTTAGTTTGGAAAAACAATAATAGGCGAGTTTTTCTTTTAATTGCTCTTTAAAGAGTTTATAGCGTTTTATCAACGCTCACTTTATGAAATTATTTTTTAATTTGTAACAGTTTGGTTAGTGTTACGCCTTTTTTTTGTAACAGGTAACATGACCATATTATTCAGATCCACATTTAAAAAGAGTTTAGCCAATTATCTCATTTATTGCAGTCAGTATGAGCAAATAGGTGTCAGTGGTCGCATTTTAGTAGAAAAATGAGAAAAAAGGCCATAACTCCTAAACTACAAAAAATCGCTGAACATACATGGGGTATTTTCGGATACCCCCAGGTGTGGGGAATCTAAAAAAAAAATATTGACGTCACTAGTTGGACCACCCTGTATAACGTGGAGCATGTAAGCACGTGGATGGCCAGAAATCGAAGCTGGTCCGGCCAACCTGATGTCAGAATGGCCGGCCACTTTGTATCGTTAATATTTTCGAAACCACGTAGGTACTAAATATATAAATAAAGGTACTAAATAATAGTTAGGTGTAAATCTGTTGCATGGTCCAGCCAAGCTGGCGGATACTCGCTAGGTCTACTGTTTGCAGAACTACTAGTACCAGTAGATTTGGTTTACCAAACTGTCGTTCTACCCACCTTTAACCAAGTCCTTGATCTCCTGCGCAGTGACACTTTGCCCTGGTTTCCTCACGACGCAGGCGACAGGCAAGTCTCCACGGTCCACGTCTGGTATACCTGTCACCGCCACGTGTAGCACTCCAGGGTGCTTGTAGATGACGTTCTCCAGCTCCGTTGGAGACAACTGGAATTAATAAACTTATCAGGCATCCATAACTGAAATTTACCTCAGTTTTCACTATCCAAGGACAGTCAATCCTGAAGAAGAAACCTGTACCCCTACCATGAGTTGGTACATAAAAACGTTAAACGTTGGGTTATGTCCGCAACGCAAATTTTAGCTCGCGCGACCGACAACACGCAGAACGTGCTGTGCACGAGGTCAAACTGTTAACGATAGAGTGCAAGCATTTACGTAGGGGGGTAAAGGTCTCGAAACGTTGAGCTTTGAAACAATGCTATTGAAAGTCATAAACACCACGAGATTAAAACCGAGAAATGAGTTAAATTTCAATGAAACATCACGAAACAGAAGAAAAAATCTACCCGTAACTGAGTTAGCGCTATCATTATGTAGTAAATTGCTGCTTTAATATAACATGTTAATCACCAAATTACCTCAAAGAACCAATGTTCTAGAAAGAAAGAAATCATTTATTTGGACAAGCACGCACGGTAAAAACAAATTACATGATCAAATTCCGTATTCCGTTTTTCCGTATTTGGTACCTATGTTTTTATTTCGTAACTTGTAACATCTTCGCAGATCACAGAATTAGCGTTCTACAAACCTTAGTGGTTTTTAATGCTATGTATAATAAAACAATGTTATTTAAGTTTTTATTATGATAATAAAAGAAAAAAAAAATTAGTCAAAAAGATACAAAACGTAAATAAAATTGTTTGTTAAAGATCTAAGGAGCCGTGTGTGCATATCATAATATAATGCTTATCAACGATTTAGATAATACGCATCATGGTATAGGTCTTAAAAGCTTAAATAAAAAAAAGCAGAAGGAGGTATTTACCTTATTGCCTTTGTATTTCAACAACATAATTTTAAGACGGTCAACGAAGTAAAAGTTGAAATGTTCGTCTCTGTAGAGGATGTCGCCAGTTTTAAACCCCGTCATCTTGCAACACTTCTTTGGTCAATTCTGGGTTTTTATAGTACCCCTGAAATTTAAAACAAACAATAATGGTGTTGGTCTAGTGGTAGATACCCCGACTTCCATTCCGAGGGTCGTGGTTTCGAATCCAAGCCGACCGTGGACCAATGTCTTTTTCTTTAAGAAAAAGTTATGTCCGCTAATAACATCGCTTTTACGGTGAAGGAAAACATCATGAGGAAACCGCCATGTCCTAGGACTCACCATAGTCCGAAGGCATGGGACATTCCCCAATCCGGAGTAGGCTCTCGTGGCGTCTTACTACCTAACCCCTCTAAGAGAAGGCCCTTGCCCTGCAGTGGGACAAATAACGGGCTAATTAGGTATTTATTTTTATTTAATAATATGCGCATTGCCGTTTTTACCCGACTGCCGAAGGAAGGTTATGGAAACTAGTTTTAAAGCCCACTTTTTAAACTTAGGTACACGATTTCCGTCTATTACTCCTATAAGAACAATGATTAGGTATCTTCAACGCGACCTAGAACCGTAGTTCTAATAATAATGATTACCCGATAAAACGTTTTTAAAACTCATGGGATGCTTTCTGTTTTCTATAGGATAAATTTTAGACTTTTGCTTCTGATGGAATTATACTTAAATGTCACGGTTTCACGGTTCATGATTAAACATACAGCAGACCCAAGTCTGCTCTCAAATAGCCTCTAAATAGAGTGTTGATGTGTCGATAGAATAGTAATATTGAAAGTCAAAGCGGCATTTGCAAACACTGCATTGCGCACCCTCCGAAAACGATAATCCACAGCTGGCGCAGGAGTACATCTTGACAGGAACCAAGTTTGAGAAACAGTGAAAAACTGCTACAAACAGACAAGCGTGTGCTATCGAGTACGACCCAACGATGATTGAAAATTAAAAATGCCACAACTATGCTTCATCTTCGTTTAATGTTGTCGAAAACGGTTGAACAATTGTTGGTAATTGTGTTAGAAATCATTAGCATTTCAAAAGGTTTAACAAAACCTTTCATAATTTCCAAAAAATGTTGTACCGTTTTAGAATATCATTAAACAGAGCTGAAGCATAGTTGAGGCATATGAGTCATAGAATAGGTGTCCTGTTTAATTTCATCTTAAGCAGTTACAGTGCAGTATAGCAAGTGTGACTTCTTTCGTAACCCGCATTTTGTATGGAAACTCTAAAAGCGCCCCTTAGCGGACATTTTGCGAAGTTCACTACGAGGTAGGTAGATAAGTCTGAAGGGACAAATCCGTAATTGTGTAGGTGTATGTGTGTGTAGGCATAATATCGTTTCTTTATTTATGTTCCGCTATCCAAACTCCGAAAGATAAATTTTAAGAGCCGACAAAACGACAATGATTGTAAAATTTATTTATTTATTACACCTATTTTCATTCACTCAATTATTACCTAATTTATGGTTTTTTTTTTACAATCAATCGTTATAAATTAATTGTCAACTGTAGGTACCTATTGCATTTATTTTTTGCAACCTATTAGGGTTTCGTAGGCTTATAAATAAACGTGATTCTTACTTACATCTTCTTAATTTCTAATTATAGGGAACCCCAAAAAAATTGTTTTTTTTTCTATTTTTGTGTGAAAATCTTAATGGGGTTCACAGAATACATATACCTACTTAGACAGACTGCGCGAGAGACACTTCCAAAGTGGTAAAATGTGTGTATTGTAACTTCAAAAATAAGAAAATGATAAAACTAAAAAAATATGTACCTACATTACTATTACTACCATGCAAACTTCTACCGAAAATTGGTTTAAACGAGATCTAGTACCTAAGTTGTACCTAAGTAGTTTTTTTGAATACCTAGGCTACGTCATACTTAAATCGTAAACCGCAATTTACTTTTCAAAATAAATCCTGTTGTATAGATAATTGTACGGAACCCTTCGTGCGCGAGTCCGACTCGCACTTGACGTGTTTACTGATCCAAGGTTTTTTTTGAGACTTTCGTGTTACCATTTATGGGAACCTACATGTTGGTGGTAATCTTAAATACTCAGATTACGTAGCGGGGAGACCCTACGAATTATTCATCTTCGAAGGTTTGTGTTGTCGAAGTAAGCTTTGTCGAACTGAAACTTGTCGAATTATTGATCTTCGAAGGTCTGTGTTATTGAAGTTGTATGTTTTGTCGGAAAAAAAAATTGTAAAAGCATGTACAGGCGAAACAATATCATGTCGATTTTTATGTGTTCGAAGTAAGTGTCGTGTCGAAGTTAACAACTGGCGAAGTTCAGGAGTACAAGTACAAGTACACCCTACGAAGAGAGCGACCAGCCCGCTCTCAGCATATCTCTATACTGTACCTTCCGTGAACGCACGCGATGCGATCTCCGTGTAGAAAGAGAAAGACCTGTCAAACAACATACCTACTACGCGATAACTCTACATTTACAAAACCATTGAGTCGAGAGCCAAGTTTCTCTCTGGCTAGAAATACAGTGCAAAGTCCAACTCAATACTTTAAACAAATAAACAGTATTATAAATCAAATTACTTATCTATAAATCTAATTAGAAAAAAATGTTGTTAGTAAAATAGTGAATTATTGTTCTTTATTTTTCAAAGTAAGTACCTACCAATCCATTTAAAGTTATGCTTATCAAGTGTGTCTTAAAAATGTTAGTAATAGATACCATAGATTAAATATGTGTAAAGTCAGGTAAGATCAGATAAGGGGAAGGACCTTATGACTCATATATCTCCCAAAAGAAGTGATACGAGTGAATAAGTGATAATGAGGTTCGAGTCTTGTCAGGTACCTACTAAAGTTTTTGAAAGCATTTTTTCAAAAAGCATGATATTTTAGTGTTAGCCAAAGTGTTCACAAGAGCAATTCACCCCGCACCGATCTGTGGCACTCGCTGCAGTAGCAATGTCACCTAATTCCGGAGATATTTGAGCCATAAGGTCTTCCCCCTTGGGTATGTTTTGATGTTTTGTTTTCAAACAAAACAAAGGTAAGTAGCACGTAAGTAGTTTCCACGTAGTAGTAGTACTAAAATTCAATGTAGAAATGAAATTAAAAGGGGAAAAAAAAACTATCTATTCACTTGTTGGAATAGGGGAAATAATAGATAAGTTAGTTTTAATGTAGTTTTTAACTTGTAGTTTTATTTTGTTATTTGTTTGTGTGCGTTTATAGATGTTTAGTTTATAGTTTATGTTTAATTATAATAGGTTTAACCGCTACATCTTTGAAAGTGGCGATAATTTATTTGATGTCTTCGGGAAAAAAAAAAACGTAGTACCTAGTACTGAGTAGTACTTACTTAATTTCCTTGTAGTAGTAGGTACAAGTATAGTGTATAGTTAGTGCTAATCAAATAAAAAGTAATTAATAAATCAAATTAAAAATAATAAATCAGCATCGTGAAAACCGAAGAAAAATATTATAAATCATGTTTCTTAATGATTTATGTTTAAAAATAAATTTATTAAGATAGAAACAACATTTTAAGAATAAAAATAGGCTTGATAAATTGAATAAGATTTTTTTTATATTTTTCTTATACTAGCAGCGTCCCGCGGTTTCACCCGCGTGTCCGTGGGAATATCGGAATCAAAAGTAGCCTATGTTACTCAGGGTGAAGTAGTTGTCTAGCTATCAATCACGGTTCATGAGACACAGCCTGATGACAGACGGACGGACAGACAGACATACAACGGAGTCTCAGTAATAGGCTCCCGTTTTTACCCTTCGGGTACAGAACCCTAAGAAAGAAGATAAAATATCCTAACGAATTGAGAACCTCCTCCTTTTTCAAGTCGGTTAAAGATAGATAAATCTCTAAAACTACTATGTACCTGGAATTTATTTTAGCTATGCATGTGTGCTGTGTCTGAGTGTAACTATTTTATATAATGTATTGTTTTTATTGTTGTACGTAGAGTAAGTAGATAAAATCATAGATTTAATACTGCGGCCAAACAATGCTGCATCGCGAACGTGCTAAAGTGGCCACTCGATATCTCTGCCTTCTTGCCATGCTCCAAGCGTGCCGACTTTTGAATACCTACTGTAATATCACAGCCACAGAAAATATGTTCCTGCCTTTGGATGCTCGATATTTTTTGGAATTTTCCAGTTACTAATCACGCAACGAGACATTTTATTAGTTTTTACGGACTGCCAGTAATTAGCGCCGACTACCGCGTTTTGGCAGGGTTTTTTTTACGTTTTTCTGAGACGGGAAGGGCATGAATTCGCGTGGTCTATCTATATGTAGGTATGTCTGTGTCATGAACTTTATGGGACCATCATGCATCTTTAGGCACAATAATTAATCATTATTAATGTAAATTAAATAGTTACTTAATTATTATAGCCGTGCGAAGCGAACTAGATATAGAGTGAGATCCCAGAAGTGGCAGACATCACGTATTTTCTGACGAACGAAATGTGGTCGATTGAGTAGTGTTAGTATTGGCGACTTATTTTTAAGTATATTACCTAAAATATACGTGAAAATCAGCTTGGAGAATTAACGTGAAGTAAGTAATTTTTTTATGTATCTTGATGACCTGATATCTCAGAATTGGCCGTCGCAGCAGGCTAGCAAGTAGGCATGCGTTCTTAGTACATACTAACTAACACTACTCAATCGACCACATTTCGCTTGTCAGAAAATACGTGAAGTCTGCCACTTCTGGGATCTTGATCTAATAATGTGACGACCTCTGGCGCTTCAGGCCAATGCCCGGGTGCAAGTATTTAGATATGCTTAAAAATAAATATTTGTTTCTTGTCTGAATGTCTCTATATGTAGGTAGGTATGTAATGTATTTTAGAAAAAAAATATTATTTATTACCTTTGTCTACTAAGCTTGTGTTATGGTATACTAACCATAACACAAGCTTAGTAGCTTACCATAGGGCTAGATGGCGCTGTGTGCTGTTCACAGAATTTAAAAAAATGATATATCATATACACCGTGCTCCGAGGAGGGGGTATTAAGCCGAAAGGGGGTTGCTCTAGAGGTCTAGGCGAACAACTTTTGTTCTACATGTTTTGGATTTTCGAAGTAGTTTTCGAAAATGTTGAGTTTAAGGTTTGCATTAAAATCAGCTGTTTTTTAGTTTGAGGTCATTGGCCTTAAGGTGTCCTTTTATTTAGTTTGGACCACTACTTACAATCTAAACATTAATTGCCTTTTTTTTACAAAAACAGCTGTTTTTTTAGTGATAGGTACCTATTAGTTGTTGTACCCTACTCGTACAACTTAAAAATTTTCGTTAAAAGTTCAAATTTCCATAAGTCGTACAATAAAAGTTGTTCGCCTAGACCTCTAGAACAATCCCCTTTAGGCTTAATACCCCCTCGTCGAAACACCCTGTATAAATAAATGATAATATGTAGTTTGTTAATTAGCCGTAGGCCTGAAGACAAGTAACCTGACTACGCGACGTCTCTGCCCTCTCGCCACGCTATTCGCCGGGTCAGTGTGTTTCGCACCCGATGTTTATTGCACCCGTAGCTAATGCCCCCGATTTTGTTTTATTGCGATAAAATGTATTGGTTGAATATTTTTATCCAAAGTACAGTCAGATAGCAAAGTGAAACATATTATAAAAATGTTTATACCTAGGTGTTTACAAGAAATGATGCAGACTTTGTTTTTTTAATATAAATCTTTATTAATAATGTCGGTGAAACAACAATTTACTAAAAACATTAGTCGTTAGGTACAATTCAAAAATCACATTTCAAAAAATAAGATGATTTATAGTAGGTACTTAAAATATAATGAAGGTAATTTTGAATACCTAATAAATATAAAGGAATCAACTTAAATTTTAAGAACATTGACAATAAAATAATTAAACATTAAAATACAGCAAAAACAATTAACATGCAAAACCGTCATTTTTAAGTCTAACTACTTTTTTTATTACTTACCATTTTTTATTTGTAATAGTAAATTTAAAAAAAATAGTACATTACATGTGTTCTATGTTCTAAATATTAAGTACAAACCTTAATATTTAGAACATTGATAACAAAATGTTTAAACATTAAAATATAGAAATACTTTGGAAGTGAACATTACACCCCTGTATTTTAACCGCCGGAAATACCTCTTCTATTGCCAGCATGGTAGGCAATTCAAAATCCACACAGAATTTCATGGGATTAAAGTCCGGCACAGCTTCTTTAATTTTTCTGAACATCATTTCATACGTGCTCTTTTCTTTGTTAACTAGTAGCACGTTAAAATATAGGCACAACATTAGTTTCTTGTGCATCACACCCTACATCTCCGTGAATGGTAAATATTTGGTAATAATAAGGTATTATTAATATTAATGTCTAATATTTTGTTCGTAAAAAACATCTACATTAATATTCAGTTCATTATAACTCTAAGGTATCACTCAAAATAATCATAAACTTGAAATTTCATAGTAAAATTTAATTGCTTATTTAGTTTAGAAACACTTTTTCGTCGACTGTACCTGGTACAAATAACTTTTGTTATGACGAAATTAGCTGTTATAACTTAATTGAAAATCGGGGGCATTAGCTACGGGTGCAATAAACATCGGGTGCGAAACACACTGACCCTATTCGCCAAGGCCGGTGAGTGTGTGGTTGGTCTATCATACATAGTATAGGCTTAGATGAAAACAAAATTAGTAGATACGGTATATTCTAAAAATGAGCTAGAAACACCTACATGCATTTTAATAAAATGATTGTATTTAAAACACTTGTCTTTAAGAATGATTCAGACATTTGTAAATAAAATAAGCAAAAATGTATTCTTATGGATGTCAAAAAAATAATCGCAGTGTGACAGCACGTGCTCACGCGGCAACGGTTCGACATACGACTGAGGCTAGTGCGTCAGCTAGACGCAGTTTTATCGTCTCATTTTCCGAGACTACGTACCGTATCTTTAGTTTTTTGTTTTAATCTAAGAGTATAGGTACCTACATATCTTCAAAAAGTTAATGTACCTATTTAACCATTCAGTTACGTCAGAGCATCTGGCTCGGACAACTTGTTATCTATTATTATTATCTCGTAAAATAAGTTACAAATTAGTTTTTTTTATTAAAACCAGAAAGGTGAGCTGTTTGTTTAATTTGTGTGTGGCAATTCGTAATTTAAAAAACGTTCCTTTTTAATTTTTATTTAATTTAAAATAGTGTTTTTGAAATTAAATGGTGGTTTTTTCTACCTCGTTACGTTGTGTGGCACTCGGGGACTACCGCGGTAAAGCGATTGCATAGCATTTTTTATCAACTTATGCAATTATAATTATTTATCTACATGGTAACCATGGCAACATGATAGGCGGAGTGGGGGTTAGTGTTAGGTTTTATTTTCGTTACGGAATTTCTTGATTCGGTGGCCGCGCTCAAAGCCCGCGATAAAAGCTATGCAATAGCTTAAAAAGCAAAAATAAAACGATGTGAGCGTAACACCACAGTTTACCTAATACATACCTCATAGAAAGGAACTTCGTTCCATCCGGGTGTCCCTTGACATCTCTCAAGTTTTTGGAACGAAGTTCCTTATCGCGCGTTGCGAAAGGGGGCTAGACGAAAAAAAATAAGACCAAAAGTTGTAACGATACTTTTTGCTATAGTTGTAAGGAACTTCTTTCTAAAATATGATATTATTAAACTCGACATAAAGGTAATAAAAGCGCGGTAAATTAACTCGACATAAAGGGCATAGAAACGGGACAGAAAACTAAGCTCGACATAGGGGTAATAGAAGCGAGACAAGGTTTTCGGCTCGACATACCGGGAATCGACATAAAGGGAATATATCTTCTTTCCATCCGGGTGTCTCTTGACACCTCTCAAGTTTTTATTTTATTTTTTTTCAGATCTCAGTACTACCTAATTACTTGTCCCTAGCATGGCACCTTTACTACCAGCATTCGACTCCGTCCATTTTTACTTGACCGAGCTGACTTCAAGAATAATTGCTGAGACTAGTATACCAACAGACAGATATCATCTTGGAAAAGTCATACTGCAGAGTTTGAAGGACGCGCCCGATTTCGTTTTGCAGGTAAGCGAATGGCTTTTCTTCCTATTTTAAGGCATTAACTATACAGGGTCTCTACTTTAATTCTACGAACGATAAAACGAACGATAATTCCAGAAGAAAATCTATCATCGATTCGAATCCCGCCGGACGCAAGTATCTATGCTTAAAAATATATAATTTGTTACTGGTATGTGGTATGTATTTTCAAAAAATAACTGGGTATATAATATGTAGTATATCCGTTGTCTAGTACTCTAGTACCCATAGTACAAGCCTAGTGCTTAGTTTGGGGCTAGATTGCGCTGTGTGTAACGTCGTGCAATATTTATTTATATTTATAACTGTAACTGTTTCTTTAGTCTTTAAAACGTGAACAATAATTCTTCTGTTTTAAATAATATCTACTATATGGAAACAATGCAATAATGATTATTATAGTTCATTACCCTCAACATGCCCTTAACACACAAACATCTATTGTTACTTGAATCTTGAAAATAAGTATAAGTTAGGTACATATGTATATTAACATTTTATAAGTCACAAAGTCACTTTAAGTGCATCTGTCGGTACCTGTACCTAGTGTAAATAAATACTAACATGAGAAAAACAATCAAAAAATATGCTTAGCAGTCACAAACTACTTTACACTGCATACATGAAATAGCTGATATTATATTTTATGTTAAAATAGCTCAGTCTAGGGTAGATTCTCCAGAGCTTCTATCCAGGATTGTGCTTAAACCCCCTAATTTACCTGTCAGAGAATTGTCTAATTTAAAAAATGTTGTGTTGTGTGTGCCAGTGACTGCGACTAAATACAGAAGCAAGTCATTTTTCGTGAGATCTGCTGTTTGTGAATGGGCTGGCCACCGATCCAGATCTGGACTTATTTAGTTCCTCACCTAATTGTTTCCGAAATGCATTGGCTAGAAAGTAGCTAGAAGTGGCTGCTTCTTAAATCTGTTTGTGTTTTTCCTCACTGTTTTTTTTTTAAATATTTTCCTTTTTGTTTATTATAGTCGATAAGAGTCAATATTGGTGATTGTGACTAACAAGTGTTTTAGTTTTTTATATGCGAAAGCTTATAAATGGTGTTTTGTTTAGTTATAATTATTTGTAACGTTTAATGCTATATTTCACTGTCATGCTTTCCGAATAAAATAAAATAAAATAATAAAATAATATTTACTTACTTACTAAGTAGTAGGTATAGTTCACGCATAACTTAATGGCCCCTGTGATCTAGGAACGTAGCACGCACACAGCTGTATCCGTTGCTGGATGGTCGCGGGGAACGAGCGACACGCGGGGAGGGTCGGTCCCCTCCCGACGACCGTACCGACACCTGGCGCATCTATAATTCGCGTTCTGCGCAACTACCTGCGCCTAGATCACAGGGGCCATTAAGTTTTGCGTGAACTATTTATACTAAAAACCTTTAGATAACATAAGATAACAAAAACCTTCAGACAACCTAAGTTACCTATACTTAATGTTGTGCAAATAAAGCGTTCATCTATCTATCTATCTATCTACCTACAGCCGTCACAAACGACTGGACTTAGCTTTTTGTCACCTTTTCGCTGAAACATAATAGGTAATCTCTTTAGATAGACGCAGCAACAGGCCAATCGGAAACCTTTAGATAACTTAAGATGACAGAAACCTTCAGACAACTTAAGTTACCTACAGCCGTAATAAACGACTCTATGCGTAGACTAAGCTTTTTGTCACCTTTTCACTGAAACATAATAATCTCTTAAGATAATCTCTTTAGATAGACGCAGCAACAGGCCAATCGGAAACCTTCAGACAACCTAAGTTACCTACAGCCTAGCCGTTACAAACGACACTAGGCGTGGACTTAGCTTTTTGTCACCTAAAACATAATAATCTCTTTAGATAGACGCAGCAACATGCCAATCGGAGACCTTCAGATCAGTACTGGAAAGATCAGTGAAATGTGCCACAAGCCTGAAAAGGATGGGCTTCGGACCTGGAGACGTGATGGTGATTATAGCCCCGAATCACCTCGAGGTATCCATCGCGATGTACGCTGCGCTCTATCTTGGTATTAAAGTTGCTACTGTGGACGCTGGATTAGGACTATGTAAGTAATCTAGATTGATTTTTTTTTAAATAGGTATTTACTAGTGATGCGCCGTGTACCAGTTTTACCGAGTAACCGAGTACCGAGTACTACTCGGTTCAAAATTTACCGAGTCGAGTACTCTGCCGAGTTACTCGGTTCATTTAAATAACCGCGAAAACAAGTTTGCAACGCGCTCCAGACGACGTGCGACAGGCGAGGCGACTCGAAGCAAGCAGGTTTTCTTCTTTACTAGCTACGCCCGCGCTTCATAATCATCATCATCCGAGTGATGTTCCTGATGGGAACATCTCATTATCAACACTCTCGGGAGCCCGGAGTCCGCTATCCTACTTTTACGTCTCTACTTCGCACGATCTTTGGCATCCCGTGTAGTGAGGCCGTTTGCACGCATATCTGCTCTCTCGCCGTCAAGCCAGCCTTTCTTGAATCTTCCCAATCTGCTGCACTATCGTACAAAAGGACAGGTCTAGTGATCGTTTAATTCACTTGTTCCTCTTAGTTCAGCCGGTATTTTGGGGTCGCAAACGATACCAGTTACCTCTCGACACTTAGCCCAAGCTGCCGAAACACGAGACTTGACGTAGCAACCGATGTCGCCGGACGCAGGAAACACAAATCCCAAGAACTTAAACTGGTCTGTCCGTTTGACCATATGACCGTCTACACAGGTGTGCTATCTACATGCACAAAAAAGGGTGAGCCGCCGGGAAGAAGGGTGGGTGCAGTCGGAAGACCAGCACTGCTGCTATGTTATTTTACACTAGCAGCAGCATTATGCTGAGGCTGCGCCTATTCGGGCAGCGCACTACTCTCTACGTATATTTTGTTACTATCTTTATTGTGTCCATAATGTTATTTACTAGAGATGGGCCGACTAGGGCTTCTGCCGACTAGCAGACGAGCCGACTAGTCGGTTCCAAAATTGCCGACTAGTCGGCCGACTATTCGCCAATGCAGATCATTATAATTCCAAGATATTTGGGTTAATCATGATCACTCGGCGATTGTTGCTATTTTTGGATAAGTTTGCACTTCGAAAGCTGTAGCGAAACTTCCAAAAAATGGTTGAAATAAAAATAAAAGTTGGAAAAAAAATGGAGCTGAGGCATAGTTGTGACATTTTAGATGTTTAGATGATGTATGTAATCTACGACGTGTTTTGTTTACGTTTTTCTGACTACCCACCTTCTAAACTGTACTACTAATTCAATAAATATTGGTTTTATTGTATAACTGTAAGTTGACGACTAGTCGGCATAATTTGCCGACTAGTCGGCTTTCCCGACTAGTCGGCGACTAGTCGGCCCATCTCTATTATTTACTTTTCATTTTTCTTGTTATGTTGTGTGCTTGTCTGAATAAATCTATTTTCTTTCTTCTTTCAAAGTGGCCATAGCCACTTTGGGCGTGTAGATAGCGGTTCCTTTAAGAAGACCGAACTAGCGTTTGAGGACACGATCTGTCTAAAACAGATCTCTGACGATTGCTCTTGGGAGTAACCTGACGGTACAGCAACCCCTTATTAGGCGTAGTCAGTGGCAGAAGTCCTTGATTCGGAAGGAGGTCCGATGTCTGCACCTCTTTATACTGCTTATTTAGCAGCTCGTGGGAATATGAGCGCCATCTCTCCTTCACCGCGAGGTCCTCGTATAGCAGGTTGCCATCGGGATTTTTTACACGGCGGCACTTGGAAATATCCTGCGCCGCATAGATCCCAGAACATGCCTACTTATAAATAAGCTTCTGCACCTCAGACGTTTCCAACTTATCGTACAATGGCTGTCAGTGGTGCCGTCTATCTCTGGCTACTGCTCTTTTAGTGGCACGTTTGGCGGACCTGTACGCGTCGCGATCTTCAGGAGAGTTTGCCGCTTATACGCTTGCCACTTTACCAGCTTACGGTGTCGATATACAGTTCTTTAGCTCTGTACCTTTGTGTTAAATTTCATCTAAATTGGGGACCCGATTGAGCGTGAAAGAGGAACAAACAAATACACAAACTTTCACACTAAGTTAAGAATCCAAAGCAGTACACAGATATATACAGGATGTCCGGAGACCAGTGGATATCCCTGAACGGGCGGCTGGCGGGGAAGGGTTGGCCGCCCAGAATACGTTTTTTTTTCTATCTCAAACGGTTCGAGCTGTACGTCACTTTTTAGTAAAAATTGAAAAATGTCTACTTTTTTGCACATTTCGGGGTATCACGTCCACAGATTAAGCGATAGCATTGTTTTTTTTTCGCCATGTGTTAACTAATATTGATGTTTGAAAATCATCTTAATTTTTTTTAATACTATAGTTAGTAACTTACAGGATGTCCCCAAAGATAGATTTAGTTTTATAAACTTTACTTTCTGCTAAGTTTGAGCATCTGTGGTGTAAAAAAAATGTATGAAACCTGTCTGGACGACTATTGAAAAAAAATGCCTATTTCACAAGGATTCTAAAACAGTATTATACTAATAACTTTTTGTCATAAGTTACTAAACTAGTGCTTTGAATGCATCGAAGGTACTATCTTACATGAAAAAGTTGAAACAAGTATTGTACAAAAAAGGACACTTATTAAGATTTAATATGTCATAATGTTACAGCAAATGCTCAAATTGTCCTCCTCTTGCCCTTACACAGGCCCTTAACCTTTTTATAAACGATCTCTTAAGGACACGATTATCCACTGGTCTCCGGACACCCTGTATATCTATATACAGGGTGTCCAGAGACCAGTGGATGTCCTGGCACGTGCGGCTGGCGGGGAAGGGTTGACCGCCCAGAATACGTTTTTTTTTTTCTATCTCAAACGGTTCGAGCTGTACGTCACTTTTAGTAAAAATTGAAAAATGTCTACTTTTTTGCACGTTTCGGGGTATCACGTCCACAGATTAAGCGATAGCATTGTTTTTTTTTCGCCATGTGTTCACTAATATTGATGTTTGAAAATCACCTTAATTTTTTTTTTAATACTATAGTTAGTAACTTACAGGATGTCCCCAAAGATAGATTTAGTTTTATAAACTTTACTTTCTGCTAAGTTTGAGCATCTGTGGTGTAAAAAAAATGTATGAAACCTGTCTGGCCGACTATTGAAAAAAAATGCCTATTTCATAAGGATTCTAAAACAGTATTATACTATATAAGCTAGTGCTATGAATGCATCGAAGTTACTATCTTACATGAGAAAGTTGAAACAAGTATTGTACAAAAAAGGACACTTATTAAGATTTAATATGTCATAATGTTACAGCAAATGCTCAAATTGTCCTCCTCTTGCCCTTATACAGGCCCTTAACCTTTTTATAAACGATCTCTTAAGGACACGATTATAATTTTTTTCTCCTATTTGTTGTGCCGCTTCGTGGACGCGTAGACGCAGGTCTTCAATTGTGGTTATGTTTTTTTTGTATACCTGTTCTTTTAAACACCCCCAGTAAAAAAAATCAAGCGGATTCAGATCAGGCGAACGTGGAGGCCACAATATTGGACCTAATTGGCCAATCCATCTTCTTGGATAACTTTCATTTAAATAGTTTCTCACTCGCACGGCATAATGTGCAGGACAGCCGTCATTTTGAAGCCACATACTTCGCCGGATCGAAAATGGCACCTCTTCGAGTAGTCTCGGGAGTTCGTTTTGGAGAAAGTGTAAATTGTTAGCCCTGTTTAGGTTGCCTTGCTATTCGAAAGGGACAATAATTTGGCCATTTAAAATAATGGCCCAATAGTTAATTTTAAATTGGTACTGTGATCGGTCTTCCCTGGCTAATCTTGGGTTGGTTAGCTGCCAGCTGTGCAAATTGTACAAGTTTAGGTAGCCATCTCTTTTGCACGTTGACTCATCGCACATTATGCCGTGCGAGTGAAAAACTATTTAAATGAAAGTTATCCAAGAAGATGGATTGGCCAATTAGATCCAATATTGTAGCCTCCACGTTCGCCTGATCTGAATCCACTTGATTTTTTTTACTGGGGGTGTTTAAAAGAACAAGTATACAAAAAAAACATAACCACAATTGAAGACCTGCGTCTACGCGTCCACGAAGCGGCACAACAAATAGGAGAAAAAAATTATAATCGTGTCCTTAAAAGATCGTTTATAAAAAGGTTAAGGGCCTGTGTAAGGGCAAGAGGAGGACAATTTGAGCATTTGCTGTAACATTATAACATATTAAATCTTAATAAGTGTCCTTTTTTGTACAATACTTGTTTCAACTTTTTCATGTAAGATAGTACCTTCGATGCATTCATAGCACTAGCTTAGTAACTTATGACAAAAAGTTATTAGTATAATACTGTTTTAGAATCCTTATGAAATAGGCAATTTTTTTCAATAGTCGGCCAGACAGGTTTCATACATTTTTTTACACCACAGATGCTCAAACTTAGCAGAAAGTAAAGTTTATAAAACTAAATCTATCTTTGGGGACATCCTGTAAGTTACTAACTATAGTATTAAAAAAAAAATTAAGGTGATTTTCAAACATCAATATTAGTGAACACATGGCGAAAAATAAAACAATGCTATCGCTTAATCTGTGGACGTGATACCCCGAAACGTGCAAAAAAGTAGACATTTTTCAATTTTTACTAAAAGTGACGTACAGCTCGAACCGTTTGAGATAGAAAAAAAAAAACGTATTCTGGGCGGTCAACATCTCCCCGCCAGCCGCCCGTGCCGGGACATCCACTGGTCTCTGGACACCCTGTATATCCGAGTTACTCGGCTCATGAACCCAGTACCGAGACCGAGTACGAGTAGTAAAAAACTGCCGAGTACCCGAGTAACGAGTACTCGGCAGAGTACTCGGCGCATCTCTAGTATTTACCTACATAAAGATAGTTTGAGGAGGTCCTCATGTTCTGGCTTCGGTGATACGTCACAGCCGTTTCTACGCTAGGAATTCAAATTCCTGACTATTTAGACAATTTTTTTTTGATGGTAATAGGTACCTCAAATACCTCAAAAATATATGACCAATGTGTGTAGTATACTAAACTTACTATCAACAATATTTATTACTTGGTTCTGATGAGTTTAAAAATAAAAATAATCAAATACGATCGGATTAAAAACAAAACGTAGGTACCTACCTACATATCCTAATACTTTAGGGATCTAAAGAAAGCTACACTCCATTTATTATTCCTTATTGTTTTCTTATTTTAATGAAATACAACAAAAATAATTGGGTAAAATCCAATTAAAATTGGCCTTCAATGATAATGGTTGTACAGTATTCCACACATTTACAGACCCACCCTTATTAGGCCAAGCAGCAGGGAAATCACCTCTTACGTAGCCTTGCAAAAGGTGGTGTAACAAATTTTATGATTTTATGTTATTTAGCTAAGTTAGCTTGACATAAATTCAATTTCTTGACCTTGGGGCACGACGGGGTATATCCGATATTTTGCTAATATTTCGTTTTTTGCACATAGTGCCTCGATAGTAAGTGATATGACAAAAGTGTCTAAGAACAGTATGTAGAAGTAAAAAACTCTTACATACATGTCAATTCTGTAAGTCTTACAGGTAAAAAGTTACAATCAAAAAAAGAAAAAACAACATTATATAAAATCAGTATAGATTTCTACGACAATTATTTTTTAATCGTTTCCATAATAAACAACAACAAATTATTTGTGGTGGCCGCCTACAAGATGGCGCTAGTAGTACGACACGGTGTTCTAAATGGCGTATTTAACATTTTTCTTCTTTTGATTGTAACTTTTTACCTGTAAGACTTACAGAATTGACATGTATGGACAAAATGTAAGAGTTTATGACTTCTATATACTGTTCTTAGACACTTTTGTCATACG
This sequence comes from Idaea biselata, assembly GCA_958496205.1. Classification (NCBI taxonomy): domain Eukaryota; kingdom Metazoa; phylum Arthropoda; class Insecta; order Lepidoptera; family Geometridae; genus Idaea; species Idaea biselata. The sequence continues at coordinate 17,658,824 of OY292405.1, read as the reverse complement.
ACTTATTATCGAGACACTATGTGCAAAAAGCATATTAAACTCAAAATATCGGACATACCCCGTCGTGCCCCAAGGTCAAGAAATTGAATTTATATCAAGCTAACTTAGCTAAATAACATAAAATCATAAAATTTGTTACACCACCTTTTGTAATGTGATTTCCCTGCTGCTTGGCCTATATGTCACTTGTACATTTCTTGCACTTACTTCTTTGCATTTGTTTTTTTTACAATTCATGTGTGTTTTGTATGAAATGTCAATAGAAAATTCTACAAACAATAACAAAAAAAAACAGAAAATAAAATCTGCAAACATGGAATAGACAACGCCGGAAGGCAGTTGTAATAAACCTTGCATTAAAATTATCTCCGCATTATCAATTTATTTTGTCTCCAGTAGGTAATTATTACCTATTAAAACGAAAATAGTATCTATTTATAAACATAAGTATCTATTCTATCGGTTACCTACCTAGTTCCCAGAAGCGAAAATAGAATAAAAGTACAATAAATAAACAATTCAATTTTGTTGGTTTTATTCAACTTTTATTTAAGTACTTACATAATATTATGAATCTTTTTTTTAGTAATTAATCTTTAAATCATTAATGTTGTGAAGTGGTGGCTGATACTTTGATCAACGAATAGGTGTTGCTATCCAAAAAAGCAAAACAGGCTCTTTGGGTACCGCGTCCATCACATATTGCGTTTAGAGAAATTGCCAATTTAAAAACTCTTTGGTGGGTCTTGTCTTTTGCGACGTTACTGTACTTGTACATACAGAAAGTGAACGGACAGTCATTAGGCAGTCTGTAAATTATACCTCCGAAGGCCTGACTACTATGCAGAAGGTTGCGGGTTCGATTGCCGCCGAGTGCAAATATTTATGCTTAAAAATAAATATTTGTTTGTATAGTCTGGGTGTTTTCTATGTATCATAATGTAAGTATTTCCAAAAAAAAGTATGATAAACATCCGTTGTCTAGTACTAATAGCACAAGCCTAGTGCTTAATTTGGGACTAGTTGACGCTGTGTGACGTGTTGACGTCGTGCAATTTAAAAAATAACCTAACTTGATAGTGTTGTTTCTATTTTTACTTTTAGATGAACTCAAAGGACTGTTCCAAGTAAACCAAGCCAACTTGGTGATCTGTCAGGATGAGAAAGTGCCACTGATACGAGAAGCCACTGAAAGCGTTGGTTTGAATACAGAAATTATAACGTTCGATGAAGGAAAGCAAAACAAAACGTTCTCAAATATTTTGGAGGAGGCTAAGGATGTTGATGTTGACAAATTCAAGTAGGTATGGCTTTTTGCAAGCCGTTTGCTCCTCCTTGTCGCAAGTTGTTTAGGGTCCGTCTTCTTCCATTCTCCTGTTATTTCATCGTTTTTAACACCAATCCCTTTTATTCATAAACGAATTAATGCGTGGTATCAGCTTTTGTCAGATTTTCGCAGAAGTTGATTGTCACTGCTGTGGCTTTATTAGCGGGCGAAGATTCGTGTCGCGTTGGTGTTTATTGCCACAACACAAAAACATCGTCTTCGGGCATACTCGAAATTCTTGTCTGTATTAGGCGGGTGAAGATTCGTGACACGTTGAAGCGATACATTGTTGTTCAGTTTGTTATGCGGCTGAGATTGAATTGACGCAGGTGTAGCTACGCGAAACATCTTCTTCGCCCGAACACTTCGCGTTGCAACGATCTATCCGGCCACATACATCGCGTAAACGCGTAAACACGAATATTAGCCATAACCCGCTAATGAAGCCCCAGCATAAGAGCAAGACAAAGCATTAAGTCACTCATAGGGTCTTGATAGGGCTGTTAGTCTTTTCATATTTTCTTAGATCGTCCTCTTCCCTTTGGTATTCCAAAGTAGGTACTGTCATGCTCATCGCTGATCGTTAATTACACAGGTAAACCAACCCTAAACTACAAAGATTAGGTTTTCATTTTCATAAAAAAAGGTTGTAGGTATGTGATATTTCTATTCTTGTCTTGTTTCAGACCAAACGATCTTGATCCAGCTGAGACCATAGCTTTTCTAATATGTACTAGCGGAACAACAGGTCTACCGAAAGTGGCTTCTCTTACGCACAAAAATATGATAATTTCTGTGTCCTATATATGGTTTGTCTCTGTATATTTATTTCTGCTTCTTATAATGATAATTGGGTTATTCAATATTTAGCTTAATAATTAAACACTAGCCTATTCTAGCGTTTAATTAGTATTTTAATCTGATGATAAATAACCGAGTCGTTGATTATTAACTAATATAAGGTTGAAATTAAAAACATTTTTCGGTTTCGCGAAAACAGAAGAAAAGTCTAATATAAGGTTAATTACCGTTTTAAATAGTTTTGAAGTCACTTTAAAATTACCGAGTCAAAATTTGACTTTATGCATCGATAAATTAACATATGTGGATATCTAGCAGAGAAAATGCAACCATAGAGTTTTCAAACAACTTCAAAAGAACAACTTAAACTGATATAATTTAGGGGAAACATCTTGAGTTTCTGTATCCATAAAAATTAAAGGAGGTGCATCTAAAACGACTCCTTTTATATGACAGATCAGTGGTATCTAACCAACTTGTTTAATTATCTGTTTCAGGGTCAACTTCAGCAAGTTTCCAACGCCGATAAGACTGTGTTTCATGGTGTCCCCTCTGCAATGGTTGTCTTCTATCTTCTTTTACTTGTTCTCGCCTATTGTTAGATACGCACGGGTTCAAACCTCGGCTGTGTTGACGCCGGATCGTTTTGTTGAAATCGTCAATAAATACAGGGTGAGTACAGTAACTTGCACTAAAGTTACAGACTATTTAGATTTGTCTGACAAACAGCTGGTATTTTTTACCTATCTAAGGGCGTATTCAGAAAGAAAGCTGGAAACTTATAAGCGCTTACCAGCGCTTGACAGCGCTGGTTCGTTCTACACAAAGGAAGCAGCTTGAGGCAGACCAAGCAAAATGTCGGACTAATTGGACGATGATTTGACGTCAGCAGCCCAGCGCTGACCAGCGCGTGTTGAAGCTTGTCGGCACCGATCAGTGCTTATCGGCGCGGGTTCATACATTTTCCTGCGCGGGTCACCAGCGCTGTCAAGCGCTGGTAAGCGCTTATAAGTTTCCAGCTTTCTTTCTGAATACGGCCTAAGTGCTTGGGTATGTTTTAGCTGAGTAAAAATTTGTCCGAACGCTCGCGCTGTGTCTGCCAGACAAAATCCGTCCGATAGGCTGTCGTCGACGTTTATAGGCTAATGGATGTCTAGGTATTAGAATTAGGCACCGTTACATTAATTTTCCTAGCTGATGGTGATCTGCATAAGAATGGAGTAAAAAAATAATTAGTGTCCTTATAACCTGTAAATTGTAAACTTTTTGATATCCAAATAATACACATTGTGGAGCATTAGGAACGCTCAACAATGGTGCCATCTGTTACCTACGCGCTTTTAGTTTTATGGCGTTCTATGGTTTTATTCCCTTCGGCGCGTGATTTAGGCGTGTGGAAGTTACTTTGTTTTATGTATTTTGATTATATTATATTATGTTTATCTTCTCCAGCCGTCATATATCGGGGCCAGTCCTACTTTAATGACGTCAATGCTGAAGCCAGGGGTGCGGGAGAAGATGGACCTTTCGTGTTTCGAACACATTCTGATAGGTGGCAGCGCCGTGCAGCAACAACTTTTTGAGCAAATTAAGGTATGCAGTTAAATACACTGCAAAAAAAACAATAGAAATAAGAAATTCTAAAACAAGATTATTTTTTTAGCTTCCAGGGCCATTTCAGAGATAGTCAAAGGAAGGAATTACATCCAGATTTTGATATACCTTACTAATATAAACAGATTTAGATTATAAAGAGCCATTATCGTAGCGACCTTAGATAGATTTATTCGATCTTACCACAGTTTACCTAATGGTTGGAGCGCCTTACGGCGAATTTCGGCGATCGAATTTAATTTAGTCATAGTGACTATTGAGCGGCGAAACCTACTATTACGTTACTACGTGAAACTCGACAGCTTCAAGCCTATTGTTTGGTTTTCAAATAAAACATTTGATCTACTTATCTATCTATCTACCTAGGTACCTACATTTGTATTTTTTATCGTTTCAGAAAGAAATACCAAATGTGACGATGTTCACTTGCTATGGGTGCACAGAAGTCGGAGGATTCATTTTTATTGACCAGAACCGCGTGCAAGGCTCTGTTGGAGTGCCTCTCGGGTCTTTTGATTATAGAGTAAGTTTACCTATAATAAATGTTCATCATTATCAATACAAAATCGGCGAACGCAGCCAGGCAATCGAGTTTAACAATCTCAATCTCTTCTTTACTAGATTTGATATCCCCTTATGACTATGACAAACTAAATGCAAGGCGGATTCATGAATCGCTACTTTAAATTTAATGGCTACAGCAAATTGTGCAATATTGTGCAAGGATTCGTCAAATTAGGAGTGGCGTTTCAGTATTCCGGGAAGCCTTTTAAAAAATGTACATACATCAGTGACTGGGTCTAGTCTAGTTATGAACGCAGTAGCTGAGTCTAGTCTAGTTATGAACGCAGTAGCTAGGTTTATAAACTTCAAGGCACTGGACCCAGCCACTCTCATTGAGTAGGTAAACCATTATTCATTTGTTTCAGTTAGTAAATGTTGATACAAACGAAGATATTAAGGAGCCAAACGTCAATGGGGAACTGTGGGTTAGAGGACCTGCAGTCTTTAAGGTAGGTTCTTAGATATTAACAAGAACCCGTTCGCCTTGTACAAATAAAGTCCACATAGCGCTCTTTTTGTGTTCCCTCACGATGTCAGTTTTTTTTGTCTGACTAGGTAGGTACATCTCTCGCCGTAAGTTTTAGGATGTTGCCTTCCAGCTTACAAGCCAGTTCATGCAGATATGATCATGCTATTTATGGCACTGTAGTCCCCAGGACATTATCAGGAGGATGTCCTGCCTCCCCAGCCTGTCAGCCATGCCTAGACGAAAGAACTGAACTTCAGACGTCTGAACCTGTGAGCTTTTTTCACCGTATGAGCGATTTCGGCTTACATCAGGACCAAAAACAAATCCATCGTGAATGTGTTTCCCTCTTATCTGATTTCTGTAAAAACTTTATTTTCCTTTAAAAACTAGGTTTCGTTTGACAAAATTTGATAAATTTCTATTCAATTCAAATAAAAAATAATAATAATAAAGGTGAAAAAAAAACAAACAACACTAAAATTAAAACTTAAATCTAAAATGATCTGATTTATATTCTCATTCATTCGATTGCATCCCATTTAATAGCCTAGGGTCTGACAAAACCCCAAATTATTTGGGGCAGACCCCTTTAGTATAATATGACTGATTATATTTTACAGGGGTACTACAATAACCCAGAGTTGACCAAAGAAGTGTTGCAAGACGACGGTTGGTGGAAGACCGGAGACATTCTCTACAGGGATGAAAATTACAACTTCTTCTTCGTTGACCGTTTGAAGTTGTTGTTAAAATACAAAAGTTTTCAGGTAGTAACACTTATATACTAAACTAATATTATTAATGCGAAAGTAACTCTGTCTGTCACGCCTAAGCCACAGAACTGATTTTGGTATAAAGATAGATGGGACCTTGGAAAGGACATAGACTTTTGATTCCGACACAATCCCGCGGAATCGAGGCTTACGCGGATGAAACCACGGGGCTCAGCTAGTAGTAAATAATACGTATCAACACTACCTTGTATTTTTCTAAGAGCAATAGACTCTGAGCTGTATACGATGTCAAAACTAACAAACATTCTGAAAATAATAAAAAGTCCTATTTTGACACCCTACAATTATGATGTACAGCGAATTAGAAGACCTGGATGTGGTCATCAACTTTTGGTGCTAAACGTACGTACAGTCAAGTGTCATGTAGGTACAGCTAGCTAGGTATTGCTGGGTTAGGACCGACAGTACCCCATTTGGAAACCAGCTGGTGGAATTAAATAAGGCAAAAAGATATTCTCATACGAACGAAACCCAGTTACACTGGATCCCAGTAGGTCATGTTGTCCATAAAATAAATAAATAAATAAATAAATAAAGCCTTTATTTCAAACTTAAATTAACTTAAATAACATTTATATTTGTAAATATGTATATATTATGTTTTTATGTTAGATAATTATTATTTTTTTCTACAAGTATTTAATAGTTTTTTTTAATAGTTTTGGTATTTTATTTTGTAATTTTTTCATATATTATAATGTTGATTTAATTTTCAATTAACTTTTTCTAAGTTTGGCACCCATATGCGGGTATAGGCCTCCTCCATGCGTTGCCATGTACGTCTGTCTTGCGCCTGTCTCGTCCAAGTACTCCCAGCTGCTTCCACGATGTCATCTCTCCACCTGCGCCTTGGTCGACCTCTGCCTCTACCGCCGTCCCTAGGGTACCAGTGTAGGATGCGCTCTCCCCATCGGCCGTCGGTAGCTCTCGCTACGTGACCCGCCCACTTCCACTTCAAGCGGCAGAGCATCGTAGTTGCGTCTAGTAGTTTGGTTTTCTTTCTTATATAGTCGTTCCTCACCTTGTCTCTGAGCTTGATGCCGAGCAATGATCTCTCTGTGGCTCTCTGAAATGTGTTTATTTTAGAAACAATTTTTTTGGTGAGGGCCCAAGTCTGACAACCGTAGAGAAGTGATGGAAGTATTGTGTTGTCCATTAGCTTCTTTTTGAGACGGATGGGTATTCGGCTCTTGAAGACGTCTTTGTGCATCCAGTATTTCTTCCAAGATAGAGCAATTCGTCTGTCAACTTCTTTGGATGTTGTGTCTTGAAAAGAAATAGTTTGTCCGAGATAGACATACTCCTTCACATATTCTATTTCTCTACCTGCGTCCATGTTGTCCATACCTACTGCAAATAGATTAAGCAATGTATTTTAACGACCGGCTGCTTGCCTGACCAACCCTCCTTGAGACCAAGCAGTTGTCACCGCGCGATAAGGACTCCAAATCCGCTAGTCTCCCCCAGAACCCTGTCACCTTTTACGACACCCATGGGAAGAGAAGTGGTAGCCTTATTCTATACTATACGTCAAGATATTTCTTGAAACTACCCTTTCAGATATCTCCAACTGAAATAGAGGCAATCATCTACCAGCACCCTGGAGTGCTACACGTGGCGGTGACAGGTATACCGGACGATGAGTGTGGAGACTTGCCTGTCGCGTGCGTCGTGAGGAAACCAGGACAAAGTGTGACTGCGCAAGAGATCAAAGACTTGGTTAAAGGTGGGTAGAACTTTACTATCTGGATTAAATATCAACCACGCGGCAGACGAAGACGGCAATTGCGGGATGATTTTGATGCCCTTAAAAAAATGGTTGGGCCAATAGACTCAGCCATATTTTCGCTAGACCGCGATAAATGGAAGGAAGGAAAGTTGAGAGGAAATGACCATGCAGAGGGACAGTTCTTAATTTCAATAATAAACTTTCATATTTATACCCTAAGGGTAGGGCGGCGAAAAAAAGGAGATTCGGAGGAGGTTCACAATTCTCTTTTGTCAATTTTACTAGTTTAGCTACTCGTGTTCCCATCGGCCATCTCCAGTTTGCCACCCAATTTAGTATATTGCAAAATTTGCGCCGGTCACACTAACTTGTGACCCCAGTGAAGGAAACCCCATTGGTAATTTGATGGTCAATTCTCAAAACATACTTAACATAATCACTAGAAAATTGTGAAATATACCTACCTACTTACACTATTATATATTTCCAGATATCTTATCTGAATCAAAGCAGCTGAGAGGCGGAGTTGTGTTTATGAAGGAACTTCCCCTGACAGTAACGTCCAAGATAAACAGGACAGAACTTAAAGAAATTGTTAAAACCATAGAAAGAGAATAAATAAAGTTAGTTTTAAGTAATTCGTTGTTTATATTATTTATTTACCCGAACCTTTAATTAATAAAAACTGTAGGTTCATACCTATTATCTTATTATAAATTTCTTTTTTAATTTTTGTATGTAGCTCAAGGCTATTTTATTTAGAAAATAAAAAGAGATTATCTTATATCTATTTTTAATGTTCTATAGGAATAAATCTACTAGAAATATTTTAAGGAAAAAAAAATACGATCAACATCTTCAAAACATCTTCCTTCTTCGGTTCTTTTTCCTCGTCGCGAGTGAATTTTATAAGTATTTTATTATCTTTAAGTTTTAGTGTTACCCGCGTAACACTTCAGTGATCAGTCCGTACAAAAAACAGTTTCATTTTTTAGAAGATTCAATTAAAAGATATCAAAATTCTTGTTTTTTAGGAAGAGTAAAACCACTGATCTCCATATAAAGAGAACGCGCACTGAATTTTGTGCCTATTTGATTTGCGTTTTCTATTAAAAGTGATGGTGACCGTCCACGGAACTAATGGCTGTAGCGCTGTTTTCTATTGAAAGTGATGGTGAACTATTAGTTCCGTGGACGGTCACAATGACTATCGATAGAAAACATCGCAACATGGCGCAGATCAAATCTGCACAAATATCTCATGTCATTTTGTATGGTTAGCAATTCCAGCGTACCTACTTGTATAATTTCAGTTCAGTGGGTAAAACAGTCGTAGATAACATTTTTTTTAGGGTTCCGTACCTAAAGGTAAAAACGGGACCCTATTACTGAGACTTCGCTGTCTGTCTGTCTGTCTGTCTGTCTGTCTGTCTGTCTGTCTGTCTGTCTGTCTGTCTGTCCGTCCGTCCGTCCGTCCGTCCGTCCGTCTGTCCGTCTGTCACCAGGCTGTATCTCATGAACCGTAATAGCTAGAAGGTTGAAATTTTCACAGAAGATGTATTTCGGTTGCCGCTACAACAACAAATACTAAAAACGAAATAAAACAATTCTTTAAAAGGGGCTCCCATACAACAAACGTGTTTCAAAAATAACAAGGAGTTTAGTACTACAATGTGAGGTCGCTTCTGATTGGTCAGGACAAATCGAGTTGGTCATGGAATTCAAAATGGCTGCCCTATCTGTCAAATATACCAGTCTGCCTTACTTACCAAAGAGTTTCTTTTATGTTTCAGATTTTCTTTGTGCAAAGGTTTTTTTTTTTTTTTTTTTTTTTTGAGTGATTCGGTCGTTTGATGGGAGTAAGAATCGAAGATAAATATTTTATATTTTCCTATAAAATTGAAAAATTGGTTGTTGTAAACCATTTTAGGGTTCCGTATCCAATTGTGATAGTGGTACGGAACCCTTTGTGCGCGAGTGTCGCACTTGCCCCGTTTTTTTATTATTGATTCGTCGACAAGACGAAGTCGAAAGGAAACTACCAGACCTGTTAATCTATTTTAGCCGTACTATCTAATCTAAAATACATGATGATGTCCTTGATCACGTTATAAAATACATTATTGCTAGACCTAGGTATCTAATACATAATAGACATAATAAAAGAATATAATATACTAATATAATCTTGTTTAGTTGTTAATCCACCATAAATACCACGTACGGACAGTTGGAACGATGGATAAATACGTTCCTTTACTATATATATCGAACCTTAGGTATTTGCAGGGCCGGACTCATGGCCATGGGAGTATTGGGCATCTTAAGCCTCTTCAGTAGGCTTGTAGATGACTGATCTTAGTTCAATGCAGGGTATCTATGATTTGAAATTCAAAATTAATGCTTTGTTGTAATGTATTGTTTGATTTTACGCTCTAAAATTTTGCGTACTAGCATCTTACGTCCTTCATTAACGCATACATTTGAAATTCGATAACGCTATTCCTGTCAAGCAATTGGGCCCTTAAGAGGATAGTCTCCATTCTCTTTCTCCATACAAACGTAGTTTACATTTTCCTCCCTGGATAAAGACATTAGAACAAATATGTTTATGCCATAAAACCTATATCTGTCATGACAATGCATCTACCTTTTTATTTTTTTTTATTTTCTAATTAAAATAATAATAAAAAATAATAAAATGAAAAAAATAAAAAGGTAGATGCATAGTCATGACAGATATAAGTTTTATGGCATAAACATATTTGCTCTAATGTCTTTGTCCAGGGAGGAAAATTTAAACTACGTTTGTATAGAGAAAGAGAATGGAGAATGTCCTCTTAACGGCACATAGTACCTACCTATCTACATAATAGTACAAGTTAGTCATCGATAACACGTTATCAATCGACCTGTATGTACTTGTACCTACTCCAAGAGAAAGTAGTGTAAAGCCAAAAATATCGTTATTATTAGCGTGGAGTAAGGGTTGGAGTAGTCAGACAGAAGTCGCACGGTGGCGGATAAACTGCTTGGTACTTAGAAGGGTTGGTGTCAGGCAGGCGGCCGGCCGTAAAAATATTGCTAAATCTATTAGCAGAAGGTCGGTATGGTCAGTGATGGATGACTTACCTACTGCGCCAACCCCAAATATTTGGAGTTTAGTGGACCCCGGGCTCCCGAGAGGCATGCAACCGGGAACATCGCTCGGATAAGAGAGATACTTTAGAACATGCTTTGTTTTTTCCGTGATGTTTCAACTTAAATAAAAGTTGACAGACAGAAACAGAACCAAAACAATTGTAAAATTCCTCCGACCTTGCTCTACGTTTTATTAAACTCAAGGCTAAACGTTTATGCGACACGAAAGACCACCATAATAATATACTTCAAATAAATGGGTCTACAAGCTCTTTTGAGCAGTAAATAAATGGTAAATATTTAAAGAGGTCACCTCACCTACCTTTAACAACTAAACGCAAGATCCATTTTTTTCACATAACCACAAAAACTATTGGCTGTCTCAATGGCTGGCTCAAAACAGACACTAGACATCTACTAAAAACTGGTAATAAGACCCTGACATTGTGTGCCTTATGTAGGTATATACATATATCTATTAATACCTAATAGTACATACATATTAGGTATTAATTTATAGTAGTATTGGTAGAACGTTGATATAATAAAGTTAGATCCATGAGATATTATCTCATTCATTTTACATTTTTTGTCCACAACTGCGCGTAAAGTAATAAGTTTTATATCTCGGTTGATTAATAAAGAAATATTGAGATTTTTCTAAAGGTATCTTTTAATTTGAATTATTTTAACTTTAAGCATTGATTGACGTGTTTATGCCTTGAAGTATAAGTCAGGTATGTGGTTTTTATAATAATTTGCTTTTAAGAGTTCCGTACCTCAAACGGTAAAGAAGAAACCGTTATAAAGACGCTTAAATTGTCTGTCTGTCTGTGGTACACGTGAATTGTCTAGTTCTATGATCTTTTAACAATTCGACTAATAGGTACTTATTTAATTTTGCATCCTAGTTTAAACTTTTTGGCCTTTCATTTTTGGTATTAATTATTATCTTAGTAATAAATTCAAAATTAATTATAAGTATATCTTCAGATTAATTACCCACCTATTTTTTTAATTCAAAGGTCAAGAAGTTTTTTTTTTATATTAAAAATAAAACAAGTAAATAGCGACACAAGAAATACATCATCTGTAAAAAATTCAACTGTCTAGCTATCGCATGAGATACAGCCTGGTGACAGGCAGACAGATGGACAGTGGAGTAAAAGTAATAATAAAAGAGTCCCACTTTTACCTTTTGGGTACGGTACCCTAAAACTAGAAACTAAAAAGAATTAAAAGGACAGTCTACCTACTCTTTCTCCATACAAACGTAGTGGACTGTTTCCTCCCTGGCATTAGTGCAAATGTTTATGCCATAAAACCTATATCTGCCATGCATGACTATGCCCCTACGTTTTGTTTTTTTTTCCTAGTTAGAATATAAATAAAATTCCGAAAAATAAGAAAATGAATAAAATCATAACGTAGGGGCATGGTCATGGCTGATATAGGAGTTATGGCATAAAAAAAATCTAATATCTTTATTCAGGGAGGAAACAGTCGCCTACGTTCGTTAAGTTTGTCTGGAGAAAAGAGTAGGTGACCGTCCCCTTATATTGTTTCACAGGCAGACGACAAAATGTCTATAATCCAACCAAATAACAGTGTGCTCTGGTTCTTTGATGATCTTACTTGTGAAATAGTTGCCAAGTCGGGAATCGCTACTGACAGATATCATCTCGGTAAAATCATCAAGTATTCATTGGAGAAGGATCCTGGATTCTTGCATCAGGTACCTAGGTGCAATGAGAAGTATGTAGGTAAATAAATATTGCAAGATGTTGTAGACTGTACAATATATTGCACGACGTTACACACAGCGCAATCTAGCCCCAAACTAAGCACAAGGCTTCTACAATGGGTACTAGACAACGGATATACCTACTACATATTATACTTTTTTTTTGTAAATACATACATATGATACATAGATAACACTGAATATCCCATGTCTTCGGACCGTGGTGAGTCAGTCCTAGGACATGTTGGTTTCCTCACGATGTTTTTCCTTCACCGTAAGAGCGATGTTATTAGCGCACATACCTTTTTCTTAAAGAAAAAGACATTGGTGCGCGGTCGGTCTGGATTCGAACCCACGACTCTCAGAATGAAAGCCGGGGTATCTACCACTAGACCAACACCGCCCTAAACAATCTAGCCCTGAACAAGCAACTAGGCTTATACTATGGGTACCTACTAGGCAACGGATACTATTATTGTTAAGGGCTATTAAGATGCCGCATCGCCCAGATCTCTCGTATTAAAATTATCCAATATTAGCTGCGTCCCGCGGATTCACCCGCGTAAGTCCCGATCCAGTGTTAATATCGGGATTAAAAGTAGCCTATGTTACTCAGGGTGAATGTAGCTTTCTAACGGTAAAAGAATTTTTGAAATCGGTTAAATAATATAACTTATAATGAGGTTTAGGTTATATTAGCTCATTTTAACATTTTCAGGTCGATGGCGGGACAGGGGAAAAAGAAACAGCAGGATCTATGTTAAATCGCTCCATTAAATGCGCGATCAGTCTTACAAAGCTGGGTGTAAAGAAAGGAGATGTTTTGGTATTAATGGCGCCGAACCATTTAGACTTGGCTGTGCCGTGCTATGCGGGCACTTATCTCGGTGTCATTGTCTCACCAGTTGACAGAACTTTGAGAGCGTGTAAGTCATCATCATTATCATCATTATTATCATCATTATCATCACCATCATTATCATCACCATCACTGTTTTTATATAGGTACCCATAAAGAAAACAATTATATTTAAAAATTTCAACCCTTAATTTCCGCCAAAAATATTTTAGATAGATAGATTAATATTGCACCAAAAACACATCATTCAAACTATACAAAGAATAACTTAAAACTAAAGTGGCACAATGGGGGACACCCAATACACCCATTCATTATCCGGTTGACATTTATCAATTTAAACAGTAATTAAATGATGATGGATAATTTCCTGACATTAATTACCTACCTCCTATCCAAAATTAGAATTCAATTATGGAAATTAATAAATTTAAAATAAATTATATAGGTACCTACACATTTTGAGACAAAAGCAGACCTATTTTAATCTGAATTCCACGCCCCGCAATTTTACATTTAAAAATCAGTCTTTAATAAATAAACACCTATGCATGAGGCCTTTTCCGAATTTTACTCGCATCATTGTCTCTGAAAGGAGTTTGGCGGTTCAATAAAATGAAGAGGTTAACATTAAAAAATGACTGGCCACAAAGTAGAAAGAATAATAATTTAAAACAGAAAATTAATTAATTTTTAATTTAGTAACATAATTTTTTTGTTTTATCGAGCCAGTAAGTTTTATAATTTACTCGCATCATTAATGAAGGTCTAATACTGTACTGTACCTACCTACTTACTTGAGGATTGGCTGTTCAACTTTATAAAATGAAGAAGTTTGCATTACAAAATGACTGGCCACAAAGCTTAAAGAAAATTTAAAAAGGAAATCAATTTCTTTTTAATTTCGTTAATTTTTTTTCTTCTCATTCAGCCAGTGTCTTTTTATAACTAGATGGATAAGTCATTGAAAGGAGTTTGGCTATTTAAATTGATAAAAGAAGCAGGTTTTATTTTTACTTTTATTTTTTCGCACGCAATAAGACGAATTTCCTTAAAGGTTTTTATGTTTAACTATTTATATCATATATATGAATATTTAAAATTATTTTTGCAGACGAACTGGCCCAAAATTTTAAAATAAACCGACCAAAAATAGTTTTCTGTCAAAGTGAGAAAGTAGCAGATGTGGAAACTGCACTAAAAGATAGTAACGTGGATGCAATTATAGTGCAATTTGATAAAGAGGAAACAGATAATAACGTGTTACATTTCTCTAGTCTTCTGGAAGTCAAAGGTGAACTTGTAAATAATTTCAAGTAAGTTCTAGGTGTTAACCATGCTTATTACGGGTTCGTGACTTAGTTTCGAAAGTCATATTATGTTCGAATAACGAAATATCGACTGAACGATTGTTCGAATGGACTTTATTGCGAAACAATCTGTTGTCGACAAACTTTATACCGACTAAACGATTTATCGAATATTTATTAATCGATGGTTTGAAGATTGATCTTACAATGTTGGTACGAAATACTATTTTAGAAAGTTCTGGATGAAAACATTACAGTCGACAGTCAATGACAAAAAAGAATCAATTTCCAAACGAATGAAAAATTATAAATTACGAAATTCAATAACACTACTCTATTTTAGAAACTTTGTAACAAGCTAAGGGACTTCTCTTTTTCACTTTTTCCTAATTTCCTCAAGCGTAGTATGTTTTAAGAAATATATGTATATATAATAATAATTAATATATTAATATATTTTATATAATCTATACTAATATTATAAAGAGGTAACGTTGGTAACATGTCGACACCTCTGGGCTCAAAGGTCGTAAAGGACAAAATGCGACTTTTCAGGAGAAGCAAAAAACTAAAAAAATAAAATTATTTTTGCTGTAGCATCTTCGTTTCTTGAGCTATTTAAATGAAACCTAGGAAGAAAGTGCTTAGAATTTATAGTATTTTCTAAGACAGTGTTGAACAATTACCCTAGTGCCGTATTTACCGAAATAAATTTCCTTTACGACCATAAATTTCAAAATAAGTGTCCTTTGCACCCCACAAATTTGTACCCTATGTCAGTACCTAAGGGCGTAAATCCACCTTACTGCACGAAACTAAACAAAATAAGGGATGAATCGGCAAGTGTAACATTTTTTTGGGTCTTAAGGATCACCCGTTGTATAGATAAATTATTAATTTAAGTTTAATCATCATTAACTGAGTGATTTTCACTGTTGCATCCCTCTCGGAAGCGTGTGCAGGTAAGCCAGTTGCACGCGTTCACCATTTACGACGTCAATCCAGTATTTCTCGTGACTTCCCAATCTGCCACGGCCGGGCGGATAGCCCTAATATTTGTTTTCTACGTAACTAGTTGCATTACACTTGGTCGTACCAGCCATCAAGAAATTAATAGGTAATGTCTCGAACATGAAGGCTGCCTCAGTTGCGGAAATTCGTAACGCGATCTGTCCATGTCCACATCACTCCACACATCCAGCGCACCATCTTCATCTCCGTGATACGCAACTGCTGTTTATGTCACTAAATCACTGGCCCATCGTACAAAAGGACAGATCTAATGATGGTTTTATAGACATGTTCTTTCACTTTAACCGGCATACCCAAATACTTAAACGGGTATATCTGCTCATATCTGAACATGACTGTCTATGCAGACAGATGTGGATTTCGTGATATTCCAAGTGTCTGTCAGTCTTCTAAAATTTAGTTGCAAACAGATGTTTGCGACCAACTCCTTCCACGTATTTACGCGTCTCCGTAGCCGTTCCTAATCTAATGACAGCTCAATATTATCAGCATACCTACATGAGCGAGCAGCTATGGGGGCCGAAGTCAGTTCATCTAATATTGCTCTTAACAGGAACGGGCTTAGGACGAATCCCAGGTAAACTCTGACTATAAGGGAAGGGATAATTAGTGTTACCAACATCAGTTCGTATCGAAGGCATCTAAGGCGTTCTCCATAAAGATTAAAAACAAAACAGGATATGGACTATGATCTGGGCGAAAACCATACTCGCCCTTCGAGACAGTACACTTCTGTCGGATCCGAGAGTCGATTAACCACTCAATTATCCACACACTCTAGCTTCATGGTGTGGAGTAAGATCTTTATACCTCGATAACTTCCATACTCATGCACCTAATTTTTGCCCTGATACTGGTGTAATAACACTCAGTCTCCGTTGCGCATGGATGTCGTCGGTCTCGCGGATGGGGTTAAAATGTTAGTTAAGATGCTCACACAACAAGAACCCATCGCCGTTCTTGTGTTAATAAGAACTCTATCGATGCCAACAGCTTTCCGATTCTTTATGCTGTGAAGTTTTGATGGATGTAGCTGTTTTTCTGCTGATAAAACAACGTGGCAGAATAAGATTTCCATTTTTCCTTCACAACGAGGTCCTCGCATAGCCTCATCGGCACGTCTTGGATTCTATGTTGCGTCGCTTTGATCCTCAAACAAGGTTTCTAATAAATAAGCTTCTGCCTTTCCAACTCACGACGACCTTAGTGGCGCGTCGGGGGAAGGCCCGACTGCGATGCAGGGGGTTGCAGGTTCGATTTCCGCCGGGTAAAAGTATTTATGCTTAAAATAAATATTTGTATCTGATTTGGGTGTTTTCTATGTATCATATGTATGTATTTACAAAAAAAAAGTATATTATGTAGTATATCCGTTGTCTAGTCCCATAGTACAAGCTTAGTGCTTAGTTTGGAGCTAAATTGCGCTGTGTGTAACGTCGTGCAATATTCATTTATTTAACTTATCATACAGTGACTGTAACTTCTTTCTGGCTCTGGCTACTGCTCTTTTTGTGAAACTTTGGTGGTCCTGTACGTTTCGACATCTTCAGAAGAGGTGCTCGGTTGCCATATTTTAAACAGGGCTTGTTGAACAGTTAGAAACTATCCCCTTCCAACAAATATTGATGAACATAATTAAAATAAAACTAGGTAGTACAGGACACACGTGTCATGTTTTATTTAGAAATGTAAGGCTGTAAGGGACACACGTGTATGTTTTATTTCGAAATGTAAGGGTGTAAAGGACACTTTGCAAAGACGATGTCCTTTACAACCTATTTTTGAGGTGACTTATATTAAACACTCTAGGTCGTATAAGACTTTGCTTTACTTTGATATGCTTTACTACCACAGTAAGCACATTTTTGTAACTAAGTGTTATTTACATACCCATTTTTATGGAAAAGTTTGTTTAGCGTACCAAAATAGGTGGGTCGTAAAGACCATTTTTTTGCGAATTTCGCTACTCCGAATATACAGATCGATAGAGAATTAAAAACTAAGTAAAATAGTGTCATCAAGTCCTTTACGCCCAAATGTCCCTTACGACCTTTGAGCCCAGAGGTGTCGATGTATGTATGTATGTATGTATATTGGGGGTAATCTCCGAAACTACTGGACCGATTTCAAAAATTCTTTCACCATTAGAAAGCTACATTCACCCTGAGTAACATAAGCTACTTTTGATCCCGATATTCCCACGGGATCGGGGCTTACGCGAAGAAAACCGCGGAAATCTGCTAGTAATATTATAAAGAGGTAACGTTGGTAACATGTATGTATGTATGTATATTGGGGGTAATCTCCGAAACTACTGGACCGATTTCAAAAATTCTTTCACCATTAGAAGGCTACACTCACCCTGAGTAACATAGGCTATAAGAAATATAGCTGGTGCAGTCTTTCGCAGATCACTATCTGCGAAAGACCTTCCTATAAGGAGAGAAGGTTTTCTAATAAAAAAAAATACATAGTAACAATATTTATCAACGTCAATAGACCATGAAGATAAATGAGTAATCATTAAACGACAAAGAAAGCAATAAGTAATACCAACCTATACTTGTTTACTGTTTATTATTTCTTTGTCATCTACACTAATATTATAGAGAGGAAAGATTTGTATTTTTGTGTATGTGTTGTATGTTTGTTATGAATAAACTGAAAAACTACAAGAAAATTTCAAAAAATCTTTAGAAAGCTACATTCACCTTAAGCAACATAGGCTACTTTTAATCCCGATATTCCCACGGGATCGGGACTTACGCGGGTGAAACCGCGGACGCAGCTAGTCCCTAATAATACTATCGACCGACTCAAAATTGTATATGTAATCTCCGAAGGTCTTCGAACTAACTTGTCTCGCGTATTATCCACAGATGTACGGAATATGATCCCGCAGACACTCTCGGTTTCCTGTTACCTACAAGTGGCACGACAGGGATTCCAAAATTATCTGCCATTACCTACAAAAACTTGATTACAGCTAAACTGTCTATTTTGTAAGTATACAAAGAACTACATAAATAATCTAAGTGAGTTCTGTACGTATTAAAACTGTTTAAGATGTTACAAAGTCTATGAGTTTCGGAGACAAATTTCAACCACCTTCCAATATATATATTATACTAGCTGGCCCGGCAAACGTTGTTTTGCCTTATAAATTATAGATAGTAGCCGATTCTCAGACCAACTGAATACGCATATAAAATTTAATAAAAATCGGTCAAGCCGTTTCGGAGGCGTACGGTAACTAACATTGTGACATGGAAATTTTATATATAAGAAGAAGATATGTTTGGGCTAGTGTTTGACCACTATATAGCCAATGATAAATGTTGATGCAGTCTATGACGAAGCACGCTGATCTAGAAAGTATGTATCTCTTCCCTCGGGACTTGATGGTCACCAAATTGTGTCCTCGAGGGTATGTAATCTGAGGTAGCGGTTCCCAATCTCTCGCTTTTAGAAATACGAATGAGGGATGAGGAAGATAAACGCATATGGTAACGGTGCCGTGGTAACATAACAGTGTCGCATTTTAGTCTGCCCAGCGGTAAAATGAAAATGGTAAAACCCAGGTTGGCAATTTAGAAGTCTATTCTTTGAAATATTGGTGAACTTTACTCTTTTCATCACATCATAACTTCATGACCTACCTACGTCTAAACTTTACTTAACTCTTTTGAATATTGATGACATGAAAATTGTAAAAATATTTCCAGGTCAAGATTCACGAAATTCCCCCAGCCATTCGTTTCTGCACTATTTGTGGCACCTCTACAATGGTTGTCAAGTTTCGCTCATATCACTCTTCGGGTAATCTTGCGATACACTACAATTCAGACCTCCAAAACAATAACTGATGAACATCTTCGTTTTTTGATTGAAACCTATAAGGTAAGTATAGAGAATATTAACCATCAGTCAGCAATAATTTATCATATAGGTACTTATAACGTAAGTAATACGAGTCACATTGATAAAGGGACCTAACCAGCTAGAAAAAAGCTAATCACATACATATTATTATAACACAAAACAAATCACATTATAGCAAATAATACCTAACTTGCTAGAAAAAAGCTACCATGCCAACTCTACAACTCATTTTTGATCATAAAATGTTTTTGGTGAATATTATTCTTGTGGATACTAAATAGTTATTATTACTCACGGTCATGGGGTCGATCTTCAACCCGATGGACCTACCAATTCAAACACAATTCAGCCGACAAGTTCTATCAAATCGTTATGGAGGCAAAGAGCAGGAGTCGCTGGAGATAGACCATCCGTTTTAAAGGCAGACCCATTGATGGCCACTATCGTCAGTCATGAGGGGTCAACTACAGCGACCAAGATACTAGTTATAACTGCAAACCTTGTCCAACAATGTGTACACTGTTTTCCAGCCAAATTTTACAGTTTTAAGTCCGACCATGCTGGCCACGTTATTAAAGCACCATGACAAAGAACCGTGTGACATTACTTGCTTTGAGATGCTCTTCATTGGAGGAAGTGCTGTGCTGAAGGAACTTATCGAAGAAATCAATGTGAGTTTTAGTTTATCTGAAATGACAAAATCAACATAAATTCCAATAATATTCCATCCAGAAATCAAACTGTTCATTTAATTATTTTTAGTAGATCTTCTAAATATTAGGTTTGTTCATTTTAAGAATCCCAGTACTATGCTATTTTAAATTCAGAGAAATATATGTATAATTTATGCAGGAATTTTCCAGGATTTTTACAGTTTTACGTCCATTTTTCCAATGTTTCAAATTTTCAGAGAGTTTCACCAAAAACTGTTCTGGTCGATGCGTATGGTATGACCGAACTGGCTGCACTCGCTTTCCAGGGGCCATCACCACTAGGTTCTTCCGGAAGACCAATCATGATCTACCAACATCGAGTAAGATTACCTGAAGATATTATCGTTGTTGTTAAGCCCAGGATTATGTATTTAATATACCTGTCGGAATTATGTTTTTTCAGCTTGTCAACATAGAAACTTTAGAAGATATTGATCAGCCCCATGTTAGTGGTGAACTTTGGCTGAAAGGACCAATGTTTAGAGTAAGTTACATTCCTCGTACATTAATTTAGTTAGAGCATGTATACAAGTATATATAAGCCGCGCAAGTTGATATTGCGATTGGCGGCCATCTTGGTGACGTAGTCGACGTGCACCGTCGGTACCGTTCGCAAGGTAAATAATATAATTTAGAATTATTTACCACATAACCCAGACATTAATTAAAAAATATTTACAAGTAGGGATATATTGAGAACTCTGTTCCACTCTTTGAGTGCCACTCTTCGAGTGTTACAGAATTCTCAATATATCATCTTATTTTAACTTATTTCAATAGCACAATATTTAACCAACAACAAAATTTACCTGATTATTATTATATCCGTCACGCACATTTCTGCATGAATATTGCACTTTAACTATTCATAGGCGTTTCAGAACTATGAAAAGACAATTTGTCCTAATAATTCTTATACTAACCTCCTTCTCCAGAATGAATTCAATATGTCTTTTTCTGATTTCGGGTTAGTATATAAATGATTTTTACAAACGCTGCTCATTATTCATAAAAACATTTTATTTAGTTTAAGACGCATTGCAATGAAATTTATTCAACAACCTGATTCGCTTACTTTTGATCCAATTTGTGTTGACACAAAAAATCAAAATATTAGACATGGAAAACTATTACCAAGTACAATAAGATGCATTATTTGTGGACCATCAAATTGTGGAAAAACTAATTTGATTATTGGGTTACTTTTGCACAAAGATGGATTAAAATATCATAATGTTTACCTTTACTCTAAAACCTTAAATCAGCCAAAGTATTTATTTTTAGAAAAGGTTTTTGATATGGTTCCTAACATATCATTTTTTAAATACAAGGACAACGAAGAAGTTTTAAGTCCACAAGATGCTAAGAATAATTCAATTTTTATATTCGATGATGTGGCATGCGAAAATCAAAATAATATGAGAGATTATTTTGCAATGGGGAGACATAAAAATATAGATTGTTTCTATTTAAATCAAACATACAGCAAAGTTCCTAAACAACTTATCAGAGATAACGCGAATCTCGTTATACTTTTTAAGCAAGATGATATTAATCTGAAGCATGTTTACGATGAACATGTGAACACAGATATGAAGTGGAACGAGTTTCGCGAAATGTGTTCACGTGTGTGGTCAGATCCTTATAGTTATCTGGTTATAAATAAAGATTGTCGAAAGAACGAAGGATGTTATCGTAAACAATTTGATAATTTCATAGTTTTAGATTGAAATATAACACGTATAAATATCACTTCATAATTACAAACCTGTTATTCCATTTAACATATTTAACGAAGTATATAGTAAAATATTTGCAATGGATAAAACAATTAAAAGACAAATTATTAGTGCAGCTGAAGCAGTTAAGAAAAAGGTACAAAAATTAAGGAATATGGAGATAGACAATGAAAAAGCCATGGAAGCTGTTTTCAAACCACTCATTAAACCTCTTAATAAACTATCATCAAAGAGTAAACGTTATGATAATGAGATTGATCATACTTCTGATATCAAAAGTATCGGGATTAAAGATGAAAACTCGATTCAAAAGTTAGATGAGACTCCTAGTATTGATAATGAAATCCAATACAGCAAAGACAATTATTATAATGATGATGAAAACCAAGACAATGATGATGTTTATAACAATTTAGAAACATTCGCAGACGCAACCTCTGACAGTATCGAACCTAATTCATCGTCATGGTCACTATCTTCCGAAAACTATGAAGATGTTCCTTTTGGAGTAAGGATTGATAAAGGAAATTTAATGTTTGGCAAAGCTAAAGTTAAGATTAATGATAAAACTATTAATGTTAATAAAGTTGATTATGGAAATACACCAGGTCTAAGAGAACTTTTGTTAAAAAGAGATCCTGATTTAAATTTAGTTACTGAAGCAGACAAACACAACTACAAATTGATGTTACTAGCTACCAATGCTCATAGACGCGATTTTGATCCTAAAAAGCCTATAAAAAGTAATAAAGGCAAACGGTACATACATATAATTAAACCTTTATTCAAATTAACTGATGATGAGGGTTGCAATACAAATACAACTGGACGTGGTTTACAAACTCTAATGAAATGGAAAACCTTAAATGATGTTGGTTATGTCTATTGGGATGATCCGAATGAGTTGGTTGAAAGATTAAAACTATTGATTGCTTCTCGTGATGCGGGAAATACTGGATTGGATAACGAAATTATTTCAATCATAGAAGAACTGCGTGAGAGCAAAATCATTCCTTAATAAATATCTATATTCATTAAATTTGTTTCATTTCTATTTCATCTTGTATCACATTCACAACTAAAATGAACGTTGACAAGTTTGGTCATCATATTCACAAAAGAATGCGACTAGCAGATATTTTAAATTTTAGTGATAAAACGATTATAAAATCAACTAACGGTGAATTTGATTTGCAATTGAATCGGATTCGAGGTGTGATAGATCCTGTGGAAGATGATCATGTCTCTAATAAACGTTATGTTGATAGTAAAATTAAATCTTATTGTAACAAAAATGACGTTCAAAATTTAATAGACAAAACGAAACATGAAATATTATCTGAAACTCAACGTTCCTTAGATCATTTAAAAACTTCTTTACATTTGTATATTGATCAGAATATGAATACACCTTTGACTAAGAAGACTAAAGTCGTTCAAAATGATAAAACAGCAAGTGGTTAATGAAATACATCAATCAGCACGCAAGAATTTTCCTCGTCGATCTGTTATTTTAAAAGGTATTGAAGATCTATGGCAAGCGGACCTCATTGATTTAAACTCTATTAAAAAATATAATAATGGATTTTCTTACGTTTTAGTAGTAATCGATTGCTTTTCAAAATTTGCTTGGACTATACCTTTGAAAACAAAAAGTAAAACTGAAGTATGTAATGCTTTTAACAAAATTTTTCAAATAAGCAATCGCTCTCCAACTAATCTGCAAACTGACCTGGGCACTGAATTTTATAATGATATATTTTCTAAATTAATGAAAACAATGAAAATTAACCATTATTCTTCCTATTCGACTAAAAAGGCATCAATTGTTGAAAGATTAATAAAAACTTTAAAACACAAACTTTTTAAAACATTTAGCTTCAATGGTAGTTATAAATGGATAGGGAAAACATTAGAAAATGTTGTGAATGATTATAACAATTCAAAACACAGAACCATAAAACATAAGCCCATCGAAGTTAATTTTGAAAATGAACATGTTATAAAAAGAATTCTGTCACAATCACGAAAACTAGAAATACAGCAGAAAAACAGATTTAAAATAGGTGATTATGTTCGTATTAGTAAATACAAAAACTGTTTTCAAAAAGGTTATACTCCTAATTGGACTACAGAAATTTTTAAAATAACTAAGGTAAATGATACAAATCCTATAACATACTGCATTGAAGATGCTCATAAACATCCTATCATGGGTTCATTTTATGAGTTTGAAATTCAAAAAACTAATTATCCTGATATCTACTTAATCGAAAAAGTTTTAAAAAAGAAAGGTAATAAACTTTTCGTGAAATGGCTAGGTCTTAACGATACAGAAAATTCATGGATTGACAAGAAAAAGGTAGTGAATTAATAATTTAAAGTATATTACTTAATTTTATAAGAAAAATCTACATTTCATATTAAACTATGCAAGGAGGAGGAGGACTAGTAAATACAATAATAAATAAATTACCATTCGAACTACACTTACCTGGGTATAACTACTGTGGACCTGGAACTAAACTTAATAAAAGATTATTACGAGGAGATAGAGGTGTAAACCAATTGGATGAAGCCTGTAAAGAACACGATATAGCCTATTCAACACATTCTGACTTATCCAATCGTCATAAAGCTGATTTACAGTTATTAAATATGGCTAAAAAACGTTTGAATGCTAAAGACTCAGGAAAAGGTGAAAAAATAGCTTCATGGGTCGTTAGTAAAGTGATGAATACTAAACTGAAAACAGGATCAGGATTGAAATCATTTAAATCTCTAGTTACTAAAATTCGATCGAACCTAAAAAAGAAAATAAAAAAATCGAAAAACAACCAAGATATTATTAAGCATGCTTACTTAGCTGCAAAGAATTTATATCCTACGCGTTCAAATCATCGGATTCGAATACCTAGGATTATACCTTTGCCAAAAACTGGAGGAATTTTACCATTGATACCAATATTTGCGGGATTATCTGCATTAGGCACTTTAGCGGGCGGTGCAGCTGGTATTGCCAAAACAGTTAACGATTACAAAAGTGCAAAACAAAACTTACAAGAATCTGAACGTCATAATAAAGTTATGGAAGGTATAGCATTAGGCAAAGGATTATACATTAAGCCATATAAGACTGGCAACGGTTTGTTTTTAACTCCTTCAAAAAACTAAACACAAGGTTACCTAATCATGCTCTAAGCAACATAGAAATCGAACACTATGCACAGAATATTCCATATTTTCGAGGTGTATTTATGAAAAATCGTCTACCTAAAAATGCAAGATCAATCGAGTGCGGTGTTGTGAACTTAGACAATTTTGAAAACAAAGGAACACATTGGGTAGCCTATGTAAAAGTAAATCAATATTGTAAATATTTTGATAGCTTTGGTGATTTGAAACCACCGCAAGAATTAGTTCATTATTTTAAAAAATGTACTATTTTTTATAACTATATTAGATATCAAAACTTTAATACTGTAAATTGTGGACACTTATGTTTAAAATTTCTGTATAATTTTTGGAATAATAATAAAACTATATAAATTAATCTTTATTTTTATTATCATTAGTTGTAAAATGTCTTTCACCCTATCTATAACTAGTAATTCATCGATATTATCAACGTACTATTCTCCAAATTTACAACTCCAAGGAGAATATGAATGTGCATTGTTACATCTATCTACATTTAATTCTATTCCAAACGTTGATGATGGAAATAATAAATTTTACTACGGCGAAAATGAATGTATTGTAATTCCTGAAGGTGCTTACGAACTGCAAGATATTACCGATTACATAAAATCAGAAATTAAAGACTCGAGTTTTCAACTACAGTGCAATAATAATACACTTAAAACAATGATTTATTGTTCAAAACCAGTTGATTTTACTAAGAAAGGTGCTATTGGAAAACTATTAGGTTTTGATAAAAACATCCTAGAACCGAATAAATTACACGTGTCTAAGTTTCCAGTTGCCATTTTATCTACAACAGTGATAAGGGTCGAATGTGATATTGTTAGCGGATCATATATTAATGGTAATGCTAGTCACATCATACATGAATTTGCTCCAAGCGTT
Organism: Idaea biselata; assembly: GCA_958496205.1. Lineage (NCBI taxonomy): Eukaryota > Metazoa > Arthropoda > Insecta > Lepidoptera > Geometridae > Idaea > Idaea biselata. The sequence continues at coordinate 17,633,017 of OY292405.1, read as the reverse complement.
CCACCAGGATATAGAATCATAGAAGTACCTAAAAATATTATATATTTTCCAATAAATCAGAATATTATAAACAGTGTACACATAAGACTATTAGACGGTAATAATAATCCACTTAATTTGCGAGGTGAGGAAGTACAGATATATTTACATCTCAAACGAAAATGATTAACTATTGTACATTATATAAATATAACACGACAGCTGTTAAAAAGATCAGTAAGACTCGATCTACCACAAAAGCTACATTAAATAACAACCAGAAACAAAAGCTTAACAAAGAAAATATAAAATTTCTTAAACTAATAGGTTTATTAAAATGAATATTTTAAACGTTTTATCATCACCTTCTTATGATAATACCATCGAAGGTATCGAATATCATTCTTATAAACCTTACATAACGAGTTTTAATAGAAATGATGAGATTCGCATACCGATTAATCAAAAAGATCTATATGTTCTACCGTCAGCTAGTACTTTGTATTTAGAAGGTTTTGTGAATGTACACAGTGGCGATAAAAAAGATGGAATCCCTGTAGAATTCACTAATAATCCATTGATGTATCTTTTTCAAGATATTCGTTACGAATTAAATGGAGTAGAGATCGATAAGATAAAAAATGCGGGTATAACAACAACTATGAAATCGTTGTTGTCGATGACTGAAAGCGAGTCTAAGACCTCTCAAGCTTGGGGATGGGATATTCATGGTATCAAAAGTGCTGATGGATCATTTTCAGTGTCTATACCTTTGAGTAATATCTTAGGATTTTGTGAAGATTATCAAAAAGTCATCATTAATTGTAAACATGAATTAATTTTATTACGAAGTAATACAGACCTAAACGCTGTGAAGTTAAAAAAAGGTGAATTCATAGAGGGTATTCAAATTAAAAAAATTGTTTGGAGGGTACCTCATGTTAAGGTGTGCGATAAAGAAAAATTAAACCTAATAAAAATTTTAGAAAAGGATCGTTCACTTCAGGTTGTCTTTAGGAACTGGGATCTGTATGAATATCCTTTATTACCTCAAACTACGAAGCACACATGGTCTATCAAAACCTCATCTCAAATTGAAAAACCGAGATACGTCATTATTGGGTTACAGACAAATAGAAAACATAATGCTGAAGCAGACATGTCACGATTTGATCATTGTACGTTACGCGATGTGAAAGTCTATTTAAATTCTAATTACTATCCATACGAAAATATCAGTAGTGATTTTATTAACCATCACTTTGCTTTATTATACGAACAGTATGCTCGTTTTCAACAGTCATACTATGGTCGTCGCTCAGAACCTTTGTTAAATGCAAAAGATTTTATGAATATAGCACCATTGTTTGTGATCGACTGTTCTCGTCAGATAGATAATCTCATAGCAGGACCAGTTGTAGATGTTCGAGTAGAGTTTGAAAGCAATATAGCTATACCTGATCAGACTTCTGCCTACTGTCTTATATTGAATGATTGTATAATTGAATATAAACCATTGAGTAACATAGTACGAAAAATATCATGAATTCAAATCAAATCATTTTAGACCTTCAAGGTTTTAAAGATATGAATAACAATTTTATAGTGAAAGAATTAGCTTTTGCATGTCTAGACTACACCCAAACTTTTTTAATAAAACCACCTTACTTATTTAAATATCTGTCTAACAATGAAAAGAAACAAGTTGAATGGTTACAAGCAAATAGAGGAATATATTGGAACGAAGGCTATATTGATTACAGGGAATTTAAACGAATAATAGTATCATATTTAGAAAATAAGGAAATTATTGTTAAAGGCTTAGAAAAAGTGAAATGGGTTAAAGAGCTTTGTGTAAATTGTAATGTATATGATATTGATGAAAAAAAATGTCCTAATTTTAATGAATTGTATAAAAAATATTATGACTTTAACTTTAATTGTAATAATCATTTAAAACACTGTGCTTTGAAAAATGTGTTATGTATTAAAAAGCATTTAAAATGGTAAATAAAATATTTTAATAGTTATAAAAATCTTTTATTTATTATACTTACTTACAACTAAAATGATTACAAAAATCTTAATTTTAAAATAATTTTATTATAACAATAAACATAACAATATATACAATTAATAGAACACTAAATATCATAATTATCTATCAACGATTTTGAAATTTTTTTAACTAACGCATGAGTCTCGTCTAAGACACTGTCAACCACATTTTTTACGATGTACTGTGCACTAACTAAAGTATTTTCCGATTCACAGTCACTATCACAGGATGAAGACGAATTTTCCGTGAGATCGACTATTGAAATTTTTATTAATTTTAAACCAGAAAAATCTTGTCGACTTTTTACAAACGATTTTATTTTTTTTTCTTTCTTGTTGAAGAAAGAGGATTTCACTATTTTATCACCACGAGCACGGCGTTGTTTCTTCTTATTACTACTCGAATGTTCTGGAAACATCTGACTAAATCCTTCGAGAGGGTCTTGTGCGCATTGGAACGTATAATCAGAATCCGAAATCTGTAACAAATAAAAAAATCATTAATATAGATACATATATTCTTCAAATGATAATTTAAGAGATATTATTAATATAATTTTATATTACTCACCGTCGTCATTGTTTAATGTAAGAACGTAGGTATAAGAATTTGGTACGTCTTGTTACTGACAGCAAATATGATTGAATAATTTTATTAGGTATCCAATAAAAATTATATTACGTTGCAATACCTATCTAAGTAGGTAAAACATAACTGACAACTAAGCAAAATCAATAAACTGAAACGAACTTGTATTGAGGCGAAACACCAAGACTTTCAATCCAAAGGTTGTCAGTTTGAATCCCAACCATGCACATGTCTTTTTTCTTAGTGACAAATTTATGTGTACAATAAACACTATGCTATTACGATGAACATCGTGAGGAAACCGACATGTTCTAGAACTCCTCATATCAAGCTGCTAATACCTAAATTATTTAAACTAAATTACTTTCATACTAGCTATGACAACAATATCGTCTTTCAATAAACATTTAAATAAGAGTTTTCGTAAAAAAAGGCAAGTGCAAGGTCGGGATTCGAACTCACGACCATCGGATTGAATGTTTTGATGTGTTCCACTATACCTAGCCACACGTCTCAATACAACAAATTATGGTAACCATGATTTCAACTTTTTAGATTTCTATAGAAAATGAAACGAGGATTAGTAAGTATTGATTTTATTAAACATAAAATAGGTATAGGTATATAATATTAACAAAATAAAAACTAATTAACCTACTAATTAATTATAAGATTCTGTACAAACATTTAACTAGCTGCGCTCTGCGGTTTCACCTGCAAAGTCCCGATTGCACAGGAATATCGGAATAAAATGTAACCTATGTTTTAATCTATATCTCCAGCTATCTGCATACCGAGTTTCATAACAATCCGTTCAGTAGTTTTTGAGTGGTTAAAACACAAACATGCAAAAACAAACATCTAAACATTAGCATTTATAAAATGAGTAGACAAGTATTTTTGAATCTATACACATAGGTTATTTTAATTTATTTAACTTAATAAAGTTTTATTTCCCACTAATATTATAAATCCAAAGTAACTCTGTCTGTCTGTCTGTCTGTTACCTTTTTTACATGTTAAACCGATTTTGATGAATTTTGGTTAAGATTTAGTGAAACCTTGGAGAAAGACAGATTACCTTTTATCTCGATCCCACATCCCGATCCCGAAATCACTCAGGTGAAACCATAACTAGTGTTAAATAAATGAATAATACCCCCAAGCATGAGTTGTAATTTTGTTCTTAGATATAGCGCGTTTGTCATCGTTACTTGACAAAGCAATTTTATCGACACTCTGTGTGAAAATTTCATGTTTTATTGATCTGAACATAATATTTTTTTTACGTATTATTTCACTATTCAATAAAACATTTTCGTATTCAGAAAAACTTAGGTCTCGAATCACACTTGATTTGACTCCCTTTGCTTTTTTAATGATTTTATTTGAAGTCTTTATAGCATACAGTTTTGATCTTAAACCAATGAAATGCGTAATGTGTTTGCCACCCATTTCATCTTTAAATAACCCAGGAACTTTTTTATTGAGCAAAGGTAAATGAAAATCATTTTCCTCTTCGTAATTACTAGTGTCAAAATATTTTAAAAAGTGATATTTCATATCACTATAAAAGTTAGATGTAAAAATTTCATATATAAGCGAATCTGTGTCAGTGTAACACAACCTTACTTTATCTTTATAAAATGGTTTTATTATATTGTAATGGAAGTTATACATATGTGCTTTAGACAATTCTAAAACTGTAAAGCCTATATAAATAGGTTTATCTAATATAACTTGACTAGGTCTCATTTGTATAACAGCTAAATTTTCAGATAAAATATATGCATTTTCAAAGTAAGGGTTAGCTATGAGTTTCTCAGCAGTTTTCATTTTTTTTGTAATATTAGTTTTGTCATTCCACTGATTAACTAAGTGAACAGTGACTCTGTTTTCAGTATTTTCTAAGGTTTTACCAAAAACACTGTTGTTTAATAACTTAAAAAAGTCTTGTTCAAATGCACTTTTTGCTTTTTGTCTTAACTGAGTGTTTAATTCTATATATTTTTTCAAAAAAGGTTCTTGTCTAAATGTAATAGCTCTATGGATTTTAGTTAATACTAAACCATGTTCTATACATTTCTTTAAATGCACATAATGAATTACATAATAATACTTGTTATATAAATTTGCAATTAATTTTTTTGTTTTCGACCCCGGCGCCGTACACCGTTCAGGCAGAAAGGGTAGGTCGTCATGGGTTTTGAATAATTGTTTAGGATAAATGAGATCAACTTCTAAAATGTATCCCCATTTAGCAGAATCAGAAACATTTTCAATGTCTAGATTATCCAATTCATTTTTATTTAAGAATCTAAAACCTGAGTAAGGTAAATACTGACACATGCTGAATCCATAAAGGTTATTACAATCAAGGTATACTATATAACAATTTGGATCTGATGAATTAAAATCGGATATATATTTATGGTTAGCCTTAGCATATCGGTGTGAACACATACAAAGCCCACCTCTAATACCACTTTGTATCATTCTAACGATAGCCAAGTCCGACACGAGTTCCAAGTGAACGCCTGTCTTAAGCAACATTGCATCAAAAGATAAACTTGGAGTTGTTATGTAAAACGCAGGATCAAGTTTATAATGTTTTTTACACGTTTTGCGAAAATTTTGGAATATGTCTGTCAATAAAATTACATCCGTTTTTAAATATAGATCAGTATATTCACCTAAATTATTAATATTGAACTCATTCCAAACTGTAAGAGCGTGATTGTAATCTGCAGTGCTGATATCTTCATTAGTTAATGAGTTATAAAAATCGCACTTTGTAGGCAAAGTGGTTTGTTCATAACATTTCCAACTAGTCATATAGTTATATGGGTACACACCTTTTCTCGTTAACAAGTTAAATTTTCTATCATCAGGAAAATGTGATCTCAGATTTACTAAATCGCTAACGTGCATAGTTTTTGCAAGTTTGTCTAAACTAGTTCCTAAAAAGTTAAATGAATCTAAAAATCTTAACTGAATGTAATCTACATCAGTTATGTAGATAAACTTTGAAAATGACATATATTTTTCTTTAGACTTAGGTATTATTTTTATAGGTCCACGAGTTTCTCCTAGCTTTTTGATAAATAAATGACAATCATATCCTGATAAATTATGAAAGAATATTGGGATAAATTTTGGTACTTTATGTTGCAGATTGCAATGTCGATGTGCAGCGCCTCGATAACGACCTGTTAAGTGACAATGATCTCTAACCCTATCGTTCCATAAGAAAGTTTCACATATATAACATTTAATAGAATTTTTAAAATCAATAGCATCATCTTCTGTAAAAATCATAGATTCTTTTTTAGATAAAATTCTAAAAATGTTTTTTGCATCTTCTTCAATACAATTGACAAATTGAGAAACACAATCTTTACCACGATAACTTTTAAATTGGTTATAGGTATTATCTACGGAACATACTATGTTATAAGCAAACGCTGCAGGCACGTGATGTTGTAAATAGCACGTATTACCGGTGTCGAATTCGTCACCGGAAATTGGTTCGAGTAATGTTTCGAAATCGGCGTAAATAACAAACGGTATATCTTGTTTTCTATCATAGTTTTTGAATTTTAAAATTGATCCCTCATCGGGTAGAATTGTTGCAACCCCTCCACACAAATGAGTTTTAAACTGATCATTAGTAGGAAAAAATAACAAACACATTTCGCAAAAATATAATTTACCATGATGTTTGCTTATCTGTGATCTAACAAGACGGGGTAAATCTTTAATTAAACAGTAATGATAAGTAACACCATTTTCCAAGAGCAATAAATGAACTCTTATACTATTGGGTTTAATTTTATTCGACTTATAAAGAGGTCCTATAATAGTTTTTCCATTTTTGAGTCCGTATACGAAAATATTTATTGAAGGATTAATTGATTCAAAAACCCTTATATCTGAAAAGGTTATTGGAAATGATATGTTATCGATTTTTAAAACTTCATTAAAATGTGGATATGATGAAACCCTGTCAGGGTGTTTTCTTGTTGGATATAATGCAGCAACAATACACCATAAAAAACAACACTCGTCTCTATTTTTAATGTTCAAACAAGCTTTTTTAGCTTGTATGGTTTTTGGTAAAACCAAAAATTTTGAACCACTAAGAGGGTTGTATTTATTAATATTTATTTCAACATGAGAGTTGGATAAAAATGTCCATCCGCTGTCTTTTTCTTCGAATTCTTGAACTTTCGTTTTTAATATTTCAATGCAAGAGTTATATAAATGTTCAAAATCATAGTTAGCATGAATAGCATAATTTTTTGTAGAAAAGGATTTTAGTTCTTGTTGGTTATTTTTAAACAACAGAAAAAAAGAAAATAATTCTAAATTAATCTTAATATTTGTATGAACTTGTAAAGATTGGTTAATTAAACTTTTTATTTGTTCCTGAACATTAACAAGAAATTGATCAGGAATGCTATTTATTTGGTCATTAATAGCACTAATCTTATAACTTATAATACGGTTTTTAAATGCACTATTAATTATTTCAATATTATTGTATAATGGAATCAAACAATTGTTTTTATGTGTATTGTTGCGCAAGTGTCCTGTCCATAATCGTTTATTTACAGTAACATTACAACTTGAACAAAAAGGCATTATTAATTTTTTTAAATTTATCTTAATATTATTCCAATCCTATCCTAGTCCTAACGATATTATAAACGCAAAGTATGTATGAATGAATGTTTGTTACTCTTTCGTGCAAAACCGATGTATAGATAGCTGACTACTTTTTATTCCGATATTCCTACAGCTCAGACCTTTGTAGGTGAAACCGCAGAGCGCTGCTAGTATTAAATATTCACTTTAAGTAAATTAAATTAAACACTTAGCTTTTACAATGAAAATACTATGAGCTATAACTAGTCTTATAATTAGATAGAGTTACCTAAAATATCTTGATATTCATGCACCATCCGAACTAAGTAGGTACTTATGATTCCGAAGAAATCGCTCATCAAAGGTAAACTTATCTGTTTCAATCCAATCTGTAACATATATTAAATTCAAAATAAGTAAATGTATTATTATAATCATTATATATAATAATGTTATGTTATTACTTATTATATTACTCACCTGATTATTGTTAGCAAATCTCGAGAACAAGGATTAAAAAATAATTATTTTGCATGCCAAACGAATCTCTTTTATCCGACTTCCAATGTATCCTAATTTGGTATTAATCGATCTGTTGACAAAAGAAAATAAGTGTTATTCTGATGAATATTACAACAAAAAATATATAACTACGTATGTATTTTAAACACATAGGTACTTACAAGATTTAAAAATATTAGTTTATTTCAAATAAAACTTGTGTTTTTTTCTTCTGTATGAAAAAACATTATTGTTTTTAGATCTGATAGATAATTGGTTTTGGATCTGTAAATAAAACATGAAAAGTGTTAGAATTTTCAAAAAAATAAATAGGAAATAAAATAAATAGCTCATATAATTAACTACATCACATATACACACCTTTTTCTTTCAAAATATTAGTTCCAAATAAATTCAGATTAAACTTCTGTTTTCTTTTTGTATGAAAATAGATAAAATTTGATTTATATAGCTAGGTACCTGTAAATAAAACACAAATTATTTATATTAAACACAGTTTAAAATAAAATAGAACAAAAATCGTAAGAGAATAATTACTTACCTACTTGAGTTTTAATTAACACCTTATATTAAGCATACTGTCTAAATAATATTTGAACAGCTATGAATAATAATGATATGCTAATAAAAAATTTCCAGTGCAATAAACGGATGTAGGTAATCAAATATTACGAAATATACTTTACTTATTTCCGTTGTCTAATCAGCATACCTATTTAGTTAAAAGTGCTTCAGCAATCAATTTCTAATATGGATGTCACAAAACGATGATTATAAAATTGCTTACTATGTATTGGAATAATATTTACCTATTAATTACAAAGTAATACATCAACATTTTGTGCCAACCCTAATAATTCACATACTCTTCATAATTTTATTATTTCGAAAATTGAAGTTTAACGAATTTATATTAGATATAACACGAACAAACAAAAGTGACTGAAATTTGTCTTTATTCAATCAACTTAAATTGTTTTTCAAATGCGGTAGATTATCAAAAGGTTTTGCGTTATAAACCCTATGTTTTGGATTTATTTTATCCACAACGAAGACTTCAATGAATCGGGCAACACTTGAAGTTCAAGTCTACTACAACGATTCAAGGATCGTGTTGTTAAACACTGAGCCTGCCTGCTACTAGAACGCTGGGCTGCGAGCCTGCTAGCAAGAAGCAAGTCTAGTACCTGTTTTAGAAGCCTTTGAACCTACTGCTACGCTACAATCCCTGCTAGCAAGAAGCAAGAAAACGACTGTAGCACCTGTTTTAGAAGTTCTTGTCTTCATTGAAAATGTAAGTTTAACACACTACTAGAGTTATAAGCTCTAAACCAATAATATTAATCTAACTTAAACTAACAATGTTTGTTTGTTTGTTTCAGGTCAGAGTCAGAATACGAACATCGGGAAAACGAGCCAGTTCTCTCTGCACCCACAAACCGCACCAAATCAACAGCTAGAAAACGCAAACCGTCTGTGATGTCGATATCAAAAAGGTAATATACTTTATTTGAGTTACTAGTTATTAGAATTTTGTCTTACTAACTTATTTGTTCGATTTCTATTATTGCAGCGAATCATATCTGAGCATGTATTCTAGAACTAAAATGCTTCAACTATATTTCAGCTCTGTTTATTTTTTTTCGAAAACGGTTCTCCATTTTTTGAAATGCAAGTAATTTATAACCAAATTACCAAGAAATAGTAAACCGTTTTCGAAGAAAATTGAACAGAGCTGAAGCATAGTTGAAGCATTTTAATTATAGAATACGCACCCTGATATAATTATATCACAGCAATATCACTGTGTCGTTCATAGATCTTATTTATTATAGATATTTTTGTTTTCTAAAACTAAATTTATTTAATTGTTAGTTTGTTTCAGTAAAAAGTGACATTATTCTAAATTTATATACTAACAATGGTATCCTTGTTTCAGATCAGACTCTGAATATTATGATCAGGAAAACGAATCTGATCTTCCCCCGCCTATGAACCTCACTAAAGCTAGAAAACGCACCTCGACTATAGCCTCAACATCAAAAAGGTATATTATAGTTTATTTGATACTATTAGATTTTTATCTTGGATTCGATGCGTGTCTATTATTGCAGTGAATGATTGCCTGATACAATTATCACTGCAATATCATTGTTTCGTTCACAAGCTTTAGTTAATTTAATTCCTCTTTCGACAGCCTCTGTGGTGTGGCGGGCGAAGGCCCGATTGCAATGCAGGAGGTTGCGGGTTCGATTCCCGCCGGTTGCAAATATTTATGCTTAAAAATGAGTATTTGTTTCTGGTCTAGGTGTTTTCTATGTATCATATGTATGTATTTACAAAAAGTATAAAATGTAGTATATCCATTGTTTAGTACTCATAGTACAAGCCTAGTGCTTAGTTTGGAGCTAGATTGCGCTGTCTGTAACGTCGTGCAATTATAATGATTTAAAAATATAATTATTTATTTGTTACAGTAAAAAACTAAGAGATGCTGACATATTCGGCGTCAGCGCCAGCGCAAAACATCCCGAAAACAACGACGTTGAAAAACCAAAGGTGATTTCATCCTTTTTTGTCAACGCGGTGGCAAACGGGAAAGAAAAAAGAAACAAGGCAACCAGCGGGAACTACTATGTAGACCTAAAGGTTTATAAAACCGAAGATGTTAAGGATACAGAACCTAAAGATGTGTGGTTAAAGGCTTTGGTTCGAACAAAGTTCCAAATCGATACAGACACAGAGCAATGGAGGAAATTACACGAGCTAATTAAATCCATTGACAATGGCATTTTCCATGATGCGAAAGTGTATTTTGAGAAGTAAACTTTCATTGCTCTGTATTCAAATTCGGTTTGGAACAGTAACCAAGGTATTCATGCACACATCTTTAGGTTCTGATTCCTTACATCTTGATTTAATTTGTTTTGTTTAGTAAATATTATATTATTGTATTATTTAATTAAAACTAGTAAATGACTTAATTTGTATTTATTGCATTTTTATTGGTTGTCTAGCTAAGACGATAGTTAAATTAATTAATTCATATTTAAAACTTATTAGTACAAAGTTTTAAGTTTGGATTAATTAGGTAGGTATCAATTTAGTTTATAAAGCGCCTATAGCAGCGGTAGAGCAATTTGCAAACTGAATAGGTAGCGCATTGTAATCTTTACAAATGAGTTAATATTGTGTTATTGATTATAAAGCGCCTATAGTAGCGGTAGAGCAATTTGCAAACTGAATAGGTAGCGCATTGTAATCTTTACTTCAATGAGTAAATGTTGTGCTATTGAAATAAGTTAAAATAAGATGATATATTGAGAATTCTGTAACACTCGAAGAGTGGCACTCGAAGAGTGGAACAGAGTTCTCAATATATCCCTACTTTTACACATCAACAATATAATTATTATGTACTTATGGCTGTAATCATTGTTTTTTTATAAGCAGCATACAAAACTAATCTTTTATGGTCCCGAAATTTCTTAGAAATATACCTATGGTCATAAACAGCCGTCTCGCTACTACAAATAAACCCATAACCCTAGCTTATTTACTTTTTATTAGAATTTTTTTACTATCTGTACTTTTGTGCAATGAATGACGTCACGCAGATGTTATTGTGACAAGGTTTCATCGCAATATCAACTTGCGCGGCTTATAATACAAGCTTAGTAAGGTCAAACTAACTGGACTAACTGGATCATGTTTTATCTTTTACTGTGTGCTTGCTTTCCAAAATAACCATACGAAAATGAACACGCTGAATAACCCGTAGTTGATCTTTTTTTTTCCATTCAAGGAATACTACAACGATCCAACAACAACAAAAGAATCTTTTGTAGACGGCTGGTTTAAAACTGGAGACGTGTTCTACAGAGACGAACATTGGAACTTCTATTTTGTCGAGCGAATCAAGCTATTGCTGAAATACAAGAATTATCAAGTAAGTAATACATTCGATTCCTATAGTAGTCTACTGTAGAGCCTAGGTCTCTCTAGTATTTCCTTCCCTTCCACAGTTCGCTGCATTATGCCCGGATTACCAATATGTCAAGAACTTGTTCATCTTATTTTGCCACTTTCAACAGTGTCTGCCGACTTCCGCTGGCGGAGGTCCAATAATTCTGACCCAAAACCTTCATTCACATTTTTTTTTCGAAGATATCAAATAAAATATCGCCACTTTCGAAGATGTAGCGGTTAAACCTATGACAGTTAAACTTAAACTACAAATTAAACATCTATAAACGCACGCAAACAAATAACAAAATAAAAGTACAACCTATATACTACATTAAAATTTAAAACTAACTTAACTAGGCACTTCACAAACCCCACAACACAACAATACGTACACACGCATTAACTAAAACTAAAAGTGGTATAATAATATAATCGTTATTTATATATACTGTATAACTGTATAACTGTATATACTAATTGGGAAGAACACTACCTTTTGCAACACAGTTTTAAACTAACGCAGAAGGTAGAGATTCATTTTTGTATTTTATGTATATTTATAGTGGCCAATAAAGTTATTTTTGTATTTGTATTTGTATTATTTTCCCTATTCCAACTACAATAAGTAAGTAGGTAGGTATTTAAATTCTTTTTTTCACACACTTTGAAAACAAACCTAATCAAACCTTCTATTTCAGATTTCCCCAGTAGAAATAGAAAAGGTAATCCGGCAGCATTCTGGTGTCCTGGACGTAGCTGTGACAGGAATACTGGACAAACAGAGTGGAGACTTGCCGGTCGCATGCGTCGTCCTCAGACCGGGACATAATGTTACTGCGCAGGAGATCAAGGACTTGGTTAAAGGTATGATTAATATTATATATGTATTTACTTCACTTCCTTCACCTTCACCTTCACCTTACCTATATAGAATTTCATAATGATAGCATTAACTTGATTTTGAGCTAAAATCATTGAATGTACCTAGCAAATTTACTCAAGAATCTTATGCAGATTATATTATTTATCTACCTTCATTTATGTTGAATTTCATATGATACTGCTTTTGAAAAAATGCTTTCAAAAACTTTGGTACCCGGCGGGATTCGAACCCGCGACTATTGGTAATCCGAACCAACGCGTTAAACCGCTTCGCTACGGGTAGCCCTCCAGCCGGGTCGAATTTAAGAAAGCACCTCTTCGTGTGTTCTTGCGAGTAAGGCCTCGTAGTGACATCTACCGGCGAACTTTGCAGATCGACTCGGCTTGTAACTTCCCATATTACATGGAAATGATTACAATATAAGATGACACATTCCAAACATGTAAACGTTATTTCTTAGTGTTAATCCACACTTAGGAATACTGCTTTTGAAAAAATGCTTTCAAAAACTTTAGTACCCGGCGGGATTCGAATTGGATTAAAGTTTTTGAAAGCTTTTTTTCAAAAGCAGTATTCCTAAGTGTGGATTAACACTAAGAAATAATGTTTTCATATGAAAATTATTATTAACCTGATTTTGAGCTAAAATCATTCAATGCAGAAATATTACACAGGATTATTTTGCAGATTACAATGTCCCTTCACTTGATATAATTATATATTGAATTTCTTTAAATTCCTTAATTGGACACGTCAGAAAAGACAACATTTACTTTTCAATATGTCTTATTCAAATAGCTCACCATCTTAGAAACCTGCTTATTTATTATTTAAGCGCCTTTGTCATCATTTGATTACAGAAACATTATCTGAAGCAAAGCAACTAAGGGGCGGTGTAGTGTTCATGGAAGAATTACCTCTCACACCTTCGACCAAAATAAACAGAAAGAAGCTTAGAGATTTGGTGCAGAATATCGACATACAGAATTAGAAAAATTTTCCCTTTTGAGCCGATTCCTCAATGCTGATGTGGCCCATCGGGAAATTCGCTTTTCACTCACAATGTTGCATCATCTCATGAATCTCGGCGTCAGGAACCACCTTGGTGTTTGTGCTGTGTATCCTGTTTCCAGATGGCCAAAATTTTATTTCAACGTCATTGCATTCAATATTTAATTTCTCGATAAAAATTTCTTTGGAAAATACTGTTTTTCATAATTTTTTGAGGCAATAAAGTTTCGATTGCAGTTCGATTGCAAATTGTAGTTTCAGTTTAAGTGAAATGATTGCAATTCTAATATTGTATAAAATGAAATTTTGAACAATTTATTCTAATACAGGAATAATCCCAAAGTGTAATTGATACTTACCTAAATAAATAATGATAATGTTTACACATACTTTAACTATTATGTTTCATTGGATGCAGAAACTTGTGTTTTAATAGCCAGTGTTTTCCCTCTAGCACTACCTACTTATACAAAATTACAGTAGTTTTAACTTACCTTAAATAATGAAGATCACAAAAAGTACGAGTAGAAAAAGAAGATTAAAAAAAAATAGTTTTTTTTAATCTACACCAACAACAAAAGCATTCAGCCGCATTGGACTTGTGCGTAGAAAATCGGTAGGTATACCAACTACAAAATCATACACAAAATTACTCGTATATGCGTAGGTACTTTCTTCCAATATTATTTATTAACTGTAAATGTATTAAAATAGTTCAAGACACATCAATAAAACTTTATAGATGTGTATCAATGTGTTGATATCAAAGACATTTGCCGCGCTGAATGGTGGATGATTGTTTTTTATGGAAATCATCGGTCATGATTATATTAAGAGGATAGTCTCCATTCTCTTTCTCCATACAAACGTAGTTTAAATTTTCCTCCCTGGATAAAGACATTAGAGCAAATATGTTTATGCCATAAAACTTATATCTGTCATGACTATGCATCTACTTTTTTATTTTTTTCATTTTTTTTTATTTTTATTATTATTTTAATTAGAAATTTAAAAAAAATGAAAAGGTAGATGCATTGTCATGACAGATATAGGTTTTATGGCATAAACATATTTGCTCTAATGTCTTTATCCAGGGAGGAAAATTTAAACTACGTTTGTATGGAGAAAGAGAATGGAGACGATCCTCTTAACGAGCACCACACCGAGGCGCTTAACTACTAGTTAAAAGTTAAAAGTGGTTATATTGATGGTTATCTTTTATCTTCTAGATGCACACTCTACCTACATCATACCTCTAGGTGCGATGTGTGTGCACAAGTGCGATAGTCTTGAAACGTTTATCTATAGCCACAGATCAACAGTTTTACCAACAGTACAAATTGTTGAAACAACAATTCTCCATGTAACGATGACTACAATGACTGAGCAATAAATGTACCTAACTGTAGTAGTAGTAATAAACGACGCGATGTAATTTATTTTAATCTTTAACTTCAAAAACTACTTTATTGTTAAACACCAACAACAAAAATTGTCATACTTATATTATCATAGAAATATCATATCAACCAAATTATAAATACCAGAAATTATCTCAGTGTCAATTACACATTTGTGGTGACAAGTTGCGTATACCTAAGATAAGGGTGTTTTTTTTTCAAAAGGTAATTAAATAGCATTTGAAAAACTATTACTAGGTAAAAAGTCTATGGATAGTGTTTCTTGATCATCTTCTGATATAATAAACTAGCTGCGTCCCGCGGTTTCACCCGCGATAGTCTGGATCCCTCGGGATTTTCCAAAACCTCTTCCTTAGTGGATCTGTGGACACACGACAGAGAACACACTCTCCAAATTTCATGTCTCTAAGACCAGCGGTTTGGGCTCTGTGTTGATATATAGATCAGTCAGGACTTTTAAATTATATTATATATTTTACAAGGAGAAATACATCATCAAAAATCCTCCCATGACAGGATTCCTTGTAAAATATTTCAAGTAAAAATGCCTTGAGCAATAAAAACATAAGGAATATTATATTATATAGCTAGATGAATGTTGAAACCATATTTGTTTCTAAGAGTGATTTGTTCCTCATCATCATCATCATCGAATCATTCCCACCACGAGCGCAGCGGAGTTTGTTTAACAACCAAAGATCGTTTCATTCCGTGACTCATTACAAATTTTAATGACTCCGCTGAACGTTGTTCTAGAACCACATTCAAAATTACATTGAAAAAAAAAGATTAGGGAATTTAAGGTTTTCTAATAACGTTTCTTTTAATTAGAGCGATTCTGGAACTTCTCTGTTGGCTTAGATTACAGAAATCATTATAGAGGACTAATAACGAACGTCCACAGCAAACTTTTTTTTATTTTTTATTAGTAGTTTACTGTGGACGCACAGGCACATGTCGGTATGTAAAAATGTCTTAGCTATGCTAATATATTTTTGCCAAGTGTCGAGGACTTTGATTTATTTTGATAAGTTCTATTTTTATAAATAAGTAGATATAAAAATAATGTAGATAACATTTTTGGTAAATAAAGATATTATAGAAAATAATGCCGGCCTACGAAAACGACCACGATACAGCCCTTTGGCACATACAAGAGATCACGCACCGTTTGGTCGCGAGAACTGGAAACGTTGAAGACAGGTATCATCTCGGCAAGATCATTCTTCAAAGCTTGGAAGACAATGGCGATCAGATTTTGCAGGTAAGTTCATTAATAGTTTCAGCATCGGTTTCAAAAAGAAAAGAACAAATACGTATGATACATTCTGTAAATCACTGTATGTAAAGTATAAAAAAATCCTGTAGATGCGTTCAAACGAGCCTAAGTCGAAAATTGTAGATAGGGAAACTAAACGAGATGGCGAAGGAAGTTTCGCCTCAAGTGATGTTTTGAAGATCTATGTTTTAATGCTCAAACATCGAAGCCTGCTTCTCCATAAAACAATGGATAGGTAGTTAATTAGTTTTTACATTTAATTTAAACAGCAAAATTTGTAGAAAACAAAAACAAAATTTAAGGAAAGTAGGAATATCTATGAAATGGGCTTTGTGCTGTTTGAATATTTAAGAGGATAGTCTCCATTCTCTTTCTCCATACAAACGTAGTTTACATTTTCCTCCCTGGATAAAGACATTAGAGCAAATATGTTTATGCCATAAAACCTATATCTGTCATGAAAATGCCTTTATATTTTTTTTATTTTCTAAATAAAATAATAATAAAAATTTAAAAAATAATAAAACGAAAAAAATAAATAGGTAGATGCATAGTCATGACAGATATAAGTTTTATGGCATAAACATATTTGCTCTAATGTCTTTATCCAGGGAGGAAAATTTAAACTACGTTTGTATGGAGAAAGAGAATGGAGACTATCCTCTTAATGAAAATTGTAATTAAACATTCAATCAAACATTCGATTTTTAATTAAACGTCGTTACATGAACCAAGGGTAAACCAATAATAAGAACCATGAGCCAAAATAGCATGAAGAAAGGAATTTTTGGAACGAGGTTCCATCCGGGTGTCCCTTGACACCTCTCAAGTTTTTTTTCTTTTAACAGGTAGATGGCTACACAGAAGAAGAAGAAACAAATGCATCTGTATTAAAAAGAACGAAGCAATGTGCAGTGGCACTAAAGAAGCTTGGAGTTGTAAAAGATGATGTCATTGTATTAATGGCGCCCAATCATTTGGATCTAACGATTCCTTTATATGCCGGTCTTGCTATGGGAGCACCAATCGCTCCTGTAGATAGACTTTTAGGAGTCAGTAAGTATGAGGTCTTGGACGAGACTGATAATATTTAAGTCTGGTGTTATCGGTCATAAACATATGTAGGTATAAGATTGAGATTATTTATATCGTATAATGTATTTCTATCACAAGGTCTTGCTTTCTTTTTAGATGAATTAAAAGACACGTTTTCAATACTAACGCCAAAGATAATATTCTGCCAGAAAGAAAAAGTAGATGACGTAAAAATCGCTATTGAAAAAACTGGAACGAATTCAACAATTATCAGTTTTGATGGAGGAGAGGGATCTTTAAAATTTTCAGATCTAATTATGAAAGAAAATGGAAATGAATTTGTGTAAGTAAATCGCCACTTTTAAGTCTTTTATTTAGAGAATTTCTGTTTTGGTAACATTTGATTTTCTATTTTCTAGAACAACAGACTTAGAACCATCACAAACGGCAGTTTTAGTACCAACTAGTGGTACAACAGGGCTGCCTAAATATACTCAAAGCACGCATATGAACTTTACAATTATGAGTCCTCCTATTTCGTAAGTTTCTATAATTCTACATTTAAACCTACAACCTAATACATTAGCAACAAGATGTACAACTACAAGCTGTACCTAAGCTTATCAGACCTCGATTGCTTTCTCGAAAGAAGTTTCTTTCAAGAAAGCAATCGAGGAATCAAATAGTTATTTTCCACAGTCGTGGGGAGACCTTCAGTACGACGTGGCAGAGTTGTGGGTTCCTTACTTTTTTCCTATACTTAACTTCAATCCTGTCCGACTCAGCATCGAGGTCGCGAAAAACGTTCTTGTTTTGGTTCCTCAGAGCCTCAAGTACGACCTGGTCAGTATGACTGGCCAGGACGCCCTTGAGGAGGAGGAGCGGGTCCTTGTTTTTCACGTCCTCGACGCTGAGCCGGTGGTTAGGTTGGGTTAGATGTGAGATTAAACTATGTGCTTTAAAATTAACATGATTAAACGCGCATAAAGCTTTATATAGTTACTAGCTGTGCCCGCGACTTCGTCAGCGTTTTTCGAACACCTACTTATCGCTGTGCAAAAATCTATGCTTAAACGGACGACCAGGGAAGACTGTTGCTGAGCTGAAGACAATCATGGCAGAGTCTGTTTAAGTGTTGATTTTGCGCAGCGGTAGGTAACTTGTAAGTAGGGTAGGTAACGACAAAGTAGCCTTAGTAGAAAATATAAAAAAATTAACCTGACTTCAAAAATAGAAGAAATTAAGCCCCCACGGCGTTCCTCCTTCCGCAAGTGCCGAGGTCAGTGGGAATTCCTCGCGAACTACATCCACCTACCCGGACGGCCTCATCTCTGCCCCGAAGGACAATCCCTTTCCAAGAGGCACGGACACGCCACTATCTCAAGATTGAGAGTCTCGAGATAGCCGGCGGTAATCCTAGGCTCCGAAAGCCCCAAGTTCACAACCCCGGGCTGAGGCGATTTTTTAAAGTGGTTGTCTTCCACGCGGCCTTCCCTCCTTGCCGAAAGGACTCTCGGACCCGCTGACGCAGACTTGCGGTTGACTGACAGGCCCTGGCAAAAACCCCGACGGCTCGGCACCCCCTCGTAATTTTTTATAGTGGTTTTCTTCCACGCGGCCCCTTACTTGCGAAAAAGGATCCCCGACCCCGCTGATGCGGGTTCAAGGGTTAGAAGCCAGGCAAGCCCGGCTTCCCACCTTGTGCGCCTTGCAGCTTCACTGCCCGCCGCCCAGCTACTGAGTCCCCCCACTACGGTAAGGTGGACGTACATCGGGAGGGAAACTACACGCAATCTGAAAAACTGCCCGACTTCAGCTTACATAACAAATAAGTTGGTGGTACTGTATATAGGAGAAGTTATTTTGTCCCTTTTTTCTGAAGTCGTTTTTTTTTAATTTATCTTATTTTACCCTTTTTAGTGCATTCTTGACTGCCAATAAAAATCATCAAAATTGTAACCGTAACTTTAATCACTGAGGAGTTTTTCTGATGAGAAAGTGGTTTCATGTGGTCCATCAAGTTGTACCTAGTACTTCATAATATTATATTGATGGAAATCCATGCATTCATACATACAAACCATATACGGGTCGAATTAAGAACCTCCTCCTTTTTTGAAGTCGGTTAAAAATAGATACTACTCATAACATTTTTCATTTAGTATCTTCCAAAAACAGACATCTCTCATTTACAATTTTAGTTTAAGTACGTATAGATTTTTGAATTATCGGTCGGTCCGCCCAAAAAGTTTCTTCAACAGTCTCAAACAAATTTTAAATTTCGAACGTCACAAATTATCATTCGGAGAAACGCAGTAGGCCTTCTGGACATACGGATAGGTCCAATATCTGTTTTTTTTTTAATTTCCGGATAACCGGTTTTTTTGTTCTAATTTTTTCGATATCCAGATATCCGGAAATTATGTGTTGATTGCTCACAACATACTTATTTGATACAACATTGAAATCAATTAGGAGAAAATTAGAAAAATCACTTTTTCCGGATAACCGGACTTGATATCCGGATAAAAAATAGCCTAAAGCCTAATCGGGGTCAAAAGCTATCTGCATACCGAATTTGGTTAAAATCGTATGAGCCGTTTCTGAGATTAGCGTAGTCAAAGCCACACACAAACAGACAAACAGACAACCTTTTTATTTTTTTAATAGGTTCTTTTGCGTTAATAGATACCCATAAAATTTGATTTTTTTTAGTATCTTCAAAAAACAGACAAACAGACAAACAGACAACCAGAAAAACAGAAAAATAGGTTCTACTGCGTTAACAATTTACATTTTTTTTATATCTTCCAAAAACAGACACCGCTAAGTTACGATTTTATTATATGTATAGATTTTAAGCTATAAATAATCTAAATAGATCCGTTTTATCTGTGTGACTTTCTAGCGCTAAAGCACTGAAGGTACCACCTTTCAGAAGATTCTTCGTCGTGGCACCACTTCAATGGGTTTCTGCTATGTTTATGTATTTAAACTCTCCTATCCTAAAGATGACGAGAATACAATCCACTTTAAGCCTTACGCCGGAACATGCTTTTAATTTGATAAATAAGTTTAAGGTGAGTAATGGGTATATAATAGTTTATTAGTATCAGCAGAATACTTTTTTACATTTGCCCATGAATGTTTTCCGCTTTATAGTTTGTTATAAGTAAATTGTTTTGTCCAGTAAATAAAGATATTAAGAGAAAACAAGAAGTGTCGTGTAGACATTTTTTAACTGAGGAATCACATTTCATACTTAGGTGATAATCAGTTTTTTATGCAACGAGCGAGAGTAAAGGGGGCTGATTTGTTTCAATATTGTCGTAAATCAATCAAGTAGGTGTATTAATGTGATGTATTTTCAGCCAAACTTTACGCTATTCAGCCCTACTTTGATGACAACCCTCATGAAAACAGAAGACGCAAAAAAATGTGACTTTTCCTGTCTAGAATACCTTATGTTAGGTGGCAGTGCTGTTCATAGTGATCTAGTTGCGGACATAAAGGTATCTTTGAATTTATCCTTTTAGTTACAATTTTCGTATTATATTACAAGTTACGGTAGAAAGGAAATGAAGATCCCCTTTTTTTTTGTTAAATATATTTTATAGTTTCATAGTTTACGATAAATTTAAACGTATTATTTTTTTCTTTTTTTAAATTTTTAATTTTTATTATAATTAGAAAATGAATAAAATCAAAAGGTAGATGCGGATCATGCGTAGTCATGACAGATATAGGTTTTATGGTATAAACATATTTGCTCTAATGTCTTTATCCAGGGAGGAAAACGTCGACTACGTTTGTATGGAGAAAAGAATGGAGACTGTCCTCTTAAACAAATTGAACTAATAAGGTCATAGCCCACTTACACGACTCTGCTCCCACCCGGCAAAAATAATACAATTCAAATATGAGCTTTAAATATTGCTCTTTATATATATTTTACATTGGCATCATAAATTAGCAGACAGCTCGCTTTCAGCGAGCTTACCGCCGCCGTCAGACTGCTCGTCAGTCAGTGTAAAATATATCTAAAGAACAATATTTAAACCTCATATATTGTGTTATTATTATTTGTATTATTTTTGCCGGGTGGGAGCAGAGTCGTGTAAGTGGGCTATGTATGACCTTTAATCTATCAACAAAACAATTGACGGTTTTGGTAAAACTATTTATCGTATTCCAATTCTTTTTCAGAAAATTTCACCAGATGCCACCGTAGTCGCTGTTTATGGAATAAGTGAAATTGCTGGCTTAGCATTTGAGCATAAATATTCATCGCCTCCGGAAAGTTGCGGGAAACCAATGAGGGTTTTACAATACAGAGTAAGTAATTTAACTTCAATCTAATTTTTACACAAGTATTTTATAGCATACTATACCCCGCGGTTTCACCCACATAAGTCCCGATCCCGTAGGAATATCGGGATCAAAAGTAGCCTATAGCCTTCCTCAATAAATGGACTATCCAACCCCGAAAGAATTTTTCAAATCGGACCAGTGGTTCCTGAGAAAAACACTCTTTCGCTTTATAATAGTAATAATAGATATGTTTGGAAGCTGACGTTAGTTAAGGTTTTATAAATAGTTATGTCGTTGGTTAAGTTAGATTCACTTAGTCTTGCGATGAAATTATCAGAATAATGTTTGTTCCTATAGTGAGAAAAGACAATATGGCTCTGTCTATGTTGACTATGACAGAAATTAATTAAAAAAATAAAATGACTCTTTAGGACTGACTGGCGATGGGCTATATAGGTCTGTTTCGGCACTCTGTTGTTCGGCCGGTTATAAAATAAATATAACTAATATAATATAACTAAATGTAAATTATAGCTTTTAACTTGACATTGAAAGTTATATTTCACTGGGTTCAGGGATTTAAAAGGTTTTAACAAAATTATATTACTTTTGCAGCTAATAGACCCCGAATCTGACATAGATGTTACCAACAAACCAAATGTACATGGAGAGCTTTGGTTGAAGGGACCAGGAGTTTTCGAGGTATGTAACTTGTCTCAAAGTTATTTATTTTTAAAAGGTGCATTGATATTTAGATGGATAATTTTCATATGATTTTATAAGACGCACGTTTTATAAGACGTTTGTAAACACAGGTATATTTTTTTAAATGTCTGTAATACCTACCTTTACACACATTTAAAAAAATAAAATCTGACAATGGTGCAACTTGTCCAATGTTCAAACTAGGCACAACACCACGCGCACATTGACCTCTTCAACTCTCCAGTCATTACAAATTAACTTAAGTCTTTGTTTATTTCCAAGGGATACTACAAAAATCCTGAAGCAACTAAAGAAGTTTTTGCTGACGATGGATGGTTCAAAACAGGTGACATAATGTATAGAGACGAAAATTGGAACTTCTATTTCGTTGATAGATACAAACTGCTGCTCAAATATAGAAACCATCAGGTACATTGATCTTTTAATAAAAGATTTATATTATTAAACGTTTTATTATTGATTATCTTGATCAATATACTAAATTGATAAAATACAATACTTAGTAATTAACAGTTTACAATAGCTGTCAAATACTTGACTTAAAACCAATGACTCAAAGAAACGCATTAGAATAGGATTTAAACCCAAAACAATGATGTCATCTAGATATCCCCAGTGGAACTAGAAGCTGTGATCCGGCAACATCCCGGTGTACTGGACGTGGCAGTAACAAGTATACCGGACAGGGAGTGCGGAGACTTGCCGGTCGCCTGCGTGGTTACTAGATCGGGGTATAAGGTCACCGCACAGGAGATTAAGGATCTGGTTAAAGGCAAGTGTCACATCCATCTTTTAAGATTTTGAAATAACTAAAATAGCCGCTTCAAAGTTCAGTCCATGTGTCACTTACCTATTATTTTTTATACAGTTCCTTAGCTTTACAATTTTAAAAATAACATGTAGGATTTTAACCTACAAAGTGATTGAAGAAGCAGTTAACCCAATAACAAGCAATAGGTTAGGGACCTACCTACCCAATAAAATATTTCCCAAGAAGATGATTTTGTCACATATAATATGATCTTATCATTATTATTTATTGGAACCAAAGTTTCCGATGTTTCTTTCTTTTTGTAATGTTTAGATGTCTCTATGTTTCCTTTTCAGAAAACGTAACAGACACAAAGCAATTGCGAGGAGGCGTGCTGTTTTTAAAAGAACTACCGATGACGTCATCTACGAAAGTCCATAGGAGAAAAATCAAAGAACTTGTGCTTAATTCAAAGTTAGAATAGAATATGAAGATAAAATGCCAAAGTTTTTAAAATAATAAAATACTATTTACCTTGTTTATTCAATGTTAAACGATATCTAATATAGTATGTAACTTTCTGTTTAAATTCTAAAAATAAATACTTACATGGAAACTTACAAATCTTTCGTTTGTATTAGAACTGTTTTATGTCATTTAGCTTGGTCATTTTCGATGAAAAAAAATCTTAGAGAATATTACCATTTTCCATCAATTTTTGAGTGAATAAAGTTTCGATTGTAGTCCAATTAAATAATAAAAAATGCAGTAATTAGGTAGGAATAGGAGTAGGAACCTATTTATTGCAATTAAAAAGATGTGTGCAATAAAATTTTGAATTTGAAGGGTTCAAAATTTCATTTCAGTGTGAATGAAATTTTTCACACTTAAATGAAATTCTATAAATATGTATCACAGAGTGTAATTCTGATTCTTAAAGTTAGAAAACGTCTAAGAAAGGCTTGTAAAAGCGTCTTCCCTTCAAGACCCTCCTTCCCATATTTAAGTACCTACTGTACAAAATAATATAATACAAGACTACTCTAAAATAGAAATCGACTGAAAATGTGTAGACTGATAAAAAAACCGGCCAAGTGCGAGTGGAACTCGTGCACAAAGGGTTCCGTACATTTTTGAATTGAATAAAAAGTAAATTGCGGTTTATGACGTATTAAAAAAAAAACTGCTAGCTTGATCTCGTTCAAACCAATTTTCGTTGGAAGTTTGCATGGTAATGTACATCATATATTTTTTTTAGTTTTATCATTCAAAAAAATAGTTTCAGTTCTTAGTATGGTTAACCCCACAAATGTGAAAATCTTAATGGGGTTCACCGAATACATCTACTTACCAAGTTTCCTCAGTATAATTCTTATAGTTTCGGAAAAAAAAGTGGCTGTGACATACGGACGGACGGACACGGACAGGCAGACGGACGGACAGGCAGACGGACAGACAGACATGACCAATCTATAAGGGTTCCATTTTTTACCATTTGGCTACGGAACCCTAAAAATATTATTCTTTTCAGTATAAGTACCTAATCTTTATTGATGTGTAACTATGTGTTAATATCAAAGAATTTTCCTAAACATAATAAAAGAGGATTAGAGTTGAAGTTATAATGGTGAATGGGTGATAAATAGTCCATTGTACTTTGACCGGCCTAAATCAAGATAACTATTATTGTCAGATATTATTCCCAGACACTTTTATTTTATCTAAATAAAAGTATGCATTCCAAATGCATTATTCACATTATTGGTGGTAGATTACATTGCCTATCACCGCAGACCAAATACTTTAGTTAAGGTTTCATTTCATTGAAGAACCTAAAAATGAATCAACGCAAAACTAATGGTCATAGAGCTTACTATTGTAGCTTTTTTATTTATGAACAATGGCCCCAAGATACTGTCCTAGGCGTAGTAGGTACCTACCCTACGGGCTTAAATCAATCTCATAAAAGTCTGGTGAAGTTCTGATGAGGATCTTCAAAGTGATCTCCTAAATACAGAAAAGTGATACATTTTTCGTCTTATCAAACAAACTACTTACTTGAAAAGATGTTCAAATATCTATGTAATAATGTCTTTTCAATAATGTGCTGTCGAGGTCTAGTGATCGCAGAGCTACTGGTACAATATTTTCACAGACACCTACTAGTAGATATTAAATGGAGTCACTTAGCAAAAAGTTACTCCATGTAACGATGATTCAAATGACTAGGCAATCTTTGTTGCTGCAGTAGTTCAAACGACGTAAATAATTTTATCTTTATCTTCAAAAAGTAGGTAACATTTAAATACAACTACAACGGAAAGTTTCTCAGTTTCAATTACACATTTGTCGTGACTAGTCTTGTAAATTAGATAAGGGAAAAGAAGTGTGATTTACAGTGATTTTTGACTTGTTTTTCTCAGAAGGTATTTTAAATAACAAAATCTTCTTTCGTTTCGTATAGTGGTGTCGCTCATCTAGTGGTAGAGCTTTCAGGTCGCCCAAAGGTTTACTAACTTGACCTAACGACTACAATCTTAGATAACAACCGGGACCAATTACTTTACGTGCCGCGCCGAAACACGGAAGACGTAGTGAAAATAATTCTGTCACACACTTTACGGGCCACCTATCGAAGTAATTACCTTATTTATCCATAACTAGCAGATTCCCGCCGTAAGTCCCGATCCCGTGGGAATATCGGGATCAAAAGTAGCCTATGTTACTCAAGGTGAATATAGCTTTCTAATGGTGCAATTTGGTGGTGGTGAGAATTTTTGAAATCGGTCCATTAGTTTCGGAGATTACCCCCAATATACATACATACATACATGTAGGGGATCCAATAAGAACACGTAAATAATTTGTAACGGACATTTACTTTATTAAACTTCGTAATATCATTTAACAATCTAACATTACTTCCAACACCGTGCTCTCTGAATCAATGAATGACGCCATCTTACTTCTAATCCCATTCTCTCATCCCATTGGCCGTTCGATGACATTTCAAAATAGACCTTGTTCGGATACCTATTTCAATTAACAAGACAACTCTTTTTTTTTAATTATTAACAAACTGACATCATGTTTGGATATTTTATTTTCTACATACATGTTACCAACGTTACCTCTTTATAATATTAGTGTAGATAGATATAGGTACAGATTGAGCGCAGACGGCGCACGATTATTAATACAAGATCGGCGGACGCAGCGAGGCCAATGAGCTCATCAAATCTGAAAAACGATTACTTTATCTACTTAAATTGAAAAGAAAAAGTCTTTACATTCACTAGCCTATATTGATTAAAATATAAGTAAAGTTTTTCTCACATTTTTGGTTTTTGACTAACATCTAACTATCACTATCTATAAATTAAGCCCGAACGTCCACAGTTAACTAAACTAAGTTGGGTTTTGCTTAACTCACCAATTTTGCCAACAAATGAGCATAGCTGCCACAGTGGTTAGGGTGTAGTAAGGAGTAACTTTTTTTTTTCCTATTTTTTTTTTATTGGAAATGGGTATTAATATTCATGAAACGCAAAGATATATTTTTTTTTTTAAATTGTAATGTTTTTTTTTTCAAAAAAAACAAAAAAATCTAGTGGTAGTGGTATTCTATTGACACCCACTTTTTATGATGCCAATCGATTGAAAAGAGCTCCAGGAACAATGTTTCCATAGACAATTTTTTTGTCAAACCTCATCACGTGCGACTACAGGGGCTTTAAAGTACTGCTGACACTTGGAAAAAATTTTTACTTGAACTTCGAAAAAAATATACGGATCACCCCGACTTGGATAGGTTAGGTTAATGTTAGAACATGATTACGCGCAGCGCTTCGGCGAGCGAGCGAAGCGAGCGTGCCGCGGCAGCGGTCGCCAAAGCGCCTAATTCTATCTATAAAGTTCCTGTAGTCGCACGTGATGAGGTTTGACAAAAAAACTGTCTATGGAAATATTGTTCCTGGAGCTCTTCTCAATCGATTGGCATCATAAAAAGTGGGTGTCAATAGAATACCACTACCACTAGATTTTTTTCCAAGTGTCAGCAGTAATTTAGAGCCCCTGTAGTCGCACGTGATGAGGTTTGACATAAAAACTGTCCATGGAAACATTGTTCCTGGAGCTCTTCTCAATCGATTGGCATCATAAAAAGTGGGGGTTAATAGAATACCGCTACCATTTAAAAAAAAACTAAGTTTTTTTTAACGTTTTTCATTGGTACACCCCGACCGCCACAATTTACCGTGAACACAAAGGCACATGTACCTACATAAAACTGGCTAAGCTATGCGGAACAAACCTAAATTAACTGAGTTTAATATTACTTTGTTAAATAAGGACAATAAGGAAAATAATGCCAGCCTACGAAAACGACCACGATACAGCCCTTTGGCATATACAAGAGATCACGCACCGTTTGGTCGCGAAATCTGGGAACGTCGAAGACAGGTATCATCTAGGCAAGATCATCCTTCAAAGCTTGGAAGACAATGGCGATCAGATTTTGCAGGTAAGCCTTCAGTAGTTTCATTACCGTTGTTGTAGAAAATATTTGAGATTTGAGACATTCTTTTGATGTAGGATTCGGGCCCAAGTAAATCACAGTAAAAATAGACAGAAATCGTGTAGGTAAGTAAAAATGTGAAATAGGTGTTTTCTCCGCTTTTAACAGATAGATGGATATACAGAAGAAGAAGAATCAAATGCATCTGTATTGAAAAGGACGAAGCAATGTGCAGTAGCATTAAAGAAGCTTGGAGTTGTAAAAGATGATGTCATTGTATTAATGGCGCCCAATCATTTGGATCTGACTATTCCTTTTTATGCCGGTTTTGCTATAGGAGCACCAATCGCTCCTGTAGATAGACTTTTAGGAGTCAGTAAGTATGAGAAAGCGATGTATTAGGACGAGACGATAATATTTAGGTTCATTATTCATGTTTTGGTGTTATCGGTCATACATTACAATGTTTGTATTATGTTAGTATTTCTATCACAATAGCTTGTTTACTTTTTAGATGAATTAAAAGACACGTTTTCAATACTAACACCAAAGATAATATTCTGCCAAAATGAGAAAGTAAATGACGTGAAAATAGCTGTTGAAAAAACTGGAGCTAAATCAATAATTATCAGTTTTGATGGTGGAGAAGGAGCTTTAAAATTTTCAGACTTAATTAAGAAGGAAAATGAAAATGAATTTGTGTAAGTTAATCATCACCTTAAGACTTCTTTTTTAAGTTTTTTCATTCATGTGGTTACATAATTTGATTATCATTTTTCTAGAGCCACAGACTTAGATCCGTCACACACGGCTATTTTAGTACCAACTAGTGGTACAACAGGGCTGCCTAAATACACACAAGGCACCCATAAGAACTTTACAATAATGAGTCCTCCTATTTCGTAAGTATCTATATAAGTCTGCAGTTAACCTTGATCTTTATACATAGGGACGAGGTGCAAAACTACTAGGTAAATTATGCTTATTATCTAAACTTCAGGAGACCTTGATTTCATTTCTAAAGAAACTGTTAGATCAAACTATGTGCTCGCTATTTGACATAAGTAAACACACACATGTTTTGCTTAATAGCTAAAATTTGTTAAAACTTCAGAAATACTTTATTATTTCTGTGATGTTCTAGCGCAAAATCAGTAAATTTACCACCATTTGGAAGATTCTTAGTCGTGTCACCACTTCAATGGCTGTCTGCTATATTTATGTATATAAACTCTCCAATTCTAAAGATGTCGAGAATCCAATCAACTTTAAGTCTTACTCCGGAACATGCTTTTAAGTTGATAAATAAGTTCAAAGTGAGTATAATAATTTATTTATGTCACTTGAGCAGTGAGCTCACTTGGCGCAGTTGGTTAGCGCGCCTTGCTAGAGAAGGGAAGGTCAAGTCCCGCATTTAGCATTAAATGTTGGAACGAAAGCATTTTTGTCCAAATACAAAGCACCTATATTTTGGTTGGGTGATATAATCGACCGAACGAGCGAAGCGAGTGAGGTTTACATGTTGAGATGGCCTGGCGCTTGTATGTTTGTATGTTTGTTCGACGATAACTTGAGTACCGTTGCTCCGATCGTCACGATTTTTGGTATGTGGCTATTAAGGGTCAATAGAATTTTTAAGTTCGAAGATGAGCCGGATCGGTCGGGGGGTTACGGAGATAGGGGGTGAAAGAGAGGGATGAAAACTATAATATACCCGAGTAGGGTGTCAAATGAAAGAGCGTAACGTCGGTGAAAATAATATGGTACCATGGAACTGATCTGATGATGGAGGTGGAAGGTATCCACAGGAACTTGACTTTTTAAGAAAGATAGTGACGTCGAGTTTGTCTCGTTGAAATCATTACAAGTATATATCTAATCAATAATCTACTGCGAAGGTAAACAGGATTAGTAGGGGCATAGGGGGTGAAAAGAAGGGATGAAAATTGTAAAGCAAACAAATATACCCGAGTGGGGTATCAAATGAAAGTGCGTAATGTCGGTGACAATAATATGGTACCATCGAACTGATCTGATGATGGAGCTGGAAGGTATCCACAGGAAATTTACTTTTTAAAAAAGATAGTGATGTCGTGTTTTGTCTCGTTAAAATCATCACAAGTATCAATCAATAAGCTACTGCGAAGGTAAATGGGATTAGTTGAAACATAGGGGGTGAAAAGAAGGGATGTAAGTTGTAAAGCAACCAAATATACCCGAGTAGGGTATCAAATGAAAGAGCTCAACGTCGTTGATAATAATATGGTTTCATGGAACTGATCTGATGATGGAGCTGGAATGTATCTACAGGAACTTGATTTTTTAAGCAAGATTGTCATGTCAAGGTTAGTCTCGTTGAAATCATCATAAGTATCATAATATGCTTAGGTACCTAATCAATAACCTACTGCCAAGATGAGCGGGATTTGTGAGGGCATAGGGGGTGAAAGGGTGGGATAAAAATTATAAATCAAACAAATGTACCCGAGTGGGATATCAAATGAAACAGCGTCAAGTCGGTGACAATACTACGGTACCATGGACCAGATCTGATGATGAAGCTGCAAGGTATTCACAATAGCTCGTGAGCTGTTTTGGACGGCAGTTTCGAGTGTAACATACTTACATGATGACCACCTAGCCACAGGAGATTGCTTATAATTGTATAGCCATTGCCACAGTCATCTGTCGCATTTTTTTTCTCTATCTCTTGTCGCACAACGAGACATATTTGGACATAGGACACATAGACTAACAAAAGTGTCACATTTCGAAGATGTGAGTCAATAATGTTGATCTTTAATCTTCACAAGTTATTAGTCGATCATAATTAGCTTTTTCATCTGCCGCGTAGCCCCGGCATAGAATAGGCTAATCCCATGTTTTTCCGTGGGTGTCGTAAAAGGCGATTAAGGAATCTGGGGGAGACGAGCAAACCTTAAGTTCTCCCGCGCGGTGCGATGGCGAATAAACTTCTTGGTCCCTAGGAGGGTTGGTGTCAGGCAGGCGGCCGGCCGTAAAAATATTGCCAAATCTATTTGCAGAAGGTGTGGTCAATGACGACTTAACTACTGCGACCCCAAATAAAAAAAACTATTTGGGGTTTAGCGGACCCCGGGTTCCCGAGAGGGATGCAACTGGGAACATCGCTCAGATAAGAAAAAGTTAGGTTTTTCGTTCCAGCTTGCAGTTTGTTGTTCTTTACTTATCAATGCTTGCCTAGAACTTTTTGCGAAATCGAAACCACAATTTAGGACAAGACAAATACAGAGCAATAAAATCTCGATAAAGAAGCGACGTGGAAATACTATGTAGATTTGTCCATTCTCACATGTAATAATACCCGAGTAAAGTTAGAGGAAAAAACTTATCTTCTTATTATTTTATTTTTGAGCTTCTTGAAATCGTTAATAATTCTTGCTGTCTACAAGGTGTAATCGTCCAAAAGGTGGTTCTACGGTACTAGGGATACAAGATAGAGTGTGAAATAATTGAAGTAGGTACACTATTTAAAGTATTTAGTGTAAATAAAAACTCGTGAGGTCTCAGTTCGGGCCGAACTACTAGTATAATTAAAAGTTTATCGACAGAGAAAATAAAATGAAGTGAATTGAAGTGGCCCCTTTTAACTGAGCAATCACACTTCATGCTTAGTAATCATCACTTTTTCATAGGCACCGAATTACCTATCAAAAACGGGAGCTGATTTGTTTCATAAATTTTAAAATTATGTTTAAAGTGAAGTAAGTGTATTATGATGTGTTTTCAGCCAAACTTCACGCTATTCAGCCCTACAATGATGACCACCTTCATGAAATCAGAAGACGCAAGAAAATGTGACTTTTCCTGTCTAGACTACCTTATGTTAGGTGGCAGTGCTGTACATTCTGATCTAGTTGCGGAAGTTAAGGTATCTTTAAAAATAATGCTAATGGTATATGTCGAAGTGAAGTATAAATCCCATATTTACTATAAGTAGGTATACCTACTAGATACTAATTTTTAAAAATAAATAAAGCTAGAAAATCTTGGCATTTAGTTTGTCGATGACATTAATTTTAAAGTTTGTTAGTTTATCCTGACTGATATGAAATTTTTGGCAGCTAAGGAAGTTTTTCATTTAAACACAACTGAACTACGTACCTACGCTATTCATGATTTTGTTAAAACTATATTGTAGTGTTCTAAATTGATTTCAGAAAATGGCACCAAATGCTACTGTAATCACTGCCTATGGAATAAGTGAAATTGCCGGCATGGCTTTAGAACATAAGTATTCATCGCCTCCTGAAAGTTGCGGGAAACCATTAAGAGTTTTACAATACAAAGTAAGTATACCTAATTTAATTTCAATTAAAGTAATTCTAAAGCAAAGGTTTTGTAATTAAAGACATTTTTCGGTTTGAATCGCGTGGTTTATCCTTTAGTCTATCCTGAAGAAGAGACCTGGAAAGGTCTCGAAACGTTGCGCGTAAATCATAAATCATTTATTCACTTTAAATAGAGTAGTACATATATTGGATGATAAAAATTATGAAAGTCCTTTGCTATTTAACCTCGTTTTGAGGTATGTGAAATTGGTAGTCCTATTGTCTAAGTTGAAATACACAGTAGTAAAGATAATTCAAATCAAATATTGTCAAAAAAGGAATAATACAGTTTCAGAATAAAATTTTAAAATGATACATAATTAATAATTATTTAAATTTGCGCAATGTCAATTTCAGAACATGTCAAAATAAAACGGAAATACAAATGTCAACGAAAATTAAAAACCAAACTGTCAATATAAAGAATAAACATAAAAAATCAACACATTCTATACATTGGCAAATACTCTTTGAGGTCATAAAAACATTTATCCGTCAAGAACCTGTATAATTCTCTCTTAAATGATGTGAGGTCGTCAGTTTGTACTATATGTTCTAAAAAAAAAAAAAAAAACAAAGTACGTTTATTCATTCGGATATTAGCAAGATATCTCTTTGACATGTCATTTTTTTTTATTTAATCTATTCTACTATGTCTTCGGATCGCGACCTCCATGACATGAGAAGAAGACACAAGAAACTCATGGGGTTTTTTTTGTATATTTTTTTTTGCAGTAATCATGTGATTTACATTGTCGCATATATAATATTATTGAAGAAAAGTGGAACTGGAGCAATAATCTATACTTACTATAATAATCCTTACTAGCATTACAAGAGCGAAAGTAGCTCTGTCTGTCTGTCTATCTGTTTAAATAAGTTATAATATACAAAATAATAAACATGAAAAAAATAATTTACTTAACACTATCTCATCCACAAACACACAACCCGCCCAACACCGCCCAAACCTGGCATCAAATATTGTCTGGCAACTCATTGTACATCATGGGTGCCAGTGCCATGAAACTCTTCCCGAAAAGAGCGGTTTTGTGCCTTGGTATATACAGTTTATCTCTAAGACGAGTGCTGTTCATGCCAATGAATAGATGGAGGTTGCTCCTAGTGAAAACTAATGTGTCGTAAATATACAGACACGTCAATGTAAGAATTTTAAATTGTCGAATCAATGGTTTACAACTATCCGTTGGCTTCAGACCCTGTGTAGCTCTAAGACACTTTTTTTGAGCTTTGAAAACGAGTTCTCTGTCTGTCGAGTTACCCCAAAACATAATACCATAGCGCAGTGTCGACGAGACATATGCATGGTATGATGCCATAACCAATGGCGTCTCTAGCGGGTGTGCAGGGTGTGCACAGCACACGGGCGCAGCGGTCTCAGCACACCCAGCCCCCGTATCAGAATCGCATTTCGGAAACTATGGGGTTTATTTTATTTCATATTTATTTTTAAAGATTTTGTTATGGTCTACGGTAGGTAGGTAGGTATGAGATGGTAATCCGAAATAGTATATTAGGGCTAGATGTCGCATCGCTATTTACTCAAAGGCGCGTGTCGGGAGGGTGATTCTTCGACCGGAATATTTTTTTGCTTATTTTTATGAAAAAATATGAAACCCTGTGCCAGATCAAATCTTTTGTACTTTATTAATTACTTGATTAATATAATAGAAAATGGTAAAAGAGGCACCACTGTAAAGCTAATATTTTAGGAGAAATATTGTAAAAATACAATTACATAAAGAATTAAATAATA
The DNA here is from genome assembly GCA_958496205.1 of Idaea biselata. NCBI lineage: Eukaryota > Metazoa > Arthropoda > Insecta > Lepidoptera > Geometridae > Idaea > Idaea biselata. The sequence goes on along the minus strand of OY292405.1, from coordinate 17,599,173 downwards.
ATTAGATTTATTAACAGAAACGGGTGTGTATGGGGCCCACTGGGTGTGTATGGGGCCCACTAAGATCGTTGGGCCTAAGCCAACCTCACCTGCTAGCTTGGTGCACCTGCTGATAAACGGACGAGGCTCTGGTGCTGACTTTCCCTTCGGGTTTGGGAAAGTCAGACGGCAGTCGCTCCCGTAAAAGTCGAATCTTCGCCAAATCTTTTATGGGAGTTCAAAAAATTATTGCCACACGGATAGGGCGCCGCCGCATAACGGCGCACAGGAGCTTAGCCCGACTCCTGTGGTAAGTGGACGAGGGCACGGCCAAAGACTCGGCTTCACAACGTGGAACATTCTCACGCTAACCGGACGCGCGATGGAGCTGGCCGACGTACTCTTCAGGCGGAAGGCAACAAACTGATCTACACGGGTGCACCTGGTGGAGAGAACGGGGTGGCTGTGGTGCTCGCTGAGGGATTGCATGGCGATATCTTGGAGGTGAATCGCTTTAGCGATCGACTTATGTGCGTGAAGGTGCTTATTGGGGGGGTTCCTACTTACGTCGTAAGTAGGTATCTACGCGCCACAGGTCGGTTGTAGCGACGCTGATAAGAGGTAGTTTTGGGATAAACTCGGCGAGGTCCTTGTGGCTATCTCGTTGTCACAGGGAATCGTTTTGGTTGGTGATCTGAACGGTCATGTGGGTGAAATGGGGGTGGAATTTGAACGTGTTCATGGAGGCTACGGATATGGCAGTCGGAATGAGGAAGGGGAAAAAATTCTACGTACGTGTGTCACTGCCGACCTGGAACTCGTGAACATGCCGTCGCTTTAATAACCTTTTATTTTGTACCTTGGTATTAATTAATGGTAAAATAAATTATTTCATATTCAAGACGAATTCAATACCTTTCTGGGACCTTTTGAATTATTATTCAATTCGGACATTTCATTCAAAAGATATCGGTGTATGTAGGTACCTATTGTTTCCCGACATATTTTTTCAACTTCACAATAAAATAATATTAGGGGTACCTACGTCAAGTTAGTACCTACTGCTGTTTGTACCTTTATTATTCCATATTGGAATCACTCTCTTACTAGAGACTCTACTGGAAACTCTTACTAGAGGGCGCCAAGAAGATATTTGCACACGGGCGCTACATGAGCTAGAGACGCCCCTGGCCATAACACAGTCTTGGTTGGTTGCCTTTCTTAGATTGTATAGGGCATAGGAGTATTGATTCAGTTTTTTAATTATGGTATCTGTGTGTATTGTCCATGTCAGCTTTTCATCAATTTGTATTCCAAGAAATTTTGTTTTGTCAATTTGATCAATTTGTGTATTTTCATATTTGATATTTAATTTTAATTTGTCAATCCTTTGTCTAAATGTCATAATTTTTGATTTATCCAAATTAATTTTTAATTTATTATTATGTAGCCATTCTGTTACCCGCTGTAAGTTGTCATTTATTTCATTTTCATAAGTCAATATTTTTGCACTTGAATATAACAGTACTGTCGTCAGCGTATAATGTCATATCATAATTAATAAAGTCAGGTAAATCATTAATAAATATTATAAATAACAATGGCCCTAGAATACTGTCTTGTGGTACTACACCGCAAGTTATTTCTCGTAAATCTGAATTATAATTTGCTTCCGTGTTTGTTTTTAAATTTATTCTTACTATCGAAGTGATTTGTCTGCGGTCACTTAAATACGATTCGAGTAATTTTAGAGCAGTTCCCCTGATGCCAAGTCGTTCCAACTTCGCAAGTAAGATCGCGTAATCCACATAGTCAAAGGCTTTTGTGAGGTTCATAAAAAGTGCCGCTACAGGCAGTGTACGATCCATATTAGCAATCACCTGTGAAAGAAAACCATGAATTGCCATGTTAATGTTCTTTCCTTTCCTAAATCCATATTGCTTAGATGACAATAGGTTATTTGATTCAAGAAACGAGTTAAGTTTATTGTGCATGATCTTTTCCAAGATTTTGGCGAAAATAGGTATCAGCGCTATGGGTCTATAATTACCCATATCGAGTCTATCACTCTTTTTATGGAGTGGTTTGACAACTGACAATTTTAATGCATTCGGAAATACCCCTTGGTCGAAACACATGTTTGCAATGTAACTTAACACTGCACATATTTCAGGAGCAACATATTTTACGACTTTCGTGATTATGTCATCGTAGCCGGTGCTATTCGTATGTTTTAAGTATTTAATTACTTTCAAGATATCGTCAGGAATGGTAGCAGTCATGAAAATAGAATTTAAACTTGATTTGATAAAATTCAAATTATGTTTCTTATGTGTCAGAGGTTGTATTTGATCTATAAAGTGGTCATTAAAAGCATTCGCAATGTCATATGGATTTGTTATTATGGAATTATTATGTCTTATTTGTAGAAATGATTCTTTAGGATAGTTAGCTTTTGTGTCGTTTATTATTTTCCAGGTAGCTCTTGATTTATTTGACGCGTTGTTAATGTAATTAGAATTTTGTGATTTTTTGGTCAAGTTAATAACATTCTTTAAACGTTTATTCAATTGTTTAAATTCTAATTTACTCTTTGGACTAGAATGTTTTCTATGTGCCCATAGAATTTGTCTTTTACGTTTACAGTATCGTCGGATGCCTTTACTTATCCATTTTGGTTTCTTTTTCAGCGTCATACGTATTTTATTAATTGGAAAGCACAGGTCATAAAATAACTTAAATAAATCATAAAATTCATTATAAGCTTCATCAACATTATTGTTTTTGTACGTATCTTGAAAAGTAAGACTTCTCAAATAGCTTTTGAACAGATTCATATTGTCTAGGGAATAATCACGCTTAAAAATATACCAGTAAGGTAGACGGCAGTATTTTTTTACGGGTATTGTTAAAATTTGAGCTGTGTGGTCAGAAAGCGCAAGTTCTGAAAGGGTACATGTTGCCCCACGGATATTGTGCAAAACATTGTCCAGACATTTACCACTTGTTGGTCTGGTGGGAATTTTAATTCCAAACTTTAAATTGTACCTGGCCATTATGCGAGTGAATCTGTTAACCTGATCATCTTTTTCTTGTAAAATGTCGATATTGTAATCTCCACAAACAACAATCTTTCTCCTGCCATGGATATGTGCACATGTTTTATTTAAAATCAATTTTAACTTTTCAAAAAAATATCATAAATTGCAACTCTCCTCTTAGGCGATCTGTATATACAAATTACTATTACCATATGTTCGATAAGCTCTATGGCACAGCATTCAAGAGTGCCTGGCAAACTAAATTCGTTTAGCTGAATCACCTTAAAAGCATGAGTAAAATTTACCAAAATACATGCTCCACCCTTACGATTATGCCTACAGCAATAAGTTGCCAGTACATAGTTGTCAATGTTAATGCAAGTTTGGTCACCATCAATCATATTGTGCTCAGTTATACATATAACATCAATAGTTTTACTATTATCACTAAATTCTTCTAGGTGTACACTTAACTGCCCTGATTTTTTTTTAAGACCGTCAATATTTTGGTGCTACACTATTAACGTATTATACACGAAAAAACTCATTGCGTGTGGATTGTAGAGGAGTACTAGTTACACTGTTATTAGTTGTAGTCTCTTCTACACTGGAAATAACTTCTGTTTGGGTGCTTACATTAATACAATATTTAGTGTGTTTCCTATAAGCATTTAAGTTCGAAATGTTGTTAATGCTCAATATTTCTCGTAAGAGTGATCTACACAAATTGGCGGTAAAAAAATGATTAAATGGTACGTTACGACTATAATCCATGTCCAAAAATGTTACATTCGAGTAATTTTGACAAATAAATCTAATTTCATAATTAAGTTTACATTCTCTCAGATTCCTGTTAAATGGGTTTTCGCTAATAATAATATTTGTTTGCTTTACATACTGAAGCCATGAGTTTAAATAACACCGTAGGTTATATGGATTATTATCGTTAGTACCTGCCAAAATAACAACAAAATCATCCTTTTTTTTTTTTTTTTTTTTACGAGGGGAATCTAATTAAGACCGTCAGGCCGCTCCCGGGGGAGAGCGGCCCGGTGTGTGGGGGTCCCCCCGGCCAAGATGGTGTGCGGCCAGGGTATACCCACTAAACCCCTCGGTGTCCTTCGCGCCGCAGTTGCCAGAGCTTGCCGGAACCTTTCGGATAACTTCGGCAAGCTCTAGCGGCGGGTGGTCCGGGTGGACCCCATCTCCAGGCCCAAATGGGCAAAACCCCCTCGAGAGGCGGCGCGGACACGCCGCCACCATCTCGGGGCTCAGTGTTTGGCGACGAACTCCCCCGAGTCCGCCGCCAAGAGCCGTTTAGGGGAACCAGGGATGTCTGGACACCCCTGGTTCCCCTGCGACGGGTGAGGTCTGCCCCGTCGCTGACCACTTTTCGGCTGCAGGGGATAGGGCGAGCGGCAACGACACACCGACACTCCTCTTCCCCTGCAGCCCCACCACGTCCGCCATCAACGTTGGCGGCCCCGCCGAGGCCGCGGCAGATAGGGAGAGCGGCAACGCAACACCGACACTCCTCTCCTGCCGCGGCCCCGAAACCCTCAGCCGCGAGCCGAAGCTCGAGCGGCCCCTCCTCGGGTGGGTTCCTCTTGGTTCACCGTGGGTGACCAAGCCACGGCTACTAAGCCCCCCGCCACGACAAGGCGGGAACCCTTCGGGGGGAACAAAATCATCCTTAGTGAAACTAGCTATTTCATTTTTATCAGGAGAGAGTATATCGCACAGGCGCGCCCCTGGTTTACAAATACTCGTAATTTTGTAATTATCACCTAACATTTTTCTTAATCTTGAGCTTAAGTATCTTCCCTGTTCATCAGCTAAAATGAGTATATTGTGCAGGGCAGGTTTTTTATATATTTGTTTGTCTTCTACGTTGATATTTCTACTTAGTTCTATAAGTTTCTTTTGCGTTTTAGTCAGATGCTTAGGTTGTACTGTATGCTTGGTTTTATGTTCATTTATTTCTTCATTATTTATTAAATAGTTATTCTGCGAAACTGTGTTTTCATAATCTGTTCCAATACTTGTGTGCGTTTCCTTGTCATCCCTATTACTACATAACTCTTCTGCCACTGTATTAGTCTCAGACATGGCAGTATTTATGTTTACTACGTAATTTGCGTTGTAACAATGCTAAAAGTAATAAAAACCACGTGATTCAAACCGAAAAATGTCTTCAATTTCAATACAACATCGCGAAAACAGAAGAAGAATCAAAGGTTTTGTTTCATAAATAGGTATTTATGTCGTCGGTTATCTGAGATTCGGTGTCTTTTATAGTTTAAAATGTATACTACGACAGAAAATATTTAAAACGAAATGATAAAGGCTCTTTAGGACGAACTGTCCATGGCCATGTTCGTTCTAAAACTTTATGATTTTAGAAGAAATGGAAAGAAAAAAATCCATTAAATCTAAGAAGGTTTTGATAATTTTTTATTACTTTTTCAGCTAGTAGACGCCGAAACTGGTATAGATGTAACTAAAAAACCAAACGTAAATGGAGAGCTTTGGTTGAAAGGACCAGGAATTTTCAAGGTATGTATGTAACTAATTTCGAAGTTATTTATTTAAATAGGTATTTTAATATTTAGATCGTGAACTTCTATAGCTACAGCTTTATATTTTATAGCTAAATGAAACTCACGTTATATGACCACGTAGGTGTATAAAGACTTTTTTATTCGTTAAAATACTAGGTAAAGAACCACCAGCATATTGTACGATTCCTGCAACTCTTCGATCATCGTCACAAATTAATTTAAGTCTTCGTGTATTTCTAAGGGATACTACAAAAATCCTGAAGCAACCAAAGACGCTTTTGCTGACGATGGATGGTTCAAAACAGGTGACATGATGTACAGAGACGAAAATTGGAACTTCTATTTTGTTGACAGAATCAAACTGCTACTCAAATATAAGAATCATCAGGTTGGTACATTGATTTTCAAATTAAATATCTATTATGAAACTTATTAAATATTTACGAAACTACGATATAAATCGGTTTTACATTAAGCACACACGTAGATCGCAGTACTTAACTGACATACTAATAAAGTAATGTAGATACATTTAAAAAATATTTATAGACGAATATACAGATCAAATCAAATTATTGATTATTTTGATCAATATACTTAATAGATTACACATACGTACCATTTAAAATACGTAATTGTAATCAATATTTATTAGTATTGTCAAATGCTAGACTTGAAACCAATGACTCACAGAAAAAAAATCAAATAAGATTTAATAATAATCGCCATATTCCCCATAGTTCCCCCCAGTATCCAATCCACTACCAACCCCTTTCCATAGCCCAAGTAGTTTTTCACCCGTAGTTTACACAATAGTTCTATCCAAACCGGGGGTTGTCCTTGGTTGCATTTTATAGTGTAGACAGGGATAACCGCCGGTTTGGTGTCCATCACAAAATTTAAATTAAAATGTTACTAAAACAGGCCTCTACGTGTTGGCTTCGGCCCCACGCACGCCTTCCAAAGGTCCGGGTGCTCCATAGCCCCGAGTATCCGTAATGGTAACAACAAATAATAATAATAAGTCCGCAGGGCACCTTGAGGCGAGGTGTCGGGGAGTAGCGACCCCGCGGCTTCCCGAGTGCTCCAGGGGGAAATCACCATTCCTCACCTCCGGCTTGCCTTAGTTGGCTGGTCGGAGTGAACAATGATGAGGAAGCGGTCCCCCGCCTCTGGCTTGCCTTCACCGGCTGGTCAGAGTGGAGAGAGAGAGAGCAGAAATGCTCGGAAGATGGACACCTCACGTCAGTGATGAGTTGGCCCACTCTCTGGCATCCCAGTGATGGTTTAAAATCCAGGGAGGTCTCTCCATCCTTTAGCCTCTCACGTCCCTGTTGCTCCCTTGCTGTAATTTGCTCAGCTGATTAGGGGGCCCAGTTTGTGAGTTGGCAAGTCTCCGCCTGCCATTTTTACGTGTTTATTGAACATTGTTACGGCAGGCGCCATAATCACCATAGTTCCCCCCAGTAGCCAATCCACTACCACCACATCACTATAGCCCATGTTGTTTTCATCCGTAGATTTCTCAATAGTTCTATCCGATCCGGTGGTTGTCCTTGGCTGCATTTTATAGTGCAGACAAGGATAATCGCCGGCTTGGTGTCCACTTCATTGTTTGCGAGTAAAATTGTTATTGAAAAGGGCCTCTACGTGTTGGCTTCGGCTCCACGCACGCCTTCCAAAAGTCCGGGGCTCCATAGACCCGTGATACTGGACGTATAACGGACAATAATAATAAAATTCATTTATTCAGATAATTTAAAATCCATTTTTTGTTAGATCACACTTATGAAACTAATGTTAGTAAATATAAGTAAAAAATAAATAAATAAATAAAATAAGTCCACAAAATCATGCATTACCTGCCTGTCCCATATGCACACCGATCCAATGCTTCCATATGCGGCAGTCAGGTCTATCCACTAATAAATACATTTAGGATGCCGCTGGAGCTGCCACGCACCCGCCTCATAAGTGAGGCAATCCTCAAGCGCACGATAGCATGGAAACCGTTTACTGTGGCCATAAACCATACCAACTATTTAAACCATAAGTATGTCATCTAGATATCCCCAGTGGAACTAGAAGCTGTGATCCGGCAACACCCCGGTGTACTGGACGTGGCAGTGACAGGTATACCGGACAGGGAGTGCGGAGACTTGCCGGTCGCCTGCGTCGTCACCAGATCGGGATACAAGGTCACCGCACAGGAGATTAAGGATTTGGTGAAAGGCAAGTGTCAACTCCATCTGACAAAGTGATTTAGAAAATGTAAAATTTCAGTCTTAAAAGAAAATATTGGATTTTTAAATTTCAAAAGTGTTGGTAGAGCCAGTTCTCTCGAATAGAGGCAGTAGGTTAGGGATAGGGCTTGCAATCCGGATAACGGATATCCATATTATCCGGATATCCGTCGAAATTAATATCCGGATTTGTTTGACTTTTTTATCCGGATAATTCGGATTTTTCGGATAATTACTTTGCATGTACAAACAAATACAAACTAGTAGATCTGCGCACAGTAGACCTCGCGAGCACTTTATTAGGAGTACCTTCATAGGTTTTACATAGACACCTTAAAATAACAAGTAATAGAAGATGAAAATATGGAGAGTTAGTGATGAAAAAGTAGTACCAGGAGCGACTTCTATGTAGTACCTTGTTGTTCTTGTGGATAAAGGGTTTATTCTAGAGGTAGAAGTTGATAAATGATAAGTGAGCAATCTATTGTATTTGGATGAGCTATCCTGTTCATCATTCCGAAGATCCTAATTAGAAATTCATAATATTTTTCTGGTAGTAAATTGAAGGTAAAAATAAAATACCTTATAACTAAAAAGAATCTTTGAAAACGGATCTCATAGTGAGGAGATATCAAGGAGCCCCCTTTGTGGGATAAATACTCCACCAATTTAAAATCCTCCTCCACCAAAAAAATGTATAGGCTCATAGAATCTGTATATCAAGTTTCATCAAAGTCGGTTAAAAAATACTCCCTATAGAGGAGAAGTAAAAAACTGTAACAGAAAACAAATATTGCCAGACTTGAAGTAGAGACGCTTCGCTCGCTCGCTTAATCACAGACATAGCAAGAATTATCCAAAGTTGACAATTATTGCAATTCATTAGTTTTTAGTTATTTTATCGGTTTCGTGTATCCATTTCTTTCGAAAATCCACTTTAATATATCCATTCTCCTTCTTCTTCTGGTGCCACCCCACAACTGGAGGTTGGCCGTCAGCCCAGCGAACTTGTTCCGGTCTTGTGCCAAGCGAAAAAGTTGTTCCAAGCTGAAAATGTTCGTCCACTCTCAGATGTTTCTCAACCACGACTTCCTTCTTCGTCCAACGGGTCTCTTGCCTGCGACTTTGCCCATCATTATTATTTGGCGAAGCTCGTATTTCTCGTGTCGCAAAACTTGACCCAAGGATGCCACTCGCGTCTCTTGCCGACACGTTGGAGTACCCGCACGTTGGAGACTTTCTGTGTCCAGCTAACACGTGGCATTCTACGATAGCACCACATCTCGAAAGCTTCAAGGAACCTTGTGCATTGACTTTCGCAGTCCAGGCTTCACTACCGTATTTACTACTGGTCACACATAACACTGGCGTATTCTAACTCTGAGCTTTATAATAATAATAATAAATTCATTTATTTCAGGCAATTACAACCCATCAGTGACATTAAAAATAAAATAATAAAATTTAAAATCAAACTTATCCAAAACAAATGTCCTAAATCCTAAAGTCAATGGTAAAAATAAATACAATTACATTACATACATACATATTACATACATACGCATATTATACATTATATTAAAATTCAATTAAATTCACAAAAAGGTAGAAATAGGTAGATTCAGCAGGTCAAAATTATAAATGTCATATCACAATTCAAATCAATTTAAATAAATTAAAAATCCAATAAAATTAATAAATAAAATGTCATTATAAGATTAAAAATGAATTAAAATAAAATATTAAATAAAATTATAATAATATATTACGAGTATTTATTTAATTATTATATAAATACTCAATATGTCACCTCCAAAAATCTTGACCCGCCCAACAAACCAAACAACATCAAGGACACAAGTCACGGTTTGTGCATACGTGAGCATTCATCCAACGTCTCACATATACACAATCCAGACGAGTGGCTATCATGACCAGTATACTGTTGCGGCTGACCCTCAACCGACGCAACATAGATGTGTATCGCCCGCGGAGAGTGGCGTGAAAGCCAGATATTCGGGCTTCCGCGAACATCGCCGAAGCGCTGCCGGAACGAGGCAGCCGCACCAGCACCCGGTACGCGTCATTGTACTGAACACGCAATTTCTTTAACGCACCACGAGAATGATTAGCCCATAGACTACACGTGTAAAAAGAGGTGCAATAGGCACGAAACAGGGTTCTTTTTACTTCCAGTGAACACCGGGCAAACCTACGAGCTACCATGTTTGCCCTCACTGCCAGAGCCCTACGCTCTCTCTCAATGTCAAGGTCGTCTTTGAGGTCAGAGGTTACAATATGCCCTAGATATTTAAATTCATAAACTCTACTTAATGAAGATCCATTTAAAGTTATTGGTGGGACATCGGTCACATTTTTCCCACCCGCCTCGAACACCATATACTCACTCTTTTTAACATTATAAACCAGACCGTGCCGCACTGCATACCGTTCACAAATACCTAACAGAGTCCGAAGGCCACAAACAGACGCACTCAACAGCGCCATGTCATCAGCATAACTTATATTGTTTACACACACATCATCTATATGACATCCAACATGGACACTGCTGAGCTCAACAATCAGCTGATTAACATAAAAAATGGACAGTTATGTTAGTTAGTTTATGGACAGTTGGCGACTGCATAAAACTTTACCCATTTACTTTAGGCAATTCCAATCCGAGTACAAATTTCTTGTTTGCTATCCCATTTATCATTAACCCATGCAAAAGTATAAATACCTCTGATTTAACTTTTGGAACCCGCACTATATCTAAACCTGCGACAGTGATTCTGGGATTGAAGTAGTTCCTTGATACTACCAGAAATTTAGTCTTAGACACGTTCATACTCAACCCTGTTTTCAACCTGTACTCATTAACTCTGTCTAAAAATATCTGTAGGTCCAGCTCTGATGAGGCTACAAGTGCAGTGTCATCGGCATATCTTAAATTGTTCACGATTTTTCTGTTTACTTTAACATCGACCTCATATTCTTCTAGCACTTTCGATATTATCGCCTCCGAGTACAAAATGAATAACGGGGGAGACAAGATGCAGCCATGTCTGACTCCACGCCGTATTTTCAATAGTTCTGTTTCTGAGTCCTTGACTCGGACCGCGGCCCTTTGGATCCAATACAAGGTGTTAATGACTCTGAGTCTGTTTTTGCCATCCAAACCAACGTCGATCAAGCGCTGCAACAGGATATCATGTTTGACGCGATAAAACCCTTTCTCGTAATTTTTACGTTATACCTGACCGGAAACCAAACTTACTATCTCCCAATTTATCATCACATTGTGTATGTTTCTTATTATGGATGATAGCCAGGAATTTGAGTACGTGGCTCATCAAGCTGATCGTACGATACTCTGATCACTTTTTGGCCTTTCCCTCTATTGGAATGTCCATTGGAACCTACGAAACCAAGACAAAATTCAACTACGAGTCTTGGACAAAAATAGCAGTGTTCTTAGCGGTACAAAGACAACATCTTATTGACTTTCCGACTAAAAATGGTTGAACCGATAGCAGTACCCAAAATATTTGTCAAATAGATACAGAATTTCTTACAACCTGGTAACTGGCTAGTAAAAATTTGATCTGGCTCAAGAATAGGTCAACGAGAATGTCTACCGCACAGGAAAGTACTTATTTTTCGAGAGTTTCAGCAACTGCTTCAACAGCTTAAATTGAAATAAAAATCAAAATTGCCCACCGAGATCTCGAGAAAACTTATGAAACTATTGAAATATGCGTATATACGCATATTTCAATAGTTTCATCTATATCTATATATCTATATCTATTAAAAATCTTTGTTTTTATCAATTAAAACTATGTAGTAAGGTTTGTTTGTTTAATTTTATTAAATTTCAAAAATTATCCGAATTATCCGAATTATCCGGATATCCGGATAATGTAATTTTAATATCCGGATTATCCGGATAGCCAAAAGTGAACGGATAATGCAAGCCCTAGTTAGGGACCTATCTACCTAATAGTGTCCAAATAATAAGATATAAGAATAAAATAACTTTATCACACATTGTTACTATTTGTTACAAGTTGAGACATTATTGTGACCAATAAAATTCTGCTTATTGGGATGACTTTGTCACTTTTTATAATAATTACCTACACTATATTTATCTATGTTTCCGATGTCTCCATGTTTTTGTAACGTTTCAATATTTCCTTTTCAGATAACGTGACAGATGCGAAGCAGTTGCGAGGAGGCGTCCTGTTCTTAAAAGAACTACCGATGACGTCCTCTACGAAAGTTCATAGAAGAAAAATCAAAGAAATTGTGCTTAATTCAAAGTTAGAATAGTGGAATACGAAGTTAAAATACCAAAGACTTTTATAATATCTTGTATTATTACTTAATGCTTTTCCAAAAAAAAATACTGTTGTTTTATTTAAATACTTTTTAGTCAGGATTTTGTAGTGTATAAGAGGGTAATTAAATCAATTGTATTTTAATCGGAATCGTTTTATTTAATTGAGAGAGTTATTAAATTGAGGATTACGAAGTTTAAAGCATTTATGCTTCAAACTTTATAAACGTTTATAAACAAACGGCTGCTAACTAATTTTAAATCGCTAAAGATCCTAAATGGACAGGTAGGTACATTTAAAACTAAAAATTATTAATGAAACCCATTCAACTATACCCCGATGGATAAAAAAGTCACTATTATAAATTTTTATAATGACACTCGCAGGACTAAGACAATTTTTTTTAAGTTTTTGTGTAAGACCTATACAACAGTTGATACTAAAATTATAATGAACCTACCTACTTAATATTAATTGTTGTGTAGCTTTTATTAATTGCTGTGTTGATTGATATCAAAGAAATTTGTGCTAAAATTATAAATCAGGATTAGCGTTACAATGGTAAATGAATGATAAGTAGGTACCTTGTAATGGACCGAGGAATTTCCGGCATAAAGTATTCTAATATTAAAATTCATGGATTTTTGTTATGATACTGATACTGACATTAAAACAATAAAAACATTGTAAAGGTCTCGAAACGTTGAGCGTTGATACAGTGCTAATAGTATATTATGCAACTAGTGAATAAAAGACGGATTTAGTGCGAGGGCCGTAGATGAATCACGAGCAAGTGAAGGATTCTAATGACTGAATCACGACCGTAGGGAGTGATTCATGATGATTCAAGTGTTAGAATCCTGAGCGACGCCAGTGTTTCACGGCCCTCATTGTAAATCCGTACTTTATTCAAGAGTTGCTACTATACTTTATACCATGACTACGAGGAAAAAAACCGGTCAAGTGCGAGTCGGACTCGCGTCGCGTACGAAGGTTTCCGTACCACTATCACAATCGGGTACAGAACCCTGAAATGAACACTGGACCGGCAATCAATCCGTGAACGCAACGCGAACGTAAAATTTTATTTTACCACTGGCGCCAGTCTCAATTCATCACTATATGGTAAAAAGTGCTAGTGGTACATAGCGGTAGCGTTGCGTTTTTATGTCAAAATCACGTTTGTTGAATGGTGCTTAAATGTTTTTTTTATCTATTTGTTGTTATAGCGGCTAAAGAAATACATCTGTGAAAATTTCAACTGTCTAGCCATCACAGCTTATGAGATATAGCCTGGTGACAGACGGACAGACAGACGGCAAAGTATCAGTAAAAGTGTTCCGTTTTTATCCTTTGGGTACGGAACCCTAAAAAGAATTTGTATGTCGAGTATTCTATCAAGGTTTTTTTCACGCAAGGAGGTTGTATTGGCATTTAGTTAGATGGACGACGAGTAAATTGTGTTCTAAATTCAAAAACCAAACAGCGTGAGTAAAAGTCCTTTTTATTCACTGTTTTGCGTGAATAAAATAAGCTTTTAAGAGTGGGAATGGTATAATAGTATATTATGCAACTAGTGAATAAAAGACGGATTTAGTGCGAGGGCCGTAGATGAATCACGAGCAAGTGAAGGATTCTAACGACTGAATCACGAGCGTAGCGAGTGATTCAAGTGTTAGAATCCTGAGCGACGCCAGTGGTTCATGGCCCTCAATCTAAATCCGTACTTTATTCAAGAGTTGCATACTATACTTTATACCATGACTACGAGGAAAAAAACCGGTCAAGTGCGAGTCGGACTCGCGTCGCGTACGAAGGTTCCGTACCACTATCACAAATTTCGGCAACCAATCCGTGAACGCAACGCGAACGTTAAAATTTATTTTACCACTGGCGCCAGTCTCAATTCATCACTAGATAGTAAAAAGTGCTAGGGGTGAAAATACATCACGGTATTGTTGAGTTTTTATGTCAAAATCACATAAAAGTTTTTTTATCTATTTGTTGTTATAGCGGCTAAAGAAATACATCTACTGTGAAAATTTCAACTGTCTAGCTATCACAGTTTATGAGATAAAGCCTGGTGACAGACGGACAGACAGACGGCAAAATATCAGTAAAAGTGTTCCGTTTTTATCCTTTGGGTACGGAACCCTAAAAAGAATTTATATGTCGAGTATTCTTAGCGCAAGGAGTTTGTATCAAGTTTTTTTTCACGCAAGGAGGTTGTATATGCATTTAGTTATATGGACGACGAGTAAATTGTGTTCTAAATTCAAAATTCAAACAGCGTGAGTAAAAGTCGTTTTTATTCACTGTTTAGCGTGAATAAAATAAGCTTTTAAGAGTGGGAATGGTATAAAAGTAATCAACACCACGCCACTTAAACCGAAAAAGTCTTTGATTTCTATTAAAATTCATTACAATTTGATGTCTCTAGCTAGTACCTAATTCAGACTGTACGTGCACGTATCTGCTACTTAGCAACATGATATTGCACAAAAATAAAGCAAGAATTTGCTTTATTTTGTTTACTGTAACGATGAATCGATGTTTAGGTACATGTAATCTTTTAGTACCCTTCTTACCTATCTTCTATCCATCAATCTATCTTATTTTTAGATATATTAATTATATTCCGGGTATTCGATGTGAGAACCTACTTTGACCAATTCATCAAAATTTGCAGGATTAGTATCTATACTAAATATAATAAATATCTGGTAAAAAGCAGGAATATTAAATTTAGGTATATTATGATTTTTTATAGTTATTTGGACCTACAACAACAGTTGATGTCGGAGATAAATACAAAAATAAACATCGTAACGGTGACTGAGCCATTTTTGTAGATATAGAAGAATAATCGTTGGAAGTAATTCTTTTGACAACTGATAATAATTGTTTTTATAGCTTAAATTAAAGAAACAAATTATACAAGTGTTAATTGTACCATTGCTGCATTGCGGTGACAAGTTAAAGTGGTGTAGTTTATTTGATTTGGTTTTCTTTTTTACTTGATTTTTTCTCAATAGGCAAGTTATTTTTACTTTGATTATTTATTTCATTTTAGAGTTATTTTTCGAAACTCCTAAATTAGTTATAATATTTTAATTATATTGCTTTGAGTCCAAGTTTCACTGCTAAAACACAAATTGAAAACCACCCTCTCTCTTCCAATACCTCCTATCAACTGTTGTTAGAATTTATTTAAATTTTGTTAGTATTAACTATCTATCGATCAATCAGAAAAACAATGCCAGCCTACGAACACGATTTCGATGCGGTCCAATGGCACTTACAAGGGATCACGCACCGTTTGGTAGCAAAATCTGGGAACGTTGAAGACAGATATCATCTAGGCAAGATTATTCTTCAAACCTTGGAAGACGATGGCGATAAGATTTTGCAGGTAAGAAACTTGATTGCTGAAAATTGTTAAAATTAAAATAGGAAAAGAACTGAAAACTGAATCAAAAACAATTTAATACAGTATAGGTAGAAAATTAACGAGCGTGTTATGGAAGAACATCTTAACCGACATTTTGAAAACTTTACAGGAGACGAATTTTTTTAATAACTTTTACATCCTAAGACATAAAGAGACAAATTCTGGATATGTTATAGAATATGTTTTTAATATTATGTTATTATTGACACAATTACAAAAAGATTTATATAAAGGGTACTTTTGTCACTTAAGATAAAATTTCTGATCGTGATTTCTTATGTTTTTCCAAAATCTGTCACTTACGCTATTATTTTGAGCATCTGGGACTTGCATCCACCATCTGATTCGGCGCTGACATGGTTCCGGTCGTTTGTCTTTGGTCTTTACACAGAGATCCATGACAAGGATACGGTGTTGGGCAGTGAGACTCTCACCGGGTATGACTTTGCAGTTGGCCACGTTGCCGATATGGTGTCTCCTAGTGATTAGAAAATCGATTTGGGTAGCGCGCCCCCCGCTCCTGTAGGTGATCAAGTGGTCGGGCTACTTTTTGAAATATGTGTTCACGAGTGCCAGGTCGGCAATGGCACACGTACGCAGGATTTCTTCCCCTTCCGCATTCCGACTGCCATACCCGTAGCCTCCATGAACACGTTCATATTCCACCCCCATCTCACCCACATGACCGTTCAGATCACCACCCAAAACGATTCCCTGTGACAACGGGATAGCCCCAAGGATCTCGCCGAGTTTATCCCAAAATGACCTCTTATCAGCGTCGCTACAACCGACCTGTGGCGCGTAAGCACTTACTAAGTGGGTAGGAACCCCCCCAATAAGCACCTTCACGCACATAAGTCGGTCGCTAAAGCGATTCACCTCCAAGATATCGTTCTGCAACCCCTCAGCGAGCACCACAGCCACCCCGTTCTCTCTACCAGGTGCACCCGTGTAGATCAGCTTGTAGCCATTCCCAATGAGCCGGGCTCTGCTGCCTTTCCATCGAGTCTCCTGCAGGAATGCCACGGCCACTATCCGCCTGGAAAGTGCGTCAGCTAGCTCCCTCGCGCGTCCGGTTAGCGTGCCAATGTTCCACGTTGCGAAGCGGAGTTTTATCTGGTGTTTCGGGGCTAACGTCTTTGGCCGTGCCCGCCCGTGGCACGGTAGCCCTCGTCCACTTACCACAGCAGTCAGGCGAAGCTCCTGCGCGCCGTTATGCGGCGGCGCTCTATCCCTGTGGCTATAAACTCTTTTGCAACTTTCCATATTGATTTGGCTGATTTTGACTTTTACGGGAGCGACTGCCGTCTGACCTCCCAACCCCGAAGGGAAAGTCTGCGCCAGAGCCTCGTCCGTTCATCAGCAGGTGCACCAAGCTAGCAGGTGAGGTTGGCTTGGGCCCAAAGATCTTAAAATTTTGTCGAAGAGCGACAGAGCGAGCAGCCTCGCGAGGCATTTGCCGCGCGAAGCAGCTCGGTTAGTGTGGTCGTGCCTATTGACTATTTATTCGACAAAATTTTAACTTTCATCCGATTTTCTTCAATTCGAACATATTGTGTAATAGTTGTTTTTTTTTTTTTGTTTATTGAAATAAACAAAAAAATAAATAAAATGATTGTGTCTTTCTATAAAAACTAAACTTAATGTCGTTGAATGATGCGCGCGCTGCCGCGGACGAGCGACCGAGCGCGCGAGCCATCGAGTGTCGGCTTTTGATTTTGCTCTAAGGCGCCTCTAGGCGCGTCCACACAGAGCGAGCAGCCTCGCGAGACTTTTGCCTCGCGCGGCAAAAGCCTCGCGAGGCTGCTCGCTCTGTGTGGACCCGCCTAATCAATAATACAAAAACGAAACGCAACACTGATTTATGCATAGAAGTCTTTTATTATTTTATCGTAAGCAACAAATGTCACTTACGATAATGTGCTTGCGATAATTTTTAAGTTCATAATTTCTAAACTTTTGCTTTTGTTGTTTACGATAAAAATTATTTTCCGTTATAATTTTGTCATTTATTCAAATACGAACTTAAGGGTCTTCGCAATAGGTGTCAAATAATTTTAGTTACACGTTTCGATAAAAAAGTGAAATTACGAAATTCTGTCGGTTACGATGTTCTTCCATAACACGCTCGTTAATTTGGTGCGACTTGCGATCATATTAAAAAACTTACAATTTTTGATAAAAGTTCTAATAAAAATAAAAACAATATAGGGAGGTACTTAAGTGGGTGATGTCAAAATATGTTATGTAATTGTAATACAGAATGTAACTTGTAATTTTGAGCAGGTACTATCAGGTACCAATTATAAGAATGTAAGATGTAGTGGAAAGTACCTGTGAAAAAATTTAAATATAGGTAAAGTCATTTCGAAAAATCAAAACGTATTTATTTTTAACAGATAGATGGTTATACAGGAGAAGAAGAAACAAAGGCATCTGTATTAAAACGAACGAAGCAATGTGCAGTAGCATTAAAGAAGCTTGGAGTTGTAAAAGATGATGTCATTGTATTAATGGCGCCCAATCATTTGGATCTAACTATTCCTGTATATGCCGGTCTTGCTATGGGAGCACCAATTGCTCCTGTAGATAGACTTTTGGGAGTCAGTAAGTATGATCAGTAAGATCTTTAAGCTCAAATATTTTTTTCCGGGTTTTATTCGCATTTGTATTTCTAAATTCTCTTACCTCGACTACGTGACGTTTTGTTCGACATACAATAGTCTTTTAAGATGAGACACGAAAAAAAATCACGAATATGACGTGGAAAAATAAAAGCACGAGTATTTCTACAAATCGTTTTAGTTCAAAAACTTAACTCAGAATACAGTTCAGCGAACAGTAGACTTATTGGAAGGATCGAGTGCGAATATAACAAGTAGCCCCCTTTGTGGAGAATTACCCCGCCAATCAAAAATATGCTCATCATTTTGGTATCCTAGATGTATTCCAAACCATATTTCATCAAAATCTGTAAAAAACTACGACTGTAGAAAAGTACAATCATACTGCCAAAAGCAAATTTGTCAGAATTGAAACAGAGACGCTTTGCTCGCTCGGTCAATTAATAGATTTAGATATACAGGGTGTTTCGACGAGGGAGTATTAAGCCGAAAGGGGGTTGTTCTGAACAACCCCCTTTCGGCTTAATACCCCCTCCTCGGAGCACCGTGTATAGTAGGTACACATCACTATTTGATTATTTACCTACAAACATCGTAACCGAGGTTAATTTCTGGTCATCTTTGAAAATAAATTGCTTATTTTTAGATGAATTAAAGGACACATTTGCAATACTAACCCCTAAGATAATATTCTGCCAAAGTGAGAAAATAGAGGACGTGAAAATTGCTATTGATAAAATTGGAGTGCAAACCACAATCATCAGTTTTGATGGTGGAGACGGAGCTTTGAAGTTTTCAGATATAATGAAAGAAAATGAAAATGAATTTGTGTGAGTATATTCACTTTCACACTTAACTCAATATTCCGAGTCTTTGCTTTAAGACTTTTATATGAATTTTTGTATATGTACGTTAAAAATATTATATATTGTTTTATGTGTTCTAGAGCAACAGACATAGATCAGTCACAAACGGCACTTTTGGTGCCGACTAGTGGTACAACAGGGTTGCCTAAATACACTCAAACTACGCATAAGAGCTACATATTAATGGCTCCCCCGCTTAGGTAAGCACCAGTCCAGTAATAAATTCACCGAAATTGCAACCACATAACACATTACGAGGCATTTATTTAGGTATCTCTGATGCAATTTTATCAAGGACTGTGATGTGACTTTAGCTGCAATCATAAAAGCGTGTGAAACCGCGGAACATAGCTAGTGTCTAATAAATTCATAGTAATAAAAAATGATTTTTACGTTCCAGCTCTAAATCCACAAGTGTCCCGCCTTTTGGAAGATTCTTAGTCGTATCACCAATTCACTGGCTCTCCGGTATGTTTATGTTCCTAAATTCTGCCATCCTAAAAATGTCGAGAGTACAGTCCACTTTACACATTACTCCGGAACATGCGTTCGAGTTGATAAATAAATTCAAGGTTAGTATTTATCTTAGCATACCTACTTCGTAATTTAGAATCTTACCAAGCGACGCATCTTTATTTGCAAATGCCTCCTACGATATTGCTATATACATATACGATAGACCACACCGTTTCTTAAACACATCCCGGTTTATTACATTTTACACATATTATTATTCTGACCAATTATTATTCATGATTAAACGAACTTACACCGTACGTGAAGTTCTATCATAATTATATGAAGTGTAACATTCGAAAAGGTTAAAAGGTTACTAACCTTGAGAATGTAACACGAATACAATTTAAATAAGTGCCATCCCATCTATCCATCGTTATCTAGGTCTGCAGTGCGATCGGTAGCGCTTTGCTTAGCATTCTTGACATTGCAAATATTGTAGTAATTTATCCATTTGTATTTTCAGCCAAACTTCTTGACATTCAGTCCTACGATGATGACAACCCTCCTGAAGATTGGCAAAACAGAAAAATGTGACTTCTCTAGTGTGGAATACGTTATGTTAGGTGGCAGTGCTGTTTATCCTGACCTTGTGGCTGAATTGAAGGTACTAAGTAACGAGAAACACACAATATAATTTAGTGCAGATTAGGTAGGTAGTCCAATATTATGTTTCTAATACATAAATGTAGGTAGGTAGTCCAATATTATGTTTCTAATACATAAATGTATTAGAAACATAATATTGGACTACCTACCTAATCTGCACTAAATTATATTGTGTGTTTCTCGTTACTTATTCAATTTATTTTACTGATATCGTGCCATTGGTGAATAGAAAATTCTAGACATTCTCATTAAATAACGTCAAAATTCATGGCGCTTTAAGAGAACAGTCTACCTACTCTTTCTCTATACAAACGTAGTCGACTGTTACATCACCGGATAAAGACATTAGAGCAAATAGGTTTATGCCATAAAACCTATATCTGCCTTTTGTTTTAATCTAAGATATCTCCCATGACTATGCCCCTACGTTTTGGTTTTTTTCATTTTATTTCTATTCTAATTAGAAAATGAAAAAAACCAAAACGTAGGGTTTGGTTTTTTTCATTTTCTAATTAGAATAGAAATAAAATTCAGAAAAAATAGAAAAAGAAAAAAACAAAACGTAGGGGCTTGGTCATGGCTGATAAAGGACTTATTGCATAAACGTATTTTTTTGTAATATATCTTTATCCAGGGAGGAAACAGTCGACTACGTTTGTAAAGTTTGTATGGAGAAAAGAGTAGCTAGACTGTCCCCCTAAGACAAAACTTTTCGAACCCATTCTAAATTGGTTTTCAGAAATATATCCCAAATGCTACGATTGTCACTGGTTATGGAATGAGTGAGCTGACTGGCATGGCTTTAGAGCATAAGTATTCTTCGCCCCCGGAAAGTTGTGGAAAACCAATCAGAACTTTGCAATACAGAGTGAGTTTTTAAGATATAACTTAGAACATGCCTACGCTATTGATCCAACCAATTTGGGAAACACAGGATAGTAGTATTTCTTATGTTTATTGCTCAGGGCATTTTACTATAAATATTTTTTCAAGGAAAATTTCATCACGACGACATCTCATGTCGGAGGAGTTAACTGTAAAGTTAACCACCCGAGCCAGTCACTGGTTGTAAAACTGTTCTGGTAGATGACGTTCAAACCGAGCCTTAGTCGGTAAATAAAATAGGGAGAAAGCAGAATCGTCAATTCACCGTGTCATTCGCCCGGCAAACGAGGGGCACACGTTTGAATTCTGTCACGGCAGAACTTTTGATGATGCATTGATGGTAGTGGTTAGATTAAATTCCCTAATCATGTTCATCAATAATTATACAGAAGTACCTAAGTACACCAATTAAATAATGACTTTTCAGCTCGTAGACCCCGAATCTGGTAAAGATGTTATTGATCAACCACATGTGAATGGAGAATTTTGGTTCAAAGGCCCAGGAATTATCACGGTAATATTCAAATTTAAAGCTTATTTTCAAGTTATTTGTTAGACATTTTTATATGAAATTGTGTTTTTTAGCTGCATCATTAATTTTAACCTAGGTACCTACTAATGCAGATAGAATCAAAACTAAAATAATGTAGGTAATCTAGCGATCCCCACACTAGGCAAAGCCTATACCTAGGTAACTATAGTTACTATAACTATACTCACATGCGAAAACCTCGTGAATTTGTGATCATTTGATACAGATTCCGACAAAGAACCTGATTAAAATGGCGGATTCGCAGAAGTCGATTTTTCATAAGTACTATAAGTCGTACTATAAGTCGTACTGCGCGAACTTACCCCTTTCACGTTAGTTTATTTTTCAAATAGTTTGTTAGTGTTAAAACAAAAAACACCGTTCTAAACATTAATAGATTCCTAGTAATATTTAGTAAATATTTGTTTATTTTCCAGAGCTACTACAAAAATCCTAAAGCAACCAAAGAAGCGTTTGTTGAAGATGGATGGTTGAAATCAGGAGACATGTTGTACAGAGATGAAAATTGGAATTTTTATTTTGTTGAAAGAATTAAACTGCTACTCAAATATAAGAGTCATCAGGTAACACAAGAACATACCTAGTCACGGCAAATGAGACGATAAAACTGCGTCTGAGCTGACACACTAGCCTTAGTTGTATGTCGAATCGTTGCCGCGTGAGCACGTGCTGTCTGACTGCGATTATCTTTTTGAAATCCATCAGAATGCCTGCTTGCTTATTTTACAAATGCCTAAATCATTTTGGGAATTAAAAATAGTATATTATGCAACTAGTGAATAAAAGACGGATTTAGTGCGAGGGCCGTAGATGAATCACGAGCAAGTGAAGGATTCTAACGACTGAATCACGACCGTAGGGAGTGATTCAAGTGTTAGAATTCTGAGCGACGCCAGTGGTTCATGGCCCTCAATCTAAATCCGTACTTTATTCAAGAGTTGCATACTATACTTTATACCATGACTACGAGGAAAAAAACCTGTCAAGTGCGAGTCAGACTCGCGTCACGTGCGAAGGTTTCCGTACCACTATTACAAATTTCGGGACCCTGAAATGAACACTGGAGCGGCAACCAATCCGTGAACGCAACGCGAACGTTAAAATTTATTTTACCACTGGCGCCAGTCTCAATGCATCACTAGATAGTAAAAGGTGCTAGGTGCTATGTCAAAATCACATAAAAGTTTTTATCGATTTGTAGCGGCGGCGGGATTGATAGCGGCTAAAGAAATACATCTACTGTGAAAATTTCAACTGTCTAGCTATCACAGTTTATGAGATAAAGCCTGGTAACAGACGGACAGACAGACGGCAAAGTATCAGTAAAAGTGTTCCGTTTTTATCCTTTGGGTACGGAACCCTAAAAAGAATTTGTATGTCGAGTATTTTTAGTGCAAGGAGTTTGTATCAAGATTTTTTTCACGCAAGGAGGTTGTATATGCATTTAGTTAGATGGACGACGAGTAAATTGTGTTCTAAATTCAAACACCAAACAACGTGAGTAAAAGTCCTTTTTATTCACTGTTTTGCGTGAATAAAATAAGCTTTTAAGAGTGTGAATGGTATAAAAAACATTTTACGCGTAAATAATAAAATAAAAATAAAAATACCCGTACAATAATTTTATGAAAATAGTAGGGAGCTCATTTTTATAATACGCAATGTTAGAATATTATACCGTATCTACTCTTGTTTGTTTTTATCTAAGGAATTGAATAGAAACTTAAGAGGGTGGGGGGGTACTGTTACCATTTCCATACAAACATGATACCAAAACAGAATTATGAAAAATTTAGTTTTCTACCCTAATATCGGTATTATTCGGATTAAGATTTTATTTTTACAGGCTCCCCACCACAAGGTTTTCCAAAATATTCATTTGAAATGAAATAAAACGGAGATACATTTCGTTCATTTTTACAGCGTGAATTATCAGGTATTAGAGACGTGAACTAAAAACGTATGTTTTCAACATAGATATCCCCAGTGGAACTAGAAACTGTGATCCGGCAACACCCCGGTGTACTGGACGTGGCAGTGACAGGTATACCGGACAGGGAGTGCGGAGACTTGCCGGTCGCCTGCATCGTTACCAGATTGAGGCATACCGTCACTGCTCAGGAGATCAAAGACTTGGTTAAAGGCAAGTATTCTTAGATTTCTGAAATGGAAATAAACCTTAAAAATAAAACCTAAATCAAATGTGTCATACTACTTATCAAAACCTCATCTTACATGTACGGGAGCTACTCTACAGAAACTATTTTTTTTTTAATTTTATTTCTTTACTTTGTTTGCGTAGTTAATACGAATACATATGCGAAGTTACGGCTTCCTATTACTCAAATACACAATAACGACACATGACTCTGAAAATAGTTACGTTTTAAACATCAATATTCTGCAAACGGAACCCTTAAAAGAAAAATAGTTTTAGAAAACCCTCAATATTTTTAAACAAACTTTCTAATGGTACCCCACACGACGGGATAGACGCGAACTAGTACTAAGCATCTTCGATTAGGACGTAAACATATTCCTGGGCTGAGTTAAGAAACGGACAGGCTGACTCGCGGCTGACCAAGTTTTTTTCCCATAACTTTAAGTCCACTTCCTCACCATAATAGTTTCATCCTATGATTCGATATTATAATAGCAAAATATGACTCTGAAAATAGTAACATTTTAAAGATCAGTATTTCGTAAACGGAACCCTTAAATAAAAAATGGTTATAGAAGACCCACAATATTTTTTAAAAAGCTTTCTAACGATATCCCTGACCGACTTTTTTTAGCATAACTTTTACTACTCTTTCCACCATATTAGTCTAATGAGTACTTGGTACTAATGAGGTAAGTTCCCAGGCCCGATTGCTCCCCTAAAAACGGGCTGAGCTCGGACGGGCCCAGGCTGAATCGCGGCTGACCGAGTTTTTTAGGCATAACTTTTACTACTCTTTCCACCATATAAGTCTCCAGTTGGTACTAATGAGATAAGATGACCGACTTTCCCCTCCTAATCTATTACATAAAATTCGATAAATATCGTTCGCTGCGCTACACCAAACGAACAAAGAACCTAGAGCTAGAACAAGAGCATTGAATTCTCTAAGTACAATAGAATGTTTGCGAACGTAGATAGATAGAATAATGAATGAATGCTCTATGTAGGGTGGGGATATACTAAGCATTTGCTCGTTTGATGTAAATCCACCTATGAAGTCGATGGATGAATTAGATTTAGGTAGCGCACAGAGGTTATTACGCTAAAGCTTAGGTGTGTCTCCACTCTCCACTGATACCGGGATAGCTTTTATGTTTCGGGAAGCATTTAATAAATTCATCATCATCCGAGCGTTGTTCCCGGTTGCATCTCTCGAGAGAGCCCGGGGTCCGCTTTCCTACTTTTACGTCTCCACTTCGCACGATCTTCGGCATCCCGCGTAGTGAGGCCATTTGCACGCATATCCGATCTTACAACATCAAGCCAGCACTTCTTGGGTCTTCCCAATCTGCCGCGGCCGGGCGGAGGCGCCATAGCAAGACATTTGTTTCCCACGTAACTAGCCGGTTTTCGTAGAACGTGGCCGTACCACCGTAAGCGGCATTCTTGCAGTTTGTCTGCAATGTCTCGGACATGAAGGCTGCCCCTGATGCGGGAGTTTCTGACGCGTTTAATAAATTAATGTTGTTAATTAAAATAGTTAGGAAAAAAAATCCGGTACCTAGTCCAACTGATTAAAAATAGTATTCTAAGGGCTTAAAGAGATGGAAAGCTGGGAAGCGCACCTAATATGCAACGCTGGTCGAAGTGTCACCGCCTAAGTGATAGGCCAGTTTTCAGCTATAGCTTGAATTATATCTGTAGGTATACCTACCTATGATTTACGCGTGTGAACCAGCGGGGCTCAGCTAGTATTACATGTTTCAGCTAACGTGACTGATTCAAAGCAGTTGCGAGGAGGCGTGCTGTTTCTGAACGAACTACCGCTGACGGCGTCCACGAAAATACATAGAAGACAACTCAAGAAAATTGTGCTCAATTCACAGTTAGAATAGTTGATTTCATTAAGATGCTCTATTATTGTTTAGTAATAAATATAATTTTAATAATTTCACTTATTTTTTCTACCTGAGGCTTAGAACGCACTGCAATAATAATAATATATATGCGACAATGTAAATCCCATGATTACTGCAAAAAAAAAATATACAAAAAAAAAACCCCATGAGTTTCTTGTGTCTTCTTCTCATGTCATGGAGGTCGCGATCCGAAGACATAGTAGAGTAAATTAAATTAAAAAAAAATGACATGTCAAAGAGATATCTTGCTAATATCCGAATGAATAAACGTACTTTGATTTTGATTTTTGATTTTTTCGATTAAACGCCTGCGTTTTCCCGTCGCGTAGGTCTGATATGACATCGCAAAAAAATGCATCACATAGCTTTCTATACAAGCCCACGCAGAAGCGTTTTTTTAAATGACTGATTTTCCGTGTTGATACGCGGTTCTGCGTTTTCAGCTATTCGTAAACCGCTTGCGTTTAACCGCAATGCGCTAACCCTAAGGCTTAAGAACGTGGCGACTGTTACCATTTCCATACAAACTTAATACCAAAATAAATTATGAAAAATTTAGTTTCTACCTGAATATCGATATTATTCGGATCAAGATTTTACTTTTATGGGTCCCCACCACAAGGTTTTCCAAAATATTCTTTCGAAATGAAATAATATTCTAAGGGCACATAGAGATAGAAAGCTGGGAAGCGCACCTATATGCAACGCTGGTCGAAGTGTCACCGCCTAAGTGATAGGCCACCACTTTTTGTTGGGAATAATATAAAACAAATGAGATGTAAACTAGTAATTTACGCTGGAAAAATGAAAAAAAATGTTTCTCCGTTTTATTTCATTTCGAATGAATATTTTGGAAAACCTTGTGGTGGGGACCCTAAAAAAATAAAATCTTAATCCGAATAATATCGATATTAAGGTAGAAAACTACATTTTTCATAATTTATTTTGGTATTAAGTTTGTATGAAAATGGTAACAGTCGCCGCGTTTATTAGATTTACAATAGGATACTATGCTATAGACTCGAAAGGTTAGTTGATAGAAAGCTATACTTTGACATTAGATCAGACCTATTCGCTATCTGATGAATGTAGTACTTTAATTACATTGACTAGAATAGTATTGTACTAGGATCAGAGGTATCTTATGATTAAAATAAACGGTAACTGATAAAAGGTTCCAATTTAAGCAACTGGTGGTGAATGGAACCACTTTTCACCTTTTATTAGTTGTTAGCAATGTAAATACATAAGATGATATTAAATCACGTCTGTAGACGTTTGACATAGGATCTTGTGATATAAAATTCGTTATATACTTTATTTATTTCATTATGCACCTACATCATATTCTACATTATATACTTTAATTACGTTATATACTTTATATATCTCATTATGTACTTTGCTATATACTTCATTATATAACTTATCTACACAATCTACACAATTATAATATAATTATTGGCTAATCTTACCTTAGTACTTAATAACTGCTGTACACACTTTGACTGTTCGTTGAAGACTGGCTCTCTAAGACTCTCACTGTTACCTCATTACCTCCTCCACTTTTATCATACGTTGACGTAACAGAAACGTTTGAGAGTCAATACAACAACCACAGTACCAGTTTACAATAAATACAAGTATTTTAATAAACACAGGTACTGTAACAATTACAAGAATTTATACAACGATAATTATAATCATTTAAAATATTAATCGAACAATAATATCTTAATATAATAATCCGTAGATGTTAACCAATTGATATTAGTTAAATATCAATTGGTAACTTGACTAGTCTTTACAAAATGTAACCAATTATAAATATTATGTTTGTTATTGAGTATAACAGTATCAAGTATAACAAATATACAGTGTGAATCAGGATATTAAGCAATATTTTCTAATAATTATATAATCGTTCTAATATTTACCGAACAATATTACAATAAAACATAGAAGTTAACCAATTGATATCAATCAAATGTCAATTGGTAACTCCGACTAGTTTTTATAAAATTTCATCAGTTATTAATATTAGGTACATTTGTTATTGAGATAACAATACTAAGTAGGTATTACATATATTTAGAGTAAATCAGGGTATTAACCTATAGTATCTAATACGTTCTTAACGTGCTCTGATTAGTCGCGACGGAGACGCGTCGCCGTAACGTCGCGAAATCCCTTATTGCCTGTCCTGTCAAACGAATTTCCGTCGTTTTAAATGTTCCGCATAATCATAATAGCGAGACGCTATATGCGGAACATTTAAAATCCCATCAAAAACATATAATGTAACAAAGCACCAAGTCTCGCAACGGTACTCTTCTATAAAAAGTACTGAAGTCGAATGAAAACTAAGTCGGTTAATTTAGTACTTACCTATCTAGAATTGACTTGGCAACGCACACAGCAACATAGTCTCTATTTCGGGATCACTTTTTATCGGTAACTAAACAAAATAATTGCTTAACAATACGTAAAAACTGAAAAATAAAATTATTAGTTACAGTCAAAACTCACAACCAGTCAAAACCACTTTTGACTGCAAAAATAGGCAAAAGTGGTTTTGACCGATGCCCTTAGTTAAAAACATTTTTGACTGATTTTTGCAGTCAAAAGTGGTTTTAACTAAGGGCATCAGTCAAAAGTACTTTTAATTGCAGAAAAACAGTCAAAAGTGGTTTTGACTGATTTAAAATTTAGATTGTCAGTCAAATCTTATAAAAAGTTGAGGTGGCTAGTGAAAATTACTGGAAAATCATCAAAATAGTGTTATGAAACAATTTTAAAGTTTACGTGGTTTGAAATTCCATGATTTCAGGTCTAATGATAATTTTAGAGACCTGCCCCTTCAGTTTAACCGGCATTTTAGGGTCACTGATGACACCAGTTACCTTTCATCTATTAGCTTAAGCTGCCGAAATGAGGGCCTTGACGCCGCAATCGATGTCGCCGGAGGCATGAAGCATAGATCCCAAGTACTTAAACTGGTCTGGCTGCTCGATCATGTGACCGTCTACGCAGACAGGTGTGGGATCTGTGGTATTGCTAGCCAAGTATTCGGTCTTCGCTACGTTGACTTGCAAATCGCCGTTCTCAAGCGACTCTTTCCACGCATTCACAGGTCTTCCAAGCCGTCCCATATCCGAATCCGCTAGCGCAATATCATCAGCATACATGAGCATTTACGGAGGCTGCTCGTGTGCATTTCGGATGATCACGGACAGTGCGTCCAGTATTACGCTAAACAGGACCGAACTGAGGACGGATCCTTGGTGGACTCCAACTGTATTGGGGAAAGATTTAGTGTCACTAACAGCAGTTCGCACCATAGAATCGGAATTTCGGTACATGGCTCTGATGGTTTCAATATAAGTTTCTGGTACCCCTTTGGACCGCAGCGCCTACCAGATCATCACGCGTGGGACAGTCGAAGGCCTTGTGCAAGTCCAGGAACAGAAAATGCAGTGGCGTATTCTTCGTTCTGTATTTCTCCATAACGATTCTTAGGGCGAAAACAGGGTCTATGGTACCATGACCGGAACCATACTGGCCCTCCGAGACAGTGCACTTCTGCCGGATCCGAGAGTCAACTATACGCTCGTAGAGCTTCATGCTGTTTGACCTGACCTTTATACCACGATAACTTCCACACTTCTTCACAGATCCTTTGCCCTTGAACACTGGAGTAATGACACTTAGCCTTCATTGGGCAGGGATCCTGCCAGTCTCGAGTATGCGGTTAAAAAGGTTGGTTAAGATGCCCACACCACGAGAACCCATCGCTTTGCACTGTGGCAATCTTCTATCAAACCTACATTCCATAGTAGATTTGGCTAATTTTGACTTTTACGGGAGCGACTGCCGTCTGACCTCCCAACCCCGAAGGGAAAGTCTGAGCCAGAGCCTTGTCCGTTCATCAGCAGGTAGCAGGTGAGGTTGGCTTGGGCCTAATGATCTTAGTGAATCCCATACAGACCCTGAGTTACCTACCTAATACGTCATAATAACATGTTATCATTATCTTAAAATTATAACTAAAATTCTGTCAAATAAGTGATTAAACGATTTAAGTACTACGTATGATTTTATTAAAAAATCCCACTCCAAAAAGTTTTGACTAATATTCTTAGTCAGATCAGAGCCACTTTTAACTAAAACATTTTGGTCACAAACACTTTTACCCAATATTTTGCAGTTAAAAGTACTTTTGACCGATGCCCTTAGTTAAAACCACTTTTGACTGCGAAAATCAGTCAAAAACGTTTTTAAGTCAAAAGCACTTTTGCCTGATTTCTGCAGTCAAAAGTGGTTTTGACTGGTTATGCGTTTTGACTGTAACATAAACAAATAATCAAAGATCACCTTCCACAGAACGGACACTATGTCTGTTCAATATGAAAATGGTAACAGTACTTTCTTAGGGCAGCTTTGACCACAGACGACTAGATATCGCCGGTGGTTTCACTTATGTTTGACTATCAGTTATTATTACGTAGTATTTGTTTTTTTACATATTGCGTTTTACCATATGCGGTACGGAACCCTCAGTGTGCAAAGTCAAAGGAGCACTGGACAAGTTTTTTGTAACCTTCACAAACAGTTTGAAGTATTCATAAGAAACTTTGCTAATGTTATTCTATTGTTTTAGGTTTGTTTGATCTGCGCAGGAACACAAGAAGACATAGCTCACATTTGTCTAAACAAATAATAAGGAAGATACGATACGTGTGGCTTTCAAATTATCGTACTTAAATTATATATTTCGACCTATTTATTTTATTATGCAACACCGTTGTTTGTGAGTAAGGTGCCTAAATCACAAAAAAAGGTACTTGAGCGTCCATGAGTTTCTTGAGTTTTTTTTAATCGATGGGTCGTATCAAAACAATTATATAAGGAATAAAGTTTTATGAAACTTAATTCCTTATACATATAATTGAAAAACTCAAAACCTAACTTCAAGAAAAAGGACAAAATAACATTTAATAACTTCAGGAAAGTTATCTATTGTGTGAACGGGCAGCTAAACTACATACAATCTGTATCTAGTATTTACCCAGTAAAACTGCCCGACTTCAGCTTACATAATAGATAAGTTGATTGTACTGTTATGTAGGAGAGGTTATTTTGTTATTTTTTTGAAGTAAGGTTTTGAATTATTTAATATATTTTTATGTTATACTTTTTAGTGCATTTTCGACTGCCTCTAAAAATTATCAAAATTATAACCATAACTTTAATAATTGAGGAGTTTTTTGATGAGAAGGTGCTAAATTATTTTAATTTCCAAAAGTGTAAAAAATATTAATTTACTTCATTCTGGGATGCTATTCTGCTCATCATTCCGAAAGTTCTCATCAGATCTTCACCAAGATTTTATGGGACCTGCTCGAGATTTTCACCTTATAAATAAAAACCGGATCATCAAAATTAGACATAGGAAAGTCGGTTATATTGGACCACTTTTTACTTAAACCTAAATATTTCGTGAACGGCAGGACTAATACTAATGAATGAATATCCATAATCATTGTTGTTATTTTGACTACCTATGACAGGAAAATCAGTTCTATGTATTAACTTTAACATGGACTTTTTGCAGCGGACTGTCTTTGGTACGATTTAGCCGACTAGTCGGTTTAATTGTACCACTAAGTATTTAAATCGTACCACAGACAGAAATATCTTACCATTGAATAAAATAACAGAAAATTCTATTCGTTTCTATTCATTTACGTGTTTTCCGGGTGTCTAACACTGCTGTGAGTATCTTTTCATAAACTTGCCTTACCAGCCATAAGTTTATCTTTATTTTAAAAAATCAGAATGTGTGTCTCTGCAATTTCAATTTCGAGATGCCGAACGTAATTTATCGTTAGACCAAACATGTTTTTTCAGAACAAGAATATGCTCAGCTAACTTATTTTCAGTTTCGTACTAGTACAATTCACCGAACAATGACTGGTACGATTTAGCAAACAAGGTCATTTAAAAAAAACGACGTAACCTGAAAACCTAGACACTACAGGATAAATATCAGTAATCTAGTATAACACTGTACTAGAATCATGCAGACGGTGTGTTTATAGCTTACCTTTTTCACGAGTTATTGGCTTAGGAACGTTTGATAATATGTATTTGCATTCACTGGCACTAAATAATATTTTAGCGGATCACGCGCACCATTGTCGACAAATTCTTTTTACAAATGGTGGACTGCGGGTGAGTAGTGTGGCACACTTTGGCATTACCAGTTTAGATAAAAAGACCCATTTAGTACGAAATTTAGAAGTGGTACGATTTAATTGGCAGTACGATATAACCGACTTTCCCCTAATATGCCAGAGCACGATGTGAATATATCCAGACACTTACAAACAATATACGGGTCGAATTGAAAACCTCCTCCTTGTTTTGAAGTAAAAATAGTAAAATTAAGGTGAAACCGCAGGGCAAGGAGCTGTTGGGTGTTTAAGGTATAAATTGACGGTAGCTTTATTGTAGATATGCAACAAACACACACATGTACATCCATATACCCAACGATTTTTTAAAGTTTTTATTCAAAGTTTAGGTAATTTACTAAATAGATTGATCGAAGTGTTCTATCTGGCACGTCACACATTACTCTATGATGCTTTTGACTATAACGTCACAAGCGTCATTTACTGCAGGGAAAAGCGCCGCCAGTGATATTAATTTTCATTTTCACAAAACACGTTACAATATCGTCAACGCTGCAGCGGCTTGTTTTTGCGTAAAAGGCTACGAGTAACAAATAGAAATGGAGATCTAACTCTCATAGTAAACACGATAAAAATGTGTTCCAAAGTCAACCATCGCGCAGAAATTCCGCGCACTGGGATGCATCACATGACATGACTGACAGTAATTTGGAGCCCCTCTACACGATGGCCTAGCACTGGGCCAGCGAGATGGCCAGCCTTGCGATAGTTGAAACACAACTACACGATGGCGACGCGGACGTTCAGTTGCCAATTCGAGATGGACGTAACAAACAGCATTAGCAGCTGTAGCATTTTTTTATTATTTATAATCAAAAAAATAGTTTTTACATTATATTATGTTATATTATATTTGCATTTATCGCCAAACTGTTAACAGTTTGTTGGCGAATGTATATTATCTATACAGCACATAGGTACCAATGTTTTCTTAACACGTTCATCTCCTTCTGTTTTTGAAGTCGGTTAAAAAGAAATGGCATAGTAGATGTTATCTTATCTATCCATCGCAATAGTTACTACAGTATGTCACGGAATATAATAATAATAATAATAATAAATCATTTATTCATCCCACAATACAATGAAGTTTACAGTTCGAACTTAAAAATAAGATGTTAAAAATAGATGTTTAAATTAAACTTAGAATATTGTGGGACACTGGTGTCCGATGTAGGCGAGTGCCTGTGTTTCGGATCACCAGGTCCCATCCCGTAGAAAAGAAGGGTACACCAGAAGACATAATTAAAATTAGGTAGCGTTTTCAAGTAATCAGTAGGGAGCAACATTTGAAATCAGAGTTTACCCCCTCATCACCAGCCTCATGAGAGTTGGGCAGGGGGAAGCATATTTCTCACTGTGTAGGTTAAAATAAAAAAATAAATATAAAGAAAAAAGTAACATATTGTTAGGTTTTATTTTCGTTACGACATTTATGAGACACATGAAAACAGATAATACAATACATAATAATAATAGATAGATAGATATAAATTTATATAAAAATATATATCATACGATTTCACAATAAAAACCTAATGGAATAGCAGACATAATAAATAGATACTTGATTAAGTGATGCGGTTAGTAAGGTCAAGTAAATTTTCCGTGTCGTTATAGTTTAAAGTTTGCAGCCAGTCTTTAACAATGCTTTTACATCTGGTTGAAGAAAGATCGTATATGGATAAGATACGATTTATTTTATTGTAGAGATTACTACCCTGAAAGCAATAGAAGTGGTGTGAAAAAAAAGTCTTAAAAGGTTTGAAGGGAGGTTTGCAGACTAAATCCCATCTTCGTCTACTGTAGACTTGTTGAGGGTTGTACTCAGTTTCTGAATGTTGTTTAAGAACTGTGTACAATATGTATAGCTGTCTTATGGTCAAAACTTTGCATCTGGCGTATAAGTCTTCAGTAGGGTGTAGAAAAGGAAGGAAGTTATAGACTTTGAGGACAGCTCTCTGAGCTCTCTCAATTTTTAGAAAATGGGTCTTATCCGAACCACCCCATGAGGTAATACAGTATACGAGCAAGGATTGACACAAAGCATAGTACACAGATTTTAACAGAGGCTGATCCGCTACATGTCGTAGATTTTTAAACACAAATATTAGTTTTCTTGTCCGGGCTGTCAAGAGGTCAATGTGCTGGTGGAAGTTTAGCTTACTGTCAATAATAACCCCAAGGTATTTAACAGACAACGTCTGTTCTAGTCTAGGGCAAGAACAAACACCAGTTTTGCTATCTGAACATGAATGGGAGATTATTTCGAGGGAGGATGCCGGCAGAGAACCTCTCAAAGAAAAGTTTATATATTTAGTTTTTTCGGTATTTAAGGTGAGAATATTGTTTCTTAACCATTTGTTGACAACATTAAAGCCAGTCTGAGCGTTATGATAAACCTCCGGCCAGGAATTCCCGCCAAAGACCAAAACTGTGTCATCAGCGAAGGAGATCAATCTAGCATTGTTCAGCTTGGTGTCACACAGGTCATTAATGTAGGCAAGAAAAAGAGTCGGGCCTAGTATGCTCCCCTGGGGCACGCCGAAACAGGTGGTTATCTCCTCACTGGTATATTTGTCTATCTGGACACATTGTCTACGATCCGTAAGGTAGTCCGAGAACAGTTTCAACTGAAGATCCCTGATGCCTATGCGTTCCAGCTTCTCAATCAGAATGGGAACAGAAACGGTGTCAAACGCCTTCGCCAAATCTAGGAAGATTCCCAAGCATTTCCTCCCACTATCCAGATTCCTGACAATGTAGTTGGTCAACACATGAACAGCATCAGCCGTAGATTTGTTAGCTCTAAAACCGAATTGAGAATACGACAAGATATTTTTAGATTCTAAATAATTGACCAACCTAGTATTGAGCAATCGTTCAAGGATTTTGGACAGCGATGAGAGAATGGCAATTGGTCTGTAGTTGTTTACACTGTTTCTGCTCCCATTCTTATGAACAGGCTGAATTCGTGCTCTCTTAAAGATTGATGGGAATACTCCAGAAGAAAAGGCAAGGTTGCAGATGTAGGTTATCGGAGGGACTAATAGGTCTTTATAAGATTTCAATACATCCGCCGGAATGAGGTCCAAGCCAACCGCACAGTTTGATTTCAGCTTATTGATTATAGTATCAACCTCTTTACAGTCCGCAGGCAAAAGAACAAATGTATCAGGAAACCTTTCCGCAGTACAAGGGGCTGACAGGTTAGAAGCAGAAAGTATTTTGTCCGCCAGGGAACTACCAACGTTGGCAAAAAAATTATTGACGGAGTTAACCGATTGTACCGGATTGTCGGATTGGATGAGGTCAGAGCAGTTACCTTTCGGCTTATCAGTGGAGGTTATTTTCTTATGGAATGGAACAAGTTTAGATGCGTACCACCATCGCTGACCCAGTACCTGTGATGTGCGACCGAAAAACCGACACCGTGGCCGTCCCGTCGCCATCCCGCGCACCATCACCCATCCGACACCAATACGGCCTCCACGCTCTACATGATGGCGC
This sequence comes from Idaea biselata, assembly GCA_958496205.1. Lineage (NCBI taxonomy): Eukaryota > Metazoa > Arthropoda > Insecta > Lepidoptera > Geometridae > Idaea > Idaea biselata. Next base: position 17,563,646 of record OY292405.1, on the reverse strand, counting down.
AATGGGGTGGCACACGCAAAGCTGTGAGTATATGGCGCTGGGGTCGGATGATCTTTTCTTTTGTGATGATGGTCCTCCACAAATGAAAACGCCGAGTTTTTTTTTCTTTCGGTCTGAGACCGATATGGCCAATTTGGCGCCGAGAGTTGTAAAAAAAACACCTGTTTGACAGTTCTTAATTCAAACCTAAGATCAAGTCGACCAACGCCCTCTGCCGGGATAAAAAGTTAGTGTTCCTCCTCATTGGCCCAGCATGTAGAGGGGCTATGACAATAGGTACGGACATAGTGGATAGTGTTATACTGTAGTCTTTAGGGATCAGTCATTTAATGTTATTTAGTTGGGTTTTAACTTCGTCTGGGAAAATATTAATTTTTAAATTCAAAGGGTGTTCATGGAAACAGAAAACGGGGGTATTGGCGTGTTCGGCGCTGCGCTGGTAAGAGAAACCTACAGAAAAATATTTGGAGAACATAAGACTTAAAAAGATTATCTTATTAAACCATCTCTCGCTTTTAGCGATAAGGCCGCCTTGAAGAGATCGCTTTTAGCAGTAAGACCGCCTAAAAGAGATGGCTTTTAGCGATTAGGCCGCCTAGAAGAGAACGCTTTTAGCGATAAAGCAGCCTAAAAGAGATCGCTTTTAGTGATAAGACCGCCAAGAAGAGATTGTTTTTAGCGGTAAGGCCGCCAAATTGTCCTGTGGAGTCTTGTCATACAAAACGTCATAGATAAACTTTTAAATTCTTGCGATTTGTTAACATCTAACTAGATGTTAACCCGGTGAAATATAACTACATTTCACCGGGTCTTAATCGTGTAGTAGTATTTATTATCCCCTTATAGCTCTAGAACTGATCTGACTCGCGGCCAAGACTATTATAAAATGGCTGGTTGAAACATCGAGGTAAGAAAACTAATAATACACGATTAAAACGCAGTCAAATGTTACTTTATTTATTAAGACTTATTAGCTCTTCTATGCTAATATTATAAAGCGAGAGAGTTTAAGTAAAGAGTTTGTTTGTTGGTTTGAACACGCTAATCTCAAGAACCGCTAGTCTGATTTGAAACATTCTTTCAGTGTTATATAGTCCATTTATTGAGGAAGGCTATAGGCTACTTTTAATCCCAATATTCCCACGGGATCGTGACTTACGCGAGTAAAACCTAGTTCTCTATAAAGTACACACACGAGCACACATCTATGCACATGTGCCCTAAATGCACAGAAATGCTCTACTGGCATTTTTAGGATAAGAACTAACTTAATCGTACCTAATATTGTATAATAAAATTTAAATAAAACTTTCGCATTGAAAACTGACTAACTATCGGTTGCATAATACCATCCATAATTTTTTCAGTAAAGTACGAAATTCTTTCACTTACCTGTGATAAGTAACTCCGGTATTAATTTTAGAAGTTTCTTTCCTTTTTCTACACCATTTAACCACACAATTACCTATATTAATGCGATATAACCGACGATTTATTATTATTAGAGCAGACTGACTTCTTATCAAAGTGACTGGTGACAGACTGATTCGCGATTAGTCGCAATTTTACGTCTCCGACTTCCGAGTCGCAATGTCTGTGGACCATTTTTTTTAAATCAATGCGTGTTCCATAGTATTCTGAGTTCGTTGTTTGAGACATCAACTCTAGTTCTACATAATAACTCAATGTAACTAAGCAATTTTTTGCAGGTGGAGACCTGTAAATTTTATTATAGGAATATTAAATTTAATATATTTTATGATTGTTTATAGTTATTTAGACATAATAAATAATAGTTATCAAAGATTTTTTGATAATATTATTTTTATAGCTATTGTAAAAGAAACAAATGATATAATTGTTAGTTCTACCGTTGCGATGACAAGTTAAAGTGGTGTGGTTTATTTGATTTGGTTTTCTTTTTACTATATTTTTTCTCAGCAGGCTAGTTATTTTTACTTTGATTGCTTATTTCATTTTTGAGTTATTTTTTGAAGCTCCTAAATCATGTTATAATATTTTATAACACATTTGCTCGTAAAGGGCCTCTTATTTCACCAATTTCAATATCGTAATGTATGTCATTACGTACTTGTGCGTAATCGTAAAGTAAAACGCACGAGTTTCTTTCTAATAAGGTAACACGTACGGTTTATCATGCTCCGTCTAAAACCAACGGTACTTTTTTAAATCTTAAGAAAAAAAAAGCAAAGAAAGCAAATAAAAAAGTTTTTATGTCAGAAAAGTGGTCAATATTTTATGAATAAAATTAACTTTGGGAGATAAAATATAAAAAATAAACATTTAATTCTTTAATTTAATTCATTTTGACAGTAAATTACATCTGTAACAAAAACAAAAAAATATTAATTTACTTTATTAGTAATACTGGCTGTTTTTGTACCGTTGCCTTAAAAAAAAAAAGCACTGATGCCCGCGCATCGCTAATTTGTTCGTTTAAGAAAGTCCGAGTTTTATTTATTTCCTCGCAAATGTGTTATAAAACGTCGTATGACATACGTGCGCTTTGATAATTACAGCCTCTGCTTTCTTGTAGCCCTCGCCTACGGCTCGGGCTAGCAATATCGCCTCGGCTGTAATTTTCAACTTACCGCACTTATATCATAATGTACTATTAATTATTGGTTTTGAGTCCAAGTTTCACTGCTAAAACACAAATGAAAAGAGCACCACCCTCTCTCTCTTCCAATACCTACCTGTCAACTGTTGTAAGAATTATGTTTTAAAGTTAGAATTAAGTTAGTAATTACTATCGATCGATAAATCAGAAAAACAATGCCGGCGTACGAACACGATCACGATGCAGTCCAGTGGCACTTACAAGAGATCACGCACCGTTTGGTTGCAAAATCTGGGAACGTTAAAGACAGATATCATCTAGGCAAGATCATCCTTCAAAGCTTGGAAGACGATGGCGATAAGATTTTGCAGGTAAAAAACTTGATTTATGTTTTTTTTTTTAAATAAAATAGGGAAAAACACAAATTGAAAACTGGAACAAAAACAATTTAAAACAGTCTAGGTACTCGTATTAAGTTAATTTGGTGCGACTTCCGATCATATTAAAATACTTACAATTATTGATAAAAGTTCTAATAAAAAAAAAACAATAAAAATAAATAATAAATAAATTCTGTCAACAACACACAGCGCCATCTAGCCCCAATATATCTACAATATAGAGGTTACTTAAGTGTACTTAAATATACTTAAGTGGGTAATATCACCCACCCGAAGGGTTCCCGCCTTGTCGTGGCTTAGTAACCGTGGCTTGGTCACTCACGGTGAAGCGAAGAGGAACCCACCCGAGGAGGAGCCGCTTGAGCTTCGGCTTGCGGCTGGAGGAGGTTTCGGGGCCGCGGCAGGAGAGGAGTGTCGGTGTTTCGTTGCCGCTCTCCCTATCTGCCGCAGCCTCGGCGGGGCCGCCACCGTTAGATGGCGGACGCGGTGGGGCTGCAGGGGAAGATGCGTGTCGGTGTGTCGTTGCCGCTCGCCCTATCCCCTGCAGCCGAAAAGTGGTCGGCGACGGGGCCACAGACCTCACCCGCTGCAGGGGAACCAGGGGTGTCCAGACATCCCTGGATTCCCTAAACGGCTGTTGGCGGCGGACTCGGGGGAGTTCGTCGCCAAACACTGAGCCTGAGGTGGCGGCGGCGTGTCCACGCCGCCCCTCGTGAGGGTTTACCTCCTATGGAGGTTTTTGGCGAGGAGGCCGGACGCGGCCAACCGCTGTGGGGCAGCAACCCGTTCCACGACTTCTACGCATATATGTTATAGCGTCCCAAGCTATAACCAGCTAGGGTATGAAGAGATGGGTCCGCTGTTCCGTCCGGCCACCCCGGAGGGCTACCGTGCGGGATCAGTTATAGACAGATCGTGTCCCCAAAACGCTAGTTTCGGTTCTCTAATAAGGGAGAGCTTCCCCGTGCCCAAAACGGCACTACCAGATTGTCCAGACTGGTACCGGAGCAATGAAGCCGCTCACCACTCGTTCCTCAGAAGAGGAGCTAACGACAACCTCGCTGGGGCCGGTGGAGAGGCCACCTACCACATTTCCATGTGTGGTACCGGAGCTGTTAAAGGCACGCTCACTTCCCGGCATGAATCCACATGCCTACCGAGAGCCTATAAATCCTGGTAAGGACCGGTCTTCCCTAGCGTAGAGACCTACGCTTTCTGGCACAGCGCAGCCGGAGATGCGGCACCCCGAGAGGCACCACTAAGGCTACTCCTGAGCCTCGCGCACTCGTCGAAACGACGTGCAAAGCGCTCGCCGCGTATGAGGACGACCCCCGGTGACAAGCATACCAGAGTTGACAAACGTGCCGTCCTCTGCGGCTGAAAACCACAAACCCCCGCGAGGCCAAACCCAAGTTGGGCGACATCTCCTTACTAAGCCACCGATAGATGTGGCCGTTCTGGCTGCCGGGCTAGCCCAACCCCGCGGTACCCTGATCCAAAGGAGGAGACCCTTGGTTCTCCTCCCGAAACCCACTTGCCTCGGGTATGTGCAACCGCTGTGGGGCAGACGGTAGTATGCGAGAGCGTTTCCCGTCTGTCTCCACACTTAGCGGAGAAGACGGACACCGAGGGGTTTAGTGGGTATACCCTGGCCGCACACCATCTTGGCCGGGGGGACCTCCACACACCGGGCCGCTCTCCCCCGGAAGCGGCCTGACAGTCTTAAGGAGATTCCCCTCGTAAAAAAAAAAAGTGGGTAATATCAAAATATGTTATGTTATTGTAATACAGAATGTAACTTGTAATATTGAGCAGGTACTCAGGTACCTAACCTACCATAAGAATGTAGGATGTAGGTAAAAGTACCTGTGAAAAACGTATTTATTTTTAACAGATAGATGGTTATACAGGAGAAGAAGAAACAAAGGCATCTGTATTAAAACGAACAAAGCAATGTGCAGTAGCATTAAAGAAGCTTGGAGTTGTAAAAGATGATGTCATTGTATTAATGGCGCCCAATCATTTGGATCTAACTATTCCTTTATATGCCGGCCTTGCTATGGGAGCTCCAATTGCTCCTGTAGATAGACTTTTAGGAGTCAGTGAGTATGAGATCTAAGAATCTTTTAGGTGTAAGAATCTTTAGTTCCAAATGTTTATTAATCCGGGTTTAATTCTCGTGTTTTTTATTTTAAATTCTCTTACCTCGACGTTTCTTTCGACATAGAATAGTCTTATGAGAGGAGACACGAAAAATATGCAATTAAGACACGGAAAAATAAAATAATGAGCAAATATATCAAGTAGCCCATTTTGTGGAAGAATTACCTCACCAATCAAAAATGCTCCAGAATAAAACGATTCTATGTGCTCATCAACTTGGTAACCTGTACTGTATACCATATTTTATATACTCGTATACATATTATACTGTATTTTAAAATCGGCAAAGAAGTACGATCTGTAGAAAAGTATATACTTACAAAAGCAACATTAGCCAGACTTGAAACAGAGACGCTTTGCTCCCTCGGTGATTTAATAGATTTAGATATATACCTAGGTACATATCACTATTTGATTATTTACAAATATCGTAACCGAGGTTAATTTCTGGTCATCTTTGAAAATAAATTGGTTATTTTTAGATGAATTAAAACACACATTTGCAATACTAACCCCTAAGATAATTTTCTGCCAAAGTGAGAAAATAGAGGACGTGAAAATTGCTATTGATAAAATTGGAGTGCAAACCACAATCATCAGTTTTGATGGTGGAGACGGAGCTTTGAAGTTTTCAGATATAATAAAAGAAAATGAAAATGAATTTGTGTGAGTATTTTCACTTTCACACTTAATTTAATATTCCGAGTCTTTGCTTTAAGTCTTTTATATGTATTTTTGTATATTTACGTTAAAAATATATATTGTTTTATGTGTTCTAGAGCAACAGACATAGATCAGTCACAAACGGCACTTTTGGTGCCGACTAGTGGTACAACAGGGTTGCCTAAATACACTCAAACTACGCATAAGAGCTACATATTAATGGCTCCCCCGCTTAGGTAAGCACCAGTCCAGTAATAAATTCACCGAAATTGCAACCACATAACACATTACGAGGCATTTATTTAGGTATCTCTGATGCAATTTTTTCAAGAACTGTGATGTGACTTTAGCTGCAATCATAAAAGCGTGTGAAACCGCGGAACACAGCTAGTGTCTAATAAATTCATAGTAATAAAAAATGATTTTTACGTTCCAGCTCTAAATCCACAAGTGTCCCGCCTTTTGGAAGATTCTTAGTCGTATCACCAATTCACTGGCTCTCCGGTATGTTTATGTTCCTAAACTCTGCCATCCTAAAAATGTCGAGAGTACAGTCCACTTTACACATTACTCCGGAACATGCGTTCGAGTTGCTAAATAAATTCAAGGTTAGTATTTATCTTAACATGATAATTTAAATAACTTGATAATTTAGAATCTTATCAAGCGACGCATCATTATTTGCAAATGCCGCTTTGTGGCGTATAGCTAGGTATAAGTAGGTACCTACCTACTGTTAGATATTGCTATATTATTATATAGGTACGATAGACCACACCTTTTTTTAAACACATCCCGGTTTATCACAATATTCATGATTAAACGAACTTACACGAAGTGTAGTTCTATCATAATTATATGAAGTGTTACATTCGAAAAGGTTAAAAGGTTACTAACCTTGAGAATGTAACACGAATATAATTTAAATAAGTGTCGAACCCATGCCATCCCATCCATCCATCGTTATCTAGGTCTGCAGTGCGATCGGTAGCGTTTTGCTTAGCATTCTTGACATTGCAAATATTGTAGTAATTTATCCATTTGTATTTTCAGCCAAACTTCTTGATATTCAGTCCTACAATGATGACAACCCTCCTGAAGATTGGCGAAACAGAAAAATGTGACTTCTCTAGTGTGGAATACGTTATGTTAGTTGGCAGTGCTGTTTATCCTGACCTTGTGACTGAATTGAAGGTGCCTATGCATTAGAAACATAATAAAGGCTGGAGCAGACCGGATGCGTATACATAAACGTAAGCGTAGACATGCACGTACCACTGAGTTGTAATGTATGGAACTGTATCCGGTCTGCTCCAGCCTTAATGGACTACCTACCTAATCTGCACTAAATTCACAATATTATAATTTAGTGCAGACTAGGTAGGTAGTCCATCGTCCACCATAGGTTTCTCGTTACCTATTTCTTTTATTGATATCTTGCCTTTGGCGCACAGAAAATACATAACGTCAAAATTCATGGCGCTTTAAGACAAAACTTTTCGAACGCATTCTAAATTGGTTTTCAGAAATATATCCCAAATGCTACGATTGTCACTGGTTATGGAATGAGTGAGCTGACTGGCATGGCTTTAGAGCATAAGTATTCTTCGCCCCCGGAAAGTTGTGGAAAACCAATCAGAACTTTGCAATACAGAGTAAGTTTTTAAGATATAACTTAGAACATGCCTACGATGTTGATCCAAGCTATTTGGGAACCACAGGATAGTAGTATTTCTTATGTTTATTGCTCAAGGCATTTTACTAGAAATATTTTACAAGGAGAAATGCATCACCACGACAACACATGTCGGAGGTGTTAACTGTAAAGTTAACCATCCGAGCCAGTCAATGGTTGTATGTTCTGTTCTGGTAGATGACGTTCAAACCGAGCCTTAGTCGGTAAATAAAATAGGGAGAAAGCAGAATCGTTAATTCACTGTGTCATGGTTCCTGTGTGGCGCAGTGGTTAGCGCACTCGCCCGGCAAGCGAGGGGCACAGGTCCGAATCCTGTCACGGGAGCACTTTTGATGATGCATTTCTACCAGTGGTTAGTTTAAATTCCTCAATCATGTTCATACATATACAGAAGTACACCAATTTAATTGATGACTTTTCTTTCAGCTGGTAGACCCCGAATCTGGTAAAGATGTTATTGATCAACCACATGTGAATGGAGAATTTTGGTTCAAAGGCCCAGGAATTATCACGGTAATATTCAAATTTAAAGCCTATTTCTGAGTTTTTTGTTAGACACTTTTATATGAAAATGTGTTTATTAGCTGCATCAATAATGTTAGCCTAGGTACGTACCTACATATAACAAAAGAATAAATCTAAAAATCCAGTTTAAAATACAAATAATGCAGATAGAATCAAAACTAAAATAGTGTAGGTATCTAGCGATCCCCACACTAGGCAAAGCCTATACCTAGGTACCTAACTATAATTTATACTATACCTTTACTCACATGCGAATACCTTGTGATTTTGTGATCACTTAATTAATACAGATTCCTGATTAAAATGGCAAATTCGCAGAAGTCGATTTTTCATCTATACTTCTATACTAATATTATAAAGAGGTAACGTTGGTAACATGTATGTATGTATGTATATTGGGGGTAATCTCCGAAACTACTGGACCGATTTCAAAAATTCTTTCACCATTAGAAAGCTACATTCACCCTGAGTAACATAGGCTAGTTTTGATCCCGATATTCCCACGGGATCAGGACTTACGCAGGTGAACCCGCGTAACCGCACAGATGTAGCCTATGTTACTCAGGGTGAATGTAGCTTTCTAATGGTGAAAGAATTTTTGAAATCGGTCCAGTAGTTTCGGAGATTACCCCCAATATACATACATACATACATGTTACCAACGTTACCTCTTTATAATATTAGTATAGAAGATAGATAGGGGGATACCCAGACCAGACACTAATATTTATTTTATAAGCATAAATACTTGCACCCGGCGGGAATCGAACCCGCAACCTCCTGCATTGTAGTCGCGCTTTCGCACGACGCGCCACAGAGGTCGTCAATATAAGTCGCAGTCGTGAAAAGGGGTAACTTACTAGCTGCGCCCCGCGGTTTCACCCGCGTTAGTCTCGATCCCTTTAAAATAGAGTAGGCACTCGAATTCGGAATCAAAGATTCCGTACATCGCGGACTTTTTGGTAGATATTTATAAGAACTACAAACCTGTAGTACATTATTTTGTTCTAATATCAACAGTTTTTGCTGCGCACGCTATTTTTTATTTTGATTTTTCTACCTTTGGTTACAATATTGCAATTTTCTTACGGATCCCTAATTTTTTTTAAATTATAGCCTATGTTACTCCCTGATAATGTAGCTTTCTATTAGTGAAAGAATTTTTGAAATCGGTCCAGTGGTTCCGGAGATTACTCCCAATATACCTACATACATACATACATGTTACCAACGTTACCTCTTTATAATATTAGTAACTTATATACCCCTTTCACGTCAGTTTATTTTGCAAGTTGTTTGCCCATCACTATAGCACAGTAGTTTTAAAACAAAAACGCCGTTCTAAACATTTTATTAGATTCCTCAACAATCTATTAATATTTGTTTATTTCCCAGACATACTACAAAAATCCTAAAGCAACCAAAGAAGCGTTTGTTGAAGATGGATGGTTGAAGTCAGGAGACATGTTGTACAGAGATGAAAACTGGAATTTTTATTTTGTTGAAAGAATTAAACTGCTACTCAAATATAAGAATCATCAGGTAACATTGGTCGATGAATTCAATAGAAACTTAATATTTTTAATTTGTATTGGTCTTGCTAATCTCAATATTAGTCATAGGAGTTATGAAGTTGACTATACTAACACTAACAGATGCATTAACTATGTATCGTTTGTCTTTTCCTGCGGCATAAAGTTTCAAAGTTCATTCAGAGACAAACGTTACATAACTTAGTCATCTGTTATACATCGTTTATAAGCATAGCTAAACATTAACTCGTTAATCCGTTAATCGCTAATTAACGAAGTTAACGTTTTGATTAACGGATTAACTTTGAAGTTGACTTTTAAAAATTAAAAGTTAACTTAAAAGTTAATAAGGACACGTTAACTTCCGTTAATATGCAGAAGTCCGTTAATCGTTAATCCAATGCCTACTACCGCACGGCACCGCGGCGCGGCACGAAAAACTGGTTCAAACAAGTATGAACGACAAGTGACATGCGACGCGTGGCTAGTACTATTATATATTCTGTGGCGTGGCAGCGAGTGAAACAAAAACTAAACTAGATATATTTTGCCGGCATGTGCAAGTGAGAAAACTGCGAATAGATTTGTTTCGTTTGATCATTTCATTACTTTTTTAACATTTTAACGGATTAATGATCAACGTTAACTTGCGTTAATTCTTCCGAAATGTAACCATTTAACTTTTAACGAAGCTAATTTTTTTTTTGTAGCGATATAATGATTAACGAAGTTAACTAATTTGATTAACGGTGCAAAGCTATCTTTATTAGTGAGGGGGTTAGTGTAAAGGAGAAAACATTTACAGGAGACGTGAACTAAAAACGTATGTTTTCAACATAGATATCACCAGTGGAACTAGAAGCTGTGATCCGGCAACACCCCGGTGTACTGGACGTGGCAGTGACAGGTATACCGGACAGGGAGTGCGGAGACTTGCCGGTCGCCTGCGTCGTTACCAGATTGGGGCATACCGTCACTGCTCAGGAGATCAAAGACTTGGTTAAAGGCAAGTATTCTTAGATTTCTGAAATGGATAAGAATCTTAAAACTAACTCTCAACCAACCAAATCAAATCAAATCAATTACTTGCATAAAATTCGATAGCTATCTTTCGCTGCGGGCTCGGTGGATTTACACCAAACGAACAAAGAACCTAGAGCTAGAACAAGAGCATTCTTAAGGTGGATTTACATCAAACGAATAAAGAACTAGAGCTTGAACAAGAGCATTGAATTCTCTAAGTATAGAATGTTTGCGAACGTAGATATATAGAATAACGAATGAATGCTCTATGTAGAGTGGGGATATAATGAGCATTTGCTCGTTTGATGTAAATCCACCTATGAAGTCGATGGATAAATTGGATTTAGGTAGCACACACTCACCAGAGGTGAGTGTGTGCTACCTAAATATACCTAAATATACTGATACCAGGATAGCTTTTATGTTTCGGGAAGCATTTTGTTGTTCAATGTTGTTATTTAAAATAGTTAGGAAAAAAATCCGGTACCTAGTCCAACTGATTAAAAATAGTATTCTAAGGGCATATAGAGATAGAAAGCTGGGAAGCGCACCTAATATGCAACGCTGGTCAAAGTGCCACCGCCTAAGTGATTGGCCAGTTTTCAGCGCTAGCTTTAATTATATCTGTATGTATCTGTACCTACCCATGATTTACGCGTGTGAACCTGCGGGGCTCAGCTAGTATTACATGTTTCAGCTAACGTGACTGATTCAAAGCAGCTGCGAGGAGGCGTGCTGTTTCTGAACGAACTACCGCTGACGGCGTCCACGAAAATACATAGAAGACAACTCAAGGAAATTGTGCTCAATTCACAGTTAGAATAGTTGATTTTATTAAGATGCTCTTTTATTAATAAATATTTTAAATAATTTAAAATTTCTGTTTTTCTCTACCTTCGAACATGACTGTTATGGTTAAGGCCAGCCGCAATTTTCCTTTTCGTCCGAATTTCATTCGTACGTACGGAGACGTACGAACAATTCCATTCTTCTAAATACTATTAAAGCGAGCATACTGCATACGGCTTAGACGTACGTTTACTAATTCGGACGAAAACGTATCCAAAGTGGACCAGGCCTAAGGTTCAACATGCACAAGATGCGTCGCTGTTGCGTCGCGAAATGCCTTTAGTGACTATTACCTATTCTGTCAAAGGCATTTCCGTCGCGACTGTGGTCGCGATAACGAACCCGCGATAACAAAGCGCCATACTCATATTTTGAAAATTCCACATTCCAGGATTTCCAACTTTTAATTCTACGAAAGAAAGAAAATCCACTTTAATCCTTTTCCGAATCTAAATTCTAATTTCTTCTGACACTTGGAATTGGAAAATTTTAATTTGATGCCACGTATATTTCCTATTAATTTATTATAAAATATTAAAAAAAAACATGTTGGTCCCGGACTAGAATAAAAGCGAAAGGAAAAGCAAAACTAAATACCAAATTATAAAAAACCTCATTGTTATTATGACCTTGTAAATGGATGAACATAAACAATGTACCTACTACTTATTAATTGATAGCTTTAATATAAACTGGCAATCACAGTTTTAATTATATCGTTGTCGTGACTAGTTGTGGTAACAAGATATCAAGAATCAAGAATATTTATTGAATAACTGTGTGTGTACATTAAGAGCCTTATAGCCGCTAAACTGAAAATCCCTGTCGGGCTCATCGAAAATTGTTGATTATTTCATGACGGAATGTCGTAGAACTTTTTTTTGTGTATGGATTGTAGGTGACATTGTTTCCTACATATTGGTGTAGTTTTAAGACAAGAACCTCCTATGGATTCCAAATTTTAGACAAAAAATGTCTGATTTGGCTAAAATGTCGATAGACTTCAATACGTTTCGACATATTTGTATGGAAACTGCACTCAAATATCGGAAACAATGTCGCCTACAATCCATACACAAAAAAAAGTTCTACGACATTCCGTCATGAAATAATCAACAATTTTCGATGCACCCGACATGGATTTTCAGTTTAGCAGGTATAGGGCCCTTAAGGTGACATGGAAATGTGTTATAGGTATCAACAGTTTGTCCATCCCGAACATACAATATTATGGTAACTTAATCTAAGCATAATCTAAGATAAAGTGGTGTGTTTAGTTTGGTTCATATTTTCTCTTCTTATTATCTTTAAACTAATATCAAAGGTTGCCTGGAAGAGATCGCTATAAGCGATAAGGCCGCCCATTGTGCCACCTAGTTTTAAGTTGTGTATGTTTTCTTTGTAATGTAATTTATTTGGTGTGTACAATAAAGAATTTATTCATTATTCATTCATTATTAAGAGACTAGCTGCGTCCCGCGCATAAGTCCCAATTTCATAGGAATATCGGGAACAAAAGTATGTAGCTTTCTAATGGGAAAGAATTTTTGAAATCGGTCAAGTCGTTTTTGAGTTTATTCATTACAAACATACGACACACAACACACACACATACACACAAATACAAATCTTTCCTCTTTATAATATTAGTGTGGATTAGTGTAAGTAGACAAAGTTTGCATGGATATAATTTGTACTTAAGTATATAAGAATTTTATTTCAAAATTAAAATGTATACCTAAGGTTAAAATGTCAATGTTTAAAATAATCGCACAGCCATAAAATTGCAAATTAAAATAACGAAAGTTTATATTTTCGAATAATTAAAAAACCTATCCTCGATAGGATAGGTTAGTTAATGTCAAAAAATAGTCTATAATCTCGATAGGCCTATCGATAGTATCGATACTATGGATAGCTAAGTTCAGTACAATAGTATCGAAAACTATACTAAACTATCGATAGTATCGATTGTTGTTACAATAGTCAACTATCGATAGTAACTTCGATATTGAGCATCGATACTATCGATAGTATTGTAGTTTTCGATACAATAGTATCAATACAATAGTACTGAACTTTGCTATCGATAGTCCGTATCGATACGCTATCGTTAGTGAACTATCGAACTGCAACACTGATGCTATCTATCCCTAATATACAGGATGTTCCGAGGAGGGGGTATTAAGCCAAAATGGGGTTGTTCTAGATGTCTAAGCGAAAAACTTTTGTTCTACAAGTTTCGGAAATTCTACTTCGTTTTCGAAAATTTTGAGTTTAAAGTTTGCATGAAAATCAGCTGTTTTTCAAAGTTTAGAGCCTTAAGGTGTCCTTTTATTTCGTTTGGACCACTACCATCTAAACATTAATTGCCTTTTTTTTTACAAAAACAGCTGTTTTTTTTGGTGATACAACTTTAAAATTTTCGAAAAAAAAGTTAGAATTTCCAAAAGTAATAGAATAAAAGTTGTTCGCCTAGACCTCCAGCACAACCCCCTTTAGGCTTAATACCCCCTCGTCGAAACACCCTGTATTTAAACACAAATATAACTAAATCCATTGTTGTATGAAAATCACATGCAAATAAATATAAATGCGCACTTACATAAATACAATGTTTAAGAATGATTGCAAGCTATAAATCAAAGAAATATCGGTCGTTTTAAAAAGTAACAAAGCAACTATATAATAACTAGGCATACCTAACATTTTCGCAGTGCGAATTTATTCTTTTTTCAGTTTTGTCAGTGATCATCTATCTATCAATAAGAATAATAATGCCAGCTTATGAGCACGATCATGATACAGTCCAATGGCATGTTGAGAAGATCACTCACCGTCTGGTCGCTAAATCTGGGAACGTTGAAGACAGGTATCATCTAGGCAAGATCATTCTTCAAAGCTTGGAAGACAATGGCGATCAGATTTTGCAGGTAAATTGTAATCTTACTAGTTTCAGTGATACTTTTTTCAAACTCTCTGTCATCTGAGCGATGTTCTAAGGATAGGTGAAACCCCAAATCATCAGGGGTCGCTACAGTTGGCACGACATCATCATTGACCATACCTTCTGCACTTCTGCTCATAAATTTGGCAATTTACGTCGGGCAGCCTCACTGACATAAATCCTCCTTTAGACCAAGCAGTTCACCCGCAACCGTGCTGAGTGAACTCCAGGTTCGCTAATCTCCCCCAGATGCCTTAGTCGCCTTTTACGACACCCACCGTACAAGAAGTGTTTGCCCTATACTATGCCGGGGCTACCATGACACTGTACTCAACTGAAAGTCATTAAAATCAATACGTTTTCCATTTTAACAGATAGATGGTTATACAGAAGAAGAAGAAACTAATGCATCAGTATTAAAACGAACGAAGCAATGTGCAGTAGCATTTAAAAAGCTTGGAGTTGGAAAAGATGATGTAATTGCATTAATGGCGCCCAATCATTTGGATCTGAATATCCCCTTTTACGCTGGTTTTACTATGGGAGCACCAATCGCCCCTGTAGATAGATTTTTAGGAGTCAGTAAGTATGATATCGATAAGTACCAACAATTATGGTTGAATTGTTAAACAAAGTACTTTATTCAATAAAACAAGTCAAACAATTTACAAAAATAATAAATCACAAAAAAAAGAAAAAAGACTTAATACCTAAAGCAATAAGAAGTTGTTGGTTGAATTTGTCTTTGAGAGATTTACATTACTTACTCCAATAGAAAGAGGACATCATTTCAAGCACTTCCATCTCAAATTCTGAATTTATTTAACTTATTTTTTAGATGAATTAAAAGACACATTTTTAATACTAACACCAAAGATAATATGCTGCCAAAGCGAGAAAGTAGAGGACGTGAAAATTGCTATTGAAAAAATTGCATTGAAATCAACAATCATCAGTTTTGATGGTGGAAACGGAGTTTTGAAGTTTTCGGACCTCATTGACAAGGAAGACGAAAATGAATTTGTGTAAGTAACATTTTAAATTAATGGATGATTCTTTCCTTTTTATGTACCTACATAACTATTTATGGTTTTCAGAGTAACAAACTTAGATCCGTCACAAACGGCCATTTTAGTACCAACTAGTGGTACAACCGGACTGCCTAAATACGCTGAAACCACACATATGAACTTTATTATACAGACTCCTCTTCTTTGGTAAGTATGTTTGCGAACAACTTGCCACCACACAACTCTTCAGAAGACCATGATTTAGATTTCTCAGATCAGCATTCAGATCATGGTCTACCTAGGCGTAGGAATTTTATTTAGTTAAATACATCTGAAAAGCTGTATGGTTCTATTATTGAGGTTATTTGAGGTTTTTGATCCTTTTGATCATAGGTATGCGGTATTTATCTATAAGCACCACGTTTCGGATCCGTAAGTGATGACATACGGATCCGAAACGTGGTGCTTCACTATAGGCCTTATGAATAAGCTTAGAGTTGCTCAAAGAGCTATGGAGAGAGCTATGCTCGGGGTTTCTCTACGGGATCGAATCAGAAATGAGGAGATACGTAAAAGAACGAGGGTCACCGACATAGCCAAACGGATTAGCTCTTTGAAGTGGCAGTGGGCAGGACATATAGCACGGAGAGCAGATGGTCGTTGGGGCCGAAAAGATCTCGAATGGAGACCGCGGATCGGAAAGCGCAGCGTTGGACGTCCACCAACGAGATGGACGGACGACTTAGTTAAGGCCGCGGGTTCACGATGGATGCAGGCCACTTATGACCGAAGCATCTGGAAATCTATGAGGGAGGCTTATGTCCAGCAGTGGACTTCTTACAGCTGAAATGATGATTTATCTATAAGAACTATTTTTCTAGCTCTAAATCAGTAAAAATGCCACCTTTCGGAAGATTCTTCGTCGTGTCACCACTCCAATGGCTCTCTGCTATAATGATGTACATCAACTCTCCAATTCTCAACATGTCAAGAATACAGTCCACTTCAAACATTACTCCGGAACATGCTTACAGTTTGATAAATAAATTCAAGGTGAGCGCTGAAGTTAATAGAATATTTTCCAATTTAATCTGTTTTTCTAAGAGCAGAGTAGGTACTTAGCAAAGTAGGTAGGTAGGTACGTTTGCATCTTACAAAGCGACACAAATTTGTTTTTTTTTTTTGGATTTAAGATGACAGTCTACCTACTCTTTTTCCATACAAACGTAGTCGACTGTTTCCTCCCTGGATAAACACATTAGAGCAATAATGTTTGTTAAAAAGAGTTTATGCCATAAAACCTATATCTGGCATGACCATGCGCCTACATTTTCGTTTTTTTTTTCAATTTCTAGTTAGAATAGAAATTAAATACCTACAGAAAATTTAGAAAACGAAAAAAAAAAGGGGCAAGTGCGACACTCGCGCATAAAGGGTTCCGTACCACTATCACAATTGGATACGGAACCCTAAAATAGTTTACAACAACCAATTTTTAAATTTTATAGGAAAATATGAAATATTTATCTTCTATTCTTACTCCCATCAAACGACCGAATCACTCAAAAAAAAAAACCTTGGCACAAAGAAAATCTGAAACATAAGAGAAACTCTTTGGTAAGTAAGGCAGACTAGTATATTTGACAGATAGGGCAGCCATTTTGAATTCCATGACCAACTCGATTTGTCCTCCTGTCCCTGTTTCTGTCCTGACTCCTTGTTATTTTTGAAACACGTTTGTTGTATGGGAGCCCCTTTTATATAATTGTTTTATTTTGTTTTTAGTATTTGTTGTTGTAGCGGCAACCGAAATACATCTTCTGTGAAAATTTCAACCTTCTAGCTATTACGGTTCATGAGATACAGCCTGGTGACAGAGTCAGACGGACAGACGGACAGACGGACGGACGGACGGACGGACGGACGGACGGACGGACGGACGGACGGACGGACGGACGGACAGACAGCGAAGTCTCAGTAATAGGGTCCCGTTTTTACCTTTAGGTACGGAACCCTAAAAAACAAAACGTGGCATGGTCATGGCTGATATAGGACTTATATATAAATATATAAAATATATAAATATTGCACGACGTTACACACAGCGCAATCTAGTCCCAAACTAAGCACTAGGCTTGTACTATGGGTACTAGACAACGGATATACTACATAATACTACATATTATGCTTTTTTTTACTTATGGCATAAACATATTTATTCTAATACCTTTATCCAGGAGGAAAACAGTCGTCTTCGTTTGTAAGATTTTGTATGGAGAAAAGAGTAAATAATAATAATAAATAAATAATATAAAAATAAATAATAAATAAATAATATAAAAACTTAAATTTAAGAAATAAAATAAATGAGTGAATAAATAAATAAAAATCTTTATTAACACTCCAAAGACAAAAATATACACAGATGTTTCCATGGTCCCTACACTAGGCTAAGCCTGTCTTGTAGGCAACCATTAGAACCGAGTTAACAAAATGTAAAATTAGAAAAATAAAACGTCAGCGATACACATTTGACACATTCTGATAGACAACAAAAGGGTAAAAACTTAAACAGATAAACAATCGTTTTCTTATTATGTGGGTAGGTAGTTGATAATAAATATCAGTTAGTAACTGATTGCGTAGTGTGAAAGAAAAAGTATGTGGTATGTGGAAGGAAGATTAAGGTTGCGACCGAGAGTGACAATGAGGCAGTGCCGGAACCCCCACAGTCACCAGCCTCTTGAGAGTTGGGCATGGGGTCAGGAATTCAACTCAAGAACTTTCCTACGTGATCTTTCTTATGATTCCTTCAATCTCATAGCAGTTTAGTTTACTTAAAAAATTCTTAACTTTAATTTTTAGGTCTCTAGTTGACAAACATTTAAAATCACAGAAGTTATTTATTTTGCTATATATATACGGGTGTGAGAAATTATTGAAGCGACGAGCAAAGACGGTATTGATGTTGGGCAACGGAGGCAAAAAAACTCGCCGCTGTAGCATATCCCTGTAATTTGGCAAAGCAGAGACACTACGATGGTACTTCACGCAAACCCTATGGATGTAAAGGCTACGGACACTCAGCTCATCAAATTCTTTATAGACAGCCGTCGTTGCATGTCGGCGCGGCCTTTTAAGAATCACCTTAAAGACTGCGCGCTGTGCTCTCTCTAACATCATCATATAGCAAGCCGCTGAGCCTCCCCATATTGTGATACAGTAGGATATCACAGATTGACCAATGCTGACGTAAACCATCTTAAGGAGGTTTAAATCCGCCGCATAGCGTAAGTTTTTAAATATATAAATCAGCTTGCGAGTCCTTTTGGATGCATCTAGAAGGTGTTGTTTAAAGTTGAGCTGTTCGTCGAGTGTAACTCCGAGATACTTCATAGTAGCTGATCTTAGTACTCTGTCGCAGTTACATGAAGTTAAGGGTCTAGATTCATTGCTTGATGGGCACGTGTGCAGACGGATGTCAATTGGTTTCTGTGGGGCTGACGCTTTAGTTTTGTGAAAACACAAATACTTAGTTTTAGATGGGTTTAATGTCAATAAGTTATCTTGCAACCAATTTGCCATCAGCTCCAGACCACGTTCAGCCGTCACCTCCACTTCCGACCAACTCGAACCGTGGAAAACGACAGCAGTATCGTCTGCGTAACAGATGATGTCCGCATTAGCAAGTTTTGTATTAGAGATGTCGTTCAAGTATAGAAGAAAAAGAGTGGGGCCCAAAATACTACCCTGTGGTACTCCGAAGTCAATGCTACCCGGCTCACTCTTAGCTTGGTCAATTTTTATGCATTGCGTACGTTCAGTAAGATAGCTCACAAACCAGTTCAATGTTACCCCCCTTACCCCATACAGCTCAAGTTTTCTAATGAGTATCGGTATTGAGACCGTATCAAAAGCCTTTGATAAATCGAGAAAAACACCCAAACAGGCCCGATTATTATCTAGGTGGGACACCACTGATTGAGTAAGGAGTTCCACCGCGTCTTCTGTAGACCTATGGGCTCTAAAACCAAATTGCGCATTTGAAATCAAGTTGTTAGATTCCACAAACTTTGTAAGCCGACGATGCACTATCTTTTCGAGGATCTTCGAGAAGCACCCCAGGAGTGAGATGGGCCTATAGTTACTTGGCTCAGTTTTATCTCCTGCCTTGTAAATTGGAATGACTGCAGCTAATTTCCAGTTCCTAGGGAACACCCCCGTGGAAATACTAAGGTTATAGATGTACGTCAGAGGTACAGCTATGCTTCTACTAATCCTTTTTAGAAGTCGAGCTGTAATGCCATCAAAACCCGGTGCAGAGTCTGTTTTTAGCGCTGCTATAAGTGAAAGAACTTCTGATTCGTCACATGGGGATAAGAAAAGCGACTGAGCTGGGGAGTTTTCCACTGCAACGTCTCGGGCTAAGGATTCCTCCGTTGTATTTTTAGCGGATAGTATATCACTTGCAAGACGTTCTCCTATTTTAGAGAAGTAGCCATTACAGATCGAAAGTGACTCTGCTACTGTTGGTGCTATACGGGTTAATTCGGTTGCTTTATTATTGATTTTCCTAGTGTATGTAATGTTTTTGATTGCGTGCCATAGCTTTTTAGTGTCATTTTTATTCTTTTGCAGTTCGTCTGAGTCATATTGCCGCTTCAGTTTCCTCAAAAGACTTATGTAGAAGTTTCTATATCGAGTAAAAACCAGCCTAGCATTTGAGTCAGTGGGGTTCTTTCTGGATTTCGCATGCAGTCTATCCTTCTGACGTGAACATCTTAATAAGCCCGCAGTCATCCAGGGCTCGAAAGTTAATTTAGAACGACTGACCAATATCTGTTTTGAATTTTTATTTATTATATTATTCAAAGTACCTTCGAATTCTGAAACCGCGTCATTCACACTATCCCTACAAGTAACCATAGTCCAGTCACAATTGCCGATTTCAGCTTCAATACCTTCGTAGTCAGTTTTCTTAGTAAAAATTTTTGTTTTTGTTGGTTGCGTTAGTTTAGTATTGACTCCAGCTATAACAATATCATGATCTGTAGGGGTTGATTTGCATATTACTGATACTGTCTTGCATTTTATTGACCTAGTTACGTTAATGTGGTCTAGACAAGAACTGCCCCTAGTAGGTTTTGTTATTGCTGGAATTAAGTTAAGCTCTGCCAGAGCACAGAGGTAGTTATCGATTAATTCTAAGTCTTCGTTCTTATCCGAGCATATATTAATGTTAATGTCTCCAGTCACCACAATACAGGGACAATGTTTGATGGATTTAACAGATTCGGTTAAAGAATTAAAGAACCGTGCCCCCGCAGTTGTAGCAGGGGATCGATAAATAGCGAGAATGGCAAATTGGTGTGCGACAGATATTTTTAGGCAGTTAGCATCATCAAATTCGAGTTCAGTTACTTCAGGTGTCCATTTATTTCTTACATAAGCTACTACACCGCAGTTCTGATTTTTGTATATATGTGATCTAAAAGACGTATACCCACTGATTTGTTTAAGAATCCCGGCCTCGTGCAACCAACATTCCGACAGTACAATGACGTCGAACTGTATATCAAATCGTGCGAGGATGACGAGGAATTGTTCAAAGTTTTTATTAATGCTTCGGATGTTCAACGATAGTATTCTGAGATTGCAGTTTGCAGAGCAGACAATTTCCTTACATAATTCAGGCTCATCAATGATGTGGCAAGGTATGTCAATCGAATCGAGATCATCTATAATTAGTGAATCAACCATTTTTAACGTGCATACTTGATAAAATGAATTTAGATAAGCCACAATATGCAATCCAGAGAAAACATGAATTTAACAGTAATGTAATGTGGAAATTAGTCTGTATAAAATTAATATTACCCTTAAACGATTCTGTTTTCCAAGTATAAACTGCGAATGCTAAGATTGAATTAATGTGAGTTGCTAAAGAGTGAAATGTGTTTTTGCTAGGTAACATTTTTGTGAGTGTATGTGAGATTGAAAGTTTAAAGAAATACAAATACAACAATAATCTAGTTCTTATCAATAACAGGAGGCCGAATTTTGTCCGCAATGTCTCCATAATTTTTGATGGTAATAACTTCAACGCCCCTTCGTTCATTCTTCTTGACGTAAATGTTACCGCCTTTCGTCCAGCAAAACTTGAAGTCGGCAACTTTGCACGCTGTTCTGCAGTCACGAAACAACATACGGTTCGCTCGTGTTAATCTTTCGTTGAAATATATGTTGGCAGGTGGGCAGTTCATATCAACGTCCTTGGTAGTCAGACGCCTAGCTCTTGCTGATTTCAGGAACTTGTCGCGGGTAGCCCCGCGCGTGAAACGTACCACTAGTGGTCGCGCGATGTTTTTCTCAGTTGTGCGACGACCAACCCTGCTCACAAAGTCAACGTCCGAGTCACACACATTCACTCCAGCGACCGCAGAGATAGTCATTATCATATGGTGAGGATTTTCAGACGGGATCTCTGGTATTCCATTAATCTCAATCTCGTTTCTGAGCGCTGCCTGAGATAGGCCATTTAGTTGATTCTGCAGGAGATCGTTCGCGTTCCTGAGGGTTACAATCTCTGCAGCCTTCTCCTCAGCCACCTGAAGGCGATTCTCCAATCCGAGTACAGAAGTCGACAGGTCATCCACTCTCTTCTCACAACGCTTCAAGGCATTGATAGCAACATCAAACTCCGACTTCATTGAACCAATGGCCTCCCTTAGCTGCCTAATTTCGTCGGTGAGTAATAGAAGGTAATAGAATTAGAGTAGGTAGACTGTCCCCTTAAGACTTGTTTTATACGCCATTTAATAAAAACGATGCTTATGTACAATATTCTAGAGCAACTGACTTTGGTATTCTAGTATAATAAAAAAACCTTCTTCGCTCTGCGTCTCCAGCCAGATAAATAAAATAATAAAATAAATAAATAAATTCTGTGAACAACACACAGCGCCATCTAGCCCCGTGGTAAGCGACTAAGCTTGTGTTACGGTGACTAGACAACGGATATAATACTTATATTTATTTTTCTTTTGTAAATACATACATATTTTACATAGAGGGACACCCAGACCAGACACAAATATTTATTTATTACTTTATAAGCATAAATACTTGCACCCGGCGGGAATCGAAACCGCAACCTCCTGCATTGCAGTCACGCTTTCGCACGACGCGCCACAGAGGTCGACAAAAGCTATTGTATATTATGTCATATTTTCAGCCGAACTTCATGATAATGAGTCCTACAATGATGACGACCCTCATGAAGACAGAAGAAAAGGGAACATGTGATTTCTCCAGTATCGAATACATTTTGTTAGGTGGCAGTGCAGTTCATTCTGATCTTGTGACTGAAGTAAAGGTAGGTACTTACAAATACAGTAATTAGCTATATCTATAAAAGACTTAATCCTGACTGACTGATCATCGCACATCCTAAACCGGCTGAAGCTCATACGATGCGATGTAGACATCCGATAAGAAAGTTTTTTTGACGAGATTGGAACTTATGAGGGTAAAAACGCGGGACCCAGATATAAGTTTGTACCGCACAAAATTCTTGGCTAATTTTTACCTAGTGGAAGAGTCAAATTTATAACTTTTGTGTTCATCGTTTTCAGAAAATGTTACCGAATGCCACCGTCGTTACTGGTTATGGAATGACTGAAGTGACTGGCATGGCTTTGGAGCATAAGTATTCATCACCCTTGAAAAGCTGTGGAAAACCATTGAGAAATTTACAATACAAAGTAAGAACTATCCTAGTTTTCATTTAGATAGGTACAAATATTATGTAAGACCAGTATACCTACCTATTTATCAATTTGTTTTTTACGTAGCTCGATATTTCGCCAGTCATTTCAACTGATTAGTTTCGACAACAAGCAAGATGTAGTAATTAACAATCATGTTAATTTATAATTATAACGTTAATATTAAGTGCCTAGACATCTACTTACATGAAAATATTGATAATATTATGAGGTCATTTACTAACTAAACTACTTCAAAAAAGGGAAAACTAAAGAAAACTAATATAAACCTTTAAAGATAGAAGTTTAAAACGTTGGTAAATTTGTAATTAACCTGCCCGCTTGAAACTTCAGAGGTTATAATAGTTTTATTTTTTTTAATCAATGTATTGATGTCGTACCTAATTTTTATTATTCCGCCGGTGTCGTCAGTTTACGTACTTTCAGCAATTTTAACTATAGGATTAGGTGCGCGTAATCGTGTTTTGACAATAACCTAACATATTCTAGTCGGGGTGCTTCATATCGTGTTTTATAGTTTAAGTAAACGTTAGGTGGGCAAAACACTGTAAGTAAACGACCGAATTATACAAATTATCTTCGATCTATTAATATTATAATGTATAGGTACGCGACAAGTTAATTTCATTCTCCTCCTTCGTTTTATTTTTGAAGTCGGTTATGAACAAGTCAAACAAGTGAAGATCAAGTGAACAAGTGAACAAGTGAAGACGAGAGTTTACCCAACTATTATCAAATATAGGTGGTTACTAATAGCTTGGTCATATTATGTTACTAGCACGTTATCTTTAACAATACAATACCAGACTACATTGTACAACTTATATATTTTAGTTCTGAAATGATCAGGTCATCCCTAGAGATAAGGGCATCAGCATAACATAGCAAAGGCCAGTTTTATTGCTAAATTTATATTTCGAAATATATTTTACAGCTAGTAGACCTCGAAACTGGTAAAGATGTTATTAACGAACCTTATGCAAATGGGGAGATGTGGTTGAAAGCACCTGGAGTTGTCAAGGTAAATAGCTTATTTCTAGATGACAAACTTTATAATTGTGGTAACTAAACGTGAATGACCACATACGGGAAAGCAGATCGTCCCTTGGTTTTTAATTATAATATACCTAACAGTAATAACGTGATCTGTGACCTAGCTTATAATAAGTCATCAAACAAACGGCCTGAGCACCTATTCTGTAATTAATTGTCTTAACTATGTCTCAGCTCTGTTCAATCTTTTTCAATAATGGTTCAACAATTTTGGAAGAGACGAGTTTTTTTTTTTTTTGGGATTTTGGCTTGGGAATTTTGGATATATTTGACTCTTACAACTATTTTAGTTTTAGAAAATCTTTGCCAACTTGCCTAATTTTTTACTGTCCTTATTATCTTACAACTAGTAGGAAACATCCACGACGATTGCACGGGACATGGTATTAGTTTTCATTTCACAGCGTTTGCTTCAAATCATTAGTGAACTTTTATCTTTGTTTATTTTCTAAGGGATACTACGGAAACCCCGAAGCTGCCATAGGTACGTTTACTGAAGATGGATGGTTAAAGTCAGGAGATATGATGTACAGAGATGAAAATTGGAATTTCTATTTTATTGAAAGAATCAAACTGCTACTCAAATACAGAAACCATCAGGTAACATTGATACATCTATTAAACAATTTTAATGGTTAACCCGAAATTTACATAAAGATGTCATCCAGATATCCCCAGTGGAAGTAGAAAGTGTGATCCGACAGCATCCCGGTGTCCTGGACGTGGCAGTGACAGGTATACCCGACGAGGAGTACGGAGACTTACCAGTCGCCTGCGTCGTCACCAGATCGGGGCACAAGGTCACCGCACAGGAGATCAAGGACTTGGTAAAAGGCAAGTGTCATTTCCATCCAAGGGCAAACCTTACTTATCTTGACTTATCGCGGTGTAGATCAAGATCATCCCGCTCCATTGCCATCGTCTGCCTTTTGCCGTCTGTCAAAAGGTTGCCTGGAAGAGATCGCTTTTAGCGATAAGGCCGCCCATTGTACCTTTTCTACAATTAGCTATAAGTTTTTGTTTATGTAATGTGTTTTGTAAAGTTTTGGCACAAAATCTATCTATCTGTCTATCTGTCGCGTGGGCACCTATTCTATAGCTAAATTATAAAACTTCAATATCGTTAGATTTTTCTTAAAAAACGGTCTATTGATGGTAACTTTGCAAGCAGTTACTAGAACACTTCAAAAGCTTTAGCAAAATCTATCGCATTTTCTATGCCCTAAGGTTTGCTGAAAGACTACTCTTTTTAGGGTTAAACTCGCCTATGTACATGAATTCTTTTTATTTATGTTTGTATGGTTTTGTGGTGTGTAAATTAAAGAATAAAGAGGAAACTATGAAACAATTCTAAAAAACGTTAAACTTTAACGATGCTGAACCAATTTAGTTATAGAATACATGCCGTGATCATGTTCCTGTAGAATAGTGGTATCCTAACTAATCGTTTATTATTTTGGCCCTGCCAGACAGGCCACAATTATGTACAACTGCTAAGTGTTTTAAATATTTTAACGAAACCAACGTTTAAATTTTCAGCAAACATGACAGACACAAAACAGTTGCGAGGAGGCGTACTGTTTTTAAATGAACTACCAATGACGGCATCGACTAAAGTCCATAGGAGAAAACTCAAGGAAATTGTGCTCGATTCAAAGTTAGAATAGTTACAACAAACAAAACAAGAAGAAATCACGATCTTAAAAATTCACCATATCACATGGGTCCCCATGTAGCGCTTTGGTAGCGTACTCGGCCGGCAAGCGAGGGGCAAAGACTCGAATCCTGTCATGAGAGGATTTTTGATGATGTATTTCTCATTGTACCTAAAATATTTTTAGAATAGTTGATAATTATAACCACATAATACTTGTATGTGCTCTTTTATATAGGTAGGTATATGGATCAAATAATCGGTGTAAAGGTTTAAAATATAATAAAACTCCGTTGTTATGTATTTACCACAAAGTACATTATATATTATAGGTAATAGAGACATCAGTAAAAATTGCGACTACAGCGCCTCTGACATTTGATAGAGTAACTAAAATAACCTACCGTCGCGCGACGGCCCACTAATTTTATTTTATTTTATTTGAAATAATGCAGGTACCTAATAAATGTAAAATTCTTTGCTTCTAACAAAATTATTATTAAATAACAAAGAATTCCACATTTTATCATAGTCACTTAAAAAAAAAAAATACACAATGTTTATATGACGAATTTATTTCCTTTTTCTTTTATTACAATAATCTGCTGCTAACTTTTTTACAACATCTTCTTCAATCACCTCTCTGTCCCTCCTGCGACTTTTCAAAATATTATTTATAGAGGGGTCGTCGAAGTCCAGATTCAAAGCCAAATTATTATGAAAAAGCACAAAAACACAACATTCAGAACAGCAAAACGAAACCGAATGGGAAAAAAATAGGGTTGCTATACCTGGAGTTTTTTTCCCCAGAAAGGAGATAAAAAAAAGATTAATAAATATTTTTTGAATTATTTTAATGTAATGTAATTGATTCATTACATATAATATGGATTTTATTATCTGAAATAAATGTTTTTAATATTCTATTTTGAGTGCTTAAACTTGCACTGGGCTTTCTTAGAAGTGTTTTTTTTTAAGAAACAATACTTCTGCAAAAACACAACGCACGATAGACGCAGGGCTGGATTCGAACCAGCATCTTGACGACCTCTGTGGCGCGTCGTGCGAATGCCCGACTGCAATGCAGAAGGTTGCGGGTTCGATTCCCGCCGGGTGCAAGTATTTATGCTTAAAAAATAAATAAAATTTATGTCTGGTCTGGGTGTTCCTCTATGTATAATATTATTATGTATGTATTTACAAAAGAAAAATAAATATAAGTATTATATCCGTTGTCTAGTCACCGTAACACAAGCTTAGTCGCTTACCAAGGGGCTAGATGGCGCTGTGTGTTGTTGACACAATTTATTTATTTATGTTACTCAAACCGGGAGTAAGATGCTGGTTCAATTCAAAATCAAATAAAGATGAGTACCTACCTAATTAATTAGATGGAGTAAAATGTCAATTATAAAATTAAATGTCATTGGAATAAAATAAAACAAAAATGGGAAGTTTTGACGGGAACGCCAAGACAACATGTCGTGCTCCAATTTTATTTTCGTGAAACTATATTGTAAACCAGGTTAAATTCTCGGCCTAATAGGTCTTTTTCCAGATTCAGAGATTGAATTATAGGTATACCGACTGGGTCTTATAACCTGGCGGGTTAAAAATAAAGTTCAAAAAGATATTTGAATATGGTGTCTACTTTTATTTCTTTTCATTAGAAGTATTATTAAATGGATTTTTTGTGATTTTTACCACTGTTTACGCTGTTGTGGTTTTGAAAATTATAAGGAAATTATAAGTCCGTATCTGGCAACCCTAACTACACCACAATACAGTTTCGTGAAAATAGTGACATCTAACATTTGACGTAGAAACTACCTAGTACCAAAGCACGTCATAGTTTCAAAATAAGTTCGAGCTGAAAAGGCTGTGGTATTTACTTATATTTAACGTAGTATTTTTATTAGTCACATAATCATCAGTTCATGACCGTACCCTTGTAAACGTAAATAAGAAATTATAATTTTCTTAACTTTCTCTGAGAACATTAATAGCCTTATTAATAAACGAGGAGTAGGGGTGGAATAACTTACAGATTTAAAGTAAGCGCCTAATACATTTTAATAGCAACTACTTGATGCGTTAGTAACTAACACTTACGCTGCTATTAATAAATATCAGGCGCTTACTATTTCTATTTGCGACTATTAATGCTAATACTAGCAAATAGATAGTCTTAGTTCCATGCGTTATAGGAAACCAGCGATTCTGACGGTGGCGAATAAACATATTTTCAATTTGAGTGTGAGTGTATTCTCAAATAAAAATATTTATAAGCTTATACGTTTATTTTGCTAATCATGCGTTTACTTAAAAATATCCTTCAACTTAGCTAAGTATATGCTCTGAAATGAGATTTGCAAAGAGCAAAATCTTCTAAGTTTTTTATAAACATGTTAAATTGTTGACCCTGGCGCCCCCTAGCGAACTGAAACTTTTAAACTATAAGAACTTGCCCAAAAGGAGTCATAGGTATTACGCAACGCAAAACAACCGTCTAAAATCGACCTAGTAGTTTCATAGGATCATGACATGATATAGACATTGTCTATAATAGCGCCCCCTAGCGATCTGAAACATCCGTTTTGAAAACAATGCTTATTAAAGTTGAGGATATTTACTAGGTCGTGTATGTTGTGAAAACACGATTACAGAATATTATAATAAAATCACAAGCTTCCCTCCAAATTTTACAAATAAATAGGACTAGGCAGTCAATATTTTACATGCAGGGCATCTATTTTCGAAATTCAAAATAAGGACGGACGGATCCGGATAGTCTCCATTCTCTTTCTCCGTACAAACGTTAGTTTAAATTTTCCTCCCTGGATAAAGACATTAGAGCAAATATGGTTTTATGCCATAAAACTTATATCAGTCATGCATGACTATGCATCTACCTTTTTATTTTTTCATTTATTTATTTTTTATTATTATTTTAATAAGAAAAAAAAAAAACAAAAAAAAAGGGTGATGCATTGTCATGACAGATATAGGTTTTATGGCATAAACATATTTGCTCTAATGTCTTTATCCAGGGAGGAAAATTTAAACTACCTACCTACATTTGTATGGAGAAAGAGAATGGAGACTATCATCTTAATGTTTTGTTATCTTTTAATTACAAATTGTTTGATTTTACAGCGGTCGGTTCGGCATTTGCCCCCTTTCGAAATATGGACACAAATTGTACCCTACTTACAAATTATAGAGATATGCCCACTTTTTGAAATCCCATACATTTTGTTAGGACTTAGCTCACCTTCTTGACGTTACTAATATTTGTTCTCAATATGCCCCCTTTATGGACTCTTTTATTGACGATGTAGAGATTTGCCCTTTTTGGTACAGTCACTAAGAAAACATTTTACTTATAGTTATTTATTATACATTATACTTTAATAAAATTCACTTTTGGTAATCTTGACAAACATTCTAACATATTTATTTATAGTATGTAGATTTTTCTTTTAACTTTTGCTATGTTGGATTGAAATTAAACTCATTTTTCCGGTTTTTTGACTTCAAAAATCATTTTCTTTAATCTCTCGATATCTTTTGATCCATGATTATATCATTTTGTAGGTAGTAGGTATGTTGTAGGTATATGGAACATTTTCTATTTCTTCTTTAGAAGGGAGAAAAAATTACTATTTCTTTTATTGAGACGCAATATCCTATTATAAATCCTTCAATTAGAAAAAAAAACTAATTAGGTTTCTTCGTAATTCGTCTACTCATCTTTGCGCTTTTTTGCGCATTAGTTTTATTATTTTCAGCATTTTATCAACGCCGTACGTTTTAAGGTATTTCTAGACCTTTAGTTCACGGGAAGACGGGTCACGGGCATGGGTGAAAATGAGTTTCATTTTAATCCAACAACGCGAAAATACAAGAAAAATCTGGGTTTCTTCGTTTTCACAATTCTATTGATTTGACATTGCCACCCTTCGGTAGCGTTTGTTGAACGATGGCGAGTGCAGTTGAAACAACTTCTCACATGTAAAATTTCTGGCTTTTTTTTAATTAAATAATGTCAACTAAAAAATCGACCCTCGCTCTTCTACTTACTGTAATTTTTTGTTAGTACCTACCAAGGAAGATGTAGTACACATACTATACCTACTTAGTTTTCTACATCTAGCCCAATAACATAAAAAAGTAGGTAGGTACCGACTGAAAAGAATGTTATATTTTGTGTGCTCGTCTATACAAAAAGTGGTCAAAATGCGAAAAATAACAGGGAGAGTTCCAATTTTGTACTAAACACGAAAAAATCACCGTTGTTTTAGTAAAAGGGACAAACAGCGAAAGTGGGCAAAGTAGGTAGGTACTAACAAAAAGTATGGGATTCCGAAAAGTGGGCAAATCTCTATAATTTGTAAGGAGTGGACAATTTGTGTCCACTCCTCACTCCTCCTTATTTGAAAGGGGGCAAATGCCGAACAGACCTCTAAAATTTTGCGTACCTACCTTTTGCGTATCTTACGTCCTTCATTAACACATCTGAAATTCGCTAGCGCTATCTCTGTCACGCAATTGGGGTTAGACACACACACACAAAACCAACATAATCTAACCCCAAACGCATGTTTTGTATACCTACGTGGCCGTCAAGGTTTTTAAGTATTTGCTAGCCGCGCAGTTTTACCCACCTTAGACCCGATCTCACGGGAATTTTCAAAAACCCTTTCTTATCGAATGCCTACATTATATAAAGAAGACACTCTGCTTTGCTTGCCGTGGTCGGCGGGGCGTCAGCGGGTCCGGGGGTCCTTTCCAAGGTGGTGCCCGCGTGGAAGAATAGAAAGTCACCTCGACCCTTGGTGCTGAAGTCAGGGGGGTTTACCACCGGCTCTTAGGGGGCCTGATGAGATGAGGCCTGAAAAGGCCGCCGCTGTCGAGGGTGGTAGATGCAGTCCGCGAGGAATTCCCACTGGCCTCGACAGTTGCGAAGCGAGGGTCATCGTGTGGGTTTCATTGGTAAACCTACTGCAAGGAGCCCAACACACCGGGCCGCTTACCTCTTAGAGTGGCCTGACGGTGCATAAGGCGCATTACCCACGTAAAAAAATCACCTACATACTTAGGTACTGTAAATGTCTGTTTTTACAAATTTTTGTTTTCAATTTTTGTTTTTGTGTTGTAAAACTAATCGTGTTACAAACCCCAATAATAAAGACAAGTAGACGGGTAATTGTTTTAAAATGACATTATTGTTATCTTTCTAGAATTAAGTACACAAATTACGAAAAAAAAAAGAGAAAATATAAACTATAAAGCAACAATTGCAATTGAAATTAAGATAGTATTTTCGTATAAAATGTGGAATCAATTATTTTTTGTTATAGTTACAAACATTCATCTGAGAAGCCAACATGAAGTTCCTCGTGGTAAGTCACACCTTCGATGTACCTACTATATCTAAAGTAAAGTAAATATTTATTGTTTCGCTGTTACTTTACTTTATCTACTGATCTACTTTATAAAATTATGTACCCTAATATTGTAGGATCCCTGGTAGGTACATTTTTGAAATTGATTACTATCAAGCTAATTTTCCGTGACTAGCTTCATTCTAATGAGACGCCCAACAATTTCCTATACGAAACTCTCGATTGTGGTAGAAAACAGAGGTAGGATCTGTAGGTATTACTTACCCTTTTTTTCATTTATTTATCAAACAAAGATTTATTACAAACTAGCTGACCCGGCAAACGTTGTTTTGCCTTATAAATTATAGATATAAACCTCACGGAGCCCGAGACCTTTCCAACGAATGCAAAACCGTGGAAATCGGTTCGTGCGTTCTGGAGTTATAGCGTCAGGAAGGAAAACCCGACTTATTTTTATATAGTAGACTAGCTGACCCGGCAAACGTTGTTTTGCCTTATAAATTATAGATAATTAAATTTTTCCTGAATTTTCTTTGCTATAAACCTCACGGAGCCCGAGACCTTTCCAACGAATGCAAAACCGTGGAAATCGGTTCGTGCGTTCTGGAGTTATAGCGTCAGGAAGGAAAACCCGACTTATTTTTATATAGTAGATAGATATATAACCTAAATAACATTTAAAAAGCAATGAGGTTTGTAGCAAATGCTATTAATATACTTAATAATTATTATTATAAGCCGCGTCGTCATCCGTTAATTGTTTTAAAAAATTAGATTTTAACTTTATCTTAACAGTATTTGGTCTGGCATTATCAGTATTTCGCAAGTTTGAAGGTACCTAAGTTAGTACTTATAAACATCTATAGGCGAGGGTAAACGTGATATTCGGCGTGGCGATACCGGCCGCCCCGTGGCGACGCCTTGCACCGCTATAAAATATGATGGAATATACGAACGAACGCTTTACGAAGAGAGTCGATGTTCCACATCTGCCAGGCGTCCCGTGATGGCTCACATTATTTTTTTCTCTTTCTTTTCCTTTCTTTCCCACCTACAATAGTACGCGTTTTTTGCTTTTTATTAGTGTTTAATGTGGATTGGTAATCTACTATATAAAAATAAGTCGGGTTTTCCTTCCTGACGCTATAACTCGAGAACGCACGAACCGATTTCCACGGTTTTGCATTCGTTGGAAAGGTCACGGGCTCCGTGAGGTTTATAGCAAAGAAAATTCAGGAAAAATTTAATTATCTATAATTTATAAGGCAAAACAACGTTTGCCGGGTCAGCTAGTGGTTTATACATTTCTATTTGGCTTATGTTGTGACTTTACGTCATTCTTACTCTTCCTCATTTCATGATATTTCAATTTATTTCAGTAGAACTTTGACCTAACTGTAGACGCTTTGCATTTTGAAAAAATGTAAAAAAAAAATACAAAGAACTAAATCATTTTTAATAAATGAATATTAAAGTAGGACATATATAAAAAAATAAGTGTATATCACAATTTAATAATAATTGTACACAACATACAAATAGAAAAACAATAAAAATGGTGAAAAAAATACAAACAACACTAAAACTTAAATCTAAAAGGAAAAAAATCCGTCGTCGAAAAACCCTAATTGTTGTAATAAAAAAGTTATTCTGAAAACAGTAATCAAAAAGTTTCAATTTGATTTTTCTCGATTTTATAGAATGAGGAGGAACACTAACTTTTTATCCTGGCAGAGGGCGTTAGTCGGATGATCTTTGGTTTGAATTAAGAACTGTCAAACAGCTGTTTTTTACAACTCTCGGCGCCAAATTGGCCATATCAGTCTCAGACCGAAAGAAAAAAAACTCGGCGTTTTCATTTGCGACCATCATCAAAACAAAAAGATCATCTGCTCACAGCGCCATCTGCTCACAGCTTTGCGTGTGGCACCCCATTGAAAGGGCACGCTAAACTCACGTTCAACTTTGTTTCAGCTATTGTTAGTGGTCCTCTGCGTCATCTCTCAAGTAATGTCGGGGGCACCAAGGAGGCCACCGCCTCCAGCCACAATAAATTGGGCAGATGCAGATATATATTTTGCTCAGAATAATGTAAAACAAGGAAGTGACGTATTAAGTTCAACGGACCAAAAGAACATTGGGCAGGTCAATAGTAACCAGCAAGGATAACTGATGGTACAACCGAGACCACATGCATACAGATACGACCCTGCCAGGCTCCGAACCCGCTAAATATGTTTGTCTCAACATCGAATGTCGATATATCACCATCGAGTCACATCGTCTTCTGTATGCCTTGCATTAAAACGTTATAAATATTGGACTTTTATTTTATTTTATTTTTAACCCCCGACGGAAAAAGAGGGGTGTTATAATACCACATGTAGGTACTTACATGTGGTATTAAACACCCCTCTATACCTAATAATCTGTTCTATAAAAATAATGTAACCAAATAAAATTGTCACAATATTATAAAAAGAAAACAAATTTTCGAAGGTTTTTATATTTGGTTGCTGTTTTTAATTTTATTCGACAGATATGTATTCAATAAAACACAACACACAAATAGAATAGGTAACAATATTAAAAGGTGAAAAACAAACAACACTAAAACTAAAACTTAAATCTAAAAAGAAAAAAACCCGTCGTCGATAACACCCTCCCGAGACATGGTCCCCAAGATGCTGGCGGCATTCCCCCTCTGAATAGCGAGACTAACTCGCTGAGACAGAAAGCCGCCAGCCCTGGGATCACCAGTCGCCTCGATGAGACGCCTCGACAACTCCTTATACTCCTCGACAGATATCTTGTATCTGTAGATTTTAAAATCAACCACAAGTGATTTTCCCTTTTTAGGGTTCCGTTCCCAAAGGGTAAAAACGGGACCCTATTACTGAGACTTCGCTGTCTGTCCGTCTGTCACCAGGCTGTATCTCAGAACCGTAATAGCTAGACTGTTGAAAATTTCACAGAAGATGTATTTCGATTGCCGCTACAACAACAAATACTAAAAACCAATTAAAATAAATATTTAAGAGGGGCTCCCATACAACAAACGTGTTTTAAAAACATCGAATCGAGTAGGTCATGAAATTCAAAATGGCTGCCCTATCTGTCAAATATACCAGTCTGCCTTCACTTACCAAAGAGTTTCTTAATTATAAGTTTCAGATTGTCTTTGTGATAAAGTTTTTTTTTTTCATTTTTTTAGTGGTGTGGTCGTTTGTATGATGGAAGTATGAATCGAAGCTAAATATGTCACATTTTCCTATAAAATTTTAAAATTGGTAAACGATTTTAGGGTTCGGTACCCAATTGTGATAGTGGTACGGAACCCTTCGTGCGCGAGTTTCGCACTTGGCCGGGTTTTTCAGTTTATTAAGCTTAGTTTTATTTATTAGTCTATTATTAAGAAGCTAATACTAATAATTGAGAGAGAAAAGAGCTGGGGGCTACTTTGACCAACGAATAGGTTTTGCTATCCAAAGGGGCAATGCAGCCACCCTTTTGGGTACCATACCTAGGGACTCATTTTTGGATTTTTAATTTAAATTATTTACTTTTTGAAAAAATGCTTTCAAAAACTTTAGTACCCGGCGGGATTTGAACCCGCGACTATTGGTAATCCGAACCAACGCGTTAAGCGCTTCGCCACGGGTAGCCCTCCAGCCAGGTCGAAATTAAGAAAGCACCTCTTCGTGTGTTCTCGCGAGTAAGGCCTCGTTCGTAGTGACATCTACCGGCGAACTTTGCAGATCGACTCGGCTTTCTCGAATCCCGCCGGGTACTAAAGTTTTTGAAAGTTTTTTTCAAAAAGCAGTATTCCTAAGGGTTTAAATTATTTAATTTAATTTAGTGACTTAAAATGGAGCATTTAGGTACTATTGATAATCCTTTTTATTTACTAGTCTTATAGAAAATAAAAGTTTATTAAAGCTAATTTAGAGTCGAGTCAGTTTTAAATCGACTTCAAAAAAAGGAGTAGGTTTTAAATTGGGTTGTCCTTTATTGATTGTTTTTTGAAAAAAATTACACACAAACAAATATGGTGGTTTCGTGGTCTCATAAAAAAAATAACAAGGAACTGACGAGAATTATGAGGAGATGGTTTGACTTTTTTACTTCTACGTGTGTAATAGGTACGTTAGGGATTGATGGAGTACCTGGAAGCTACTCCTGACTTCACCATTAAGTTATGTCTATCATTTTTGTGTATTGTCATCGGAACTAAAGAAGGTTACCTACAGAATGTTTGTAATTTAACATACAATATGTGCAATAGGTATGTTTGTATGTATAACTATTTACATAAGTACATACATTCAAAATGACATACAGACGAAAGGTAATTTTACCACACACTTTTTAGGGTTCCGTACCTAAAGGTAAAAACGGGACCCTATTACTGAGACTTCGCTGTCTGTCTGTCTGTCTGTCTGTCTGTCCGTCTGTCCGTCCGTCCGTCCGTCCGTCCGTCCGTCCGTCCGTCTGTCCGTCTGTCCGTCTGTCACCAGGCTGTATCTCATGAACCGTAATAGCTAGAAGGTTGAAATTTTCACAGAAGATGTATTTCGGTTGCCGCTACAACAACAAATACTAAAAACGAAATAAAACAATTCTTTAAAAGGGGCTCCCATACAACAAACGTGTTTCAAAAATAACAAGGAGTTTAGTACTACAATGTGAGGTCGCTTCTGATTGGTCAGGACAAATCGAGTTGGTCATGGAATTCAAAATGGCTGCCCTATCTGTCAAATATACCAGTCTGCCTTACTTACCAAAGAGTTTCTTTTATGTTTCATATTTTCTTTGTGCCAAGGTTTTTTTTTTTTTTTTTTGAGTGATTCGGTCGTTTGATGGGAGTAAGAATCGAAGATAAATATTTTATATTTTCCTATAAAATTGAAAAATTGGTTGTTGTAAACCATTTTAGGGTTCCGTATCCAATTGTGATAGTGGTACGGAACCCTTTGTGCGCGAGTGTCGCACTTGTTAAACTTAGGTACATGATTTCCGTCCATTATTATTATTAGACACAGACATTAGGGTCTAGATCGCGTTATAGATAATCATTGTTTTTAATTACCTCGACGTTTCGGCAAACGGGTAATTCAAAATAATGATTATCTATAACGCGATCTAGTAGAACGGAGAAATGTTAACTAAAAGTGATCGCACATTTATCAGCAACGCACGCGCCACACTTGCCGCATTTTAGAATTCATTGTTTGTAATGATGTGAAACCTCGCACGTTTCACCCGCACCGTACGCATCATTACAAACAATGAATTCTAAAATGCGGCAAGTGCGGCGCGTGCGTTGCTGATAAATGTGCGATCACTTTTAGTTAACATTTCTCCGTGACATTCTTCACATGATTACATATCACAATGAATTCTAAAATGCGGCGAGCACCTTTACTATAATTACTATTTACTAAAAAAGAAAATTAAGAAATAAAAATCAGATTTAAGATAATATTTTTGTATAAGAGTGGAGTCGATTATTTTATTGTCATAGTTACAAAAATCGATCCGAGAAGCCAACATGAAGTCCATCGTGGTAAGTCATACTTCATTCCGTTTGTACCACATGCCGTTTATACTCATCAACATTTTAAAATTATCTCTTAAATAAATTATCCCTCTCTAAGTAGGTTGTTGAACTGAAAAAGAAAAAAAATAAGTTAAGAACGTGGCGTCCGCGGCGACTGTTACAATTTCCATACAAACTTAATACCAAAATAAATTATGAAAAATTTAGTTTTCTACCTTAATATCGATATTATTCGGATTATGATTTTACTTTTATAGGGTCCTCACCACAAGGTTTTCCAAAATATTCATTCGAAATTAAATAAAACGGAGAAACATTGTTTTTCCTTTTCCAGCGTTACTAGTTTTCATCTCATTTGTTTTATATTATTCCCAATAAAAAGTAATTTACGCTGTAAAAATGAAAAAAAAAAATGTTTCTCCGCTTTATTTCATTTCGAATGAATATTTCGGAAAACCTTGTGGTGGGACCCTTTAAAAGTAAAATCTTAATCAGAATAATATCAATATTAAGGTAGAAAACTAAATTTTTCATAATTTATTTTGGTATTAAGTTTGTATGGAAATGGTAACAGTCGCCGCGTTCTTAAGGTACGAGTTAGCAACGGGCGATATGAGGCGGCAGCGGACGATGTATCGCGACGACACAACTGGTTTCTATGTATTTCTATAAAACTCCCCACCTAGTCAGCGACACGAAGCTAGCGGGGCGCGTCGTTCGTCGAGCGAGCGTAGCGAATTTCATAGAAATGCATAGAAACCAGGGTCGGTATTACGCTCCGCAATCGTGTTTCAATAGTGTGTCGATAGAATATTAATCGTCATATTTGACGTGTATATTTGACACATTTGGCAGTTTCCTATGTTAACTATTCTATCGACACACCACTGCGACACCACTGAGACACCACTGAGATGCCACTGATGGAGTCTCGATAGTTGTCAAAACTCTAATGACAGGTTTACCTAAGTTGCACAAATGGGCGGCCTTATCGCTGAAAGCGATTTCTAATAGTATTAGTGTTTTCGAATAGTATTGTCATCTTGTGTCATTTAGTGCAATACCGGTCCAGTAGTGTCGCCGCAACACGTCCGTCGTCCGCTGCCGCCTCATGTCGCACGATGCCAACTCGTACCTCTAAACTCACGTCTACCTATCATTGTTTCAGCTATTGTTTGTCTTCTGTGTCATATTTCAAGTTATATAGGATCCTATATGTAAAAGAAGGCAATGGCGAAGTCTGCTCACTTAATAACGCAGATTCTAAAATTACACAGTTTAATAAAAATAAATAAATATTGCACGACGTTACACACAGCGCAATCTAGCCCCAAACTAAGCACTAGGCTTGTACTATGGGTACTAGACAACGGATATACTACATATTATACTTTTTTTTAATGAAACAGTTAAGTCTGGTAAAACAGACAGTTCGTCTGAACAGTTTAACGGTGCGACTGTTGATCAAAACCAGGTATAACTGTTACAACCAAGATCGCGTGCATAGGACGACGAGCGAGTTAATGCCCAGCTATGTGAATCTATACACGGTGTTCTGATAAGGGGGTATTAAGCCGAAAGGGGGTTGTTCTAGAGGTCTAGGCGAACAACTTTTGTTCTACGACTTATAGGAATTCGAACTTTTTTTTTTCGAAAATTGGAAGTTGTATCACTGAACAACTGTTTTTGTAAATAAAGGCAATTAATCTTACGATTGTAGTGGTCTAAACTAAATAAAAGGGCACCTTAAGGCCAATGACCTCAAACTCTAAAAAAACAGCTGATTTTCATGCAAAACTCAAAACTCAAAAAAACTCAATAAAAAAAAACTAATATTATAAAGCGGAAGAGTTTGTTTGTTTGTTTGTTTGTTTGTTTGTTTGTTTGAACGCGCTAATCTCAGGAACCACTGGTCCGATTTCAAAAATTCTTTCAGTATTGGATAGTACATTTATTGAGGATGGCTATAGGCTATATTATATTTTCAAAAAAAATAGGGATCCTTACTAAAAGTCCAATAATGTAACACAAGGTGTGAAAAAAATGACCCTTAAATTCCTTACAGCGCGTGCGCTGCGTAAACTATTGGACAAAACTATGTACTACAACTTTGTAGAACATGTGATTGTCTACTAAAAACATCGCGACACAATATGTCTAACTATTGTAGTTATCTCACAATAAGTGTTTTTGTAATTTTTGTAAATAATTAAAATGCCTTCGCTTTAATAACCTTTTATTTTGTACCTTGGTATTAATCCTTATCAAAATAAATTACTTCATATTGAAGACGAATTCAATACCTTTCTAGGACTTTTTGAATTATTTAATTCGGACATTTCATTCAAAAGATATCGCGATATTTTACGCGGACGAAGCAGTGCCCGCGGGGTCCATATTGGCTCACATAAAATTCTAAGTCATATTCTTTGTCTTACTATCGATTTGTGTTCATAATAATCACTCTTCATAATTTTACTTTTCATACTTTTTTTATTCAGACATTTTTATTACTACCATCGGAGCTCATAACAGTTAGTGATCATAATTTTTTTATTCATACTGTTACTACCAAGAATATTTTAAAATCATAATTTTATTTTTCAGATTTTTTTTCTTCATAACATTCATGATCATATTGCTATAATTCATAATGTGTTACTAAGATTATTTATATTAATAAAGGCAACTGTAACAGAACTTCTTTTATGAACTACCCCATTATCAAACTCTAACGGAAATTTTCGATTGTTTTTGACTTGTGTTCTGTCGATCTTCATAAAAACACTTATGATTAAGATACATCACGCTTTTTTTATGTACAGTATTAGGCGCTTTGGCGACCGCTGCCGCGGCACGCTCGCTACGCTCACTCGCCAAAGCGCTGCGTGTAATCATGTTCTAACATAAACCTAACCTATCCGAGTCGGTGTGCTCCGTGTATTTTTTTCCAAGTTCGAGTACAACGTACGTTAAGATAACAATAGTAGGCGAAACAAATGTATGAATTTAGACATTATAATTTTCAATAATTATGGATAAAAAACTTATGATTAAGAAATTTATTAAAACAAATTTTAGTAAGAACGAAATTCATAATAGTGATATTATGAATTTCAATGATTATGTATTTTAAATTTTATGTTTTAAAAAAATTATGAAGAATGATCATTATGATTTAAAATGGTATGTGAAACATTTTCGGACCTCCGATGTTAGGAGTTAAAAATGTATGTAAGACGATCCGCCCCCGTGCCCGCGACTTCGTCCGCGTAAAAAAGTGACTTTCAGGATTTGTTAATTTATTTCTTCTCATCTGAGCGATGTTCCCGGTTGCATCCCTCTCGGGAGCCCGGGGTCCGGTAAACCCCAAGTTGTTTTTTTTATTTGGGGTCGGCGAAGTCATCATTGACCACACCTTCTGCAATTAGATTTGGTAATGTTTTTACGGCCGGCCGCCTGCCTGACACCAACCCTCTTAGGGATCAAGCAGTTTATCCGCCACCGCGCGGGGAGTACTTAAGGTTTGCAAATCTCCCTCAGATCCCTTAGTCGCCTTTACGACACCCACGGGATGAGATGGGGTAACCCTATTCTATGCTGGGGCTACACAGCTAATGCCGGGGCTACACAGCTAGTTTTTTTTATTTATTATTCTGTACTTATAACATCTGTACAAAAATTATATGATACAAAATCTAATTAGATACGAAAATTGACAACAATAACTAAAAAACACGTTTGTTGTATGGGAGCCCCTCTTAAATTTTTGTTTTATTTTGTTTTAAGTATTTGTTGTTGTAGCGGCTACCGCGCTACCACCCCCTCATACTTGCGCCCGCAATACTTAATACTTATTTGGTTGAAACATACTTACATTTTTAATATCGCGATATCTTTTGAATGAAATGTCCAAATTAAATAATTCAAAAGGTCCTAGAAAGGTATTGAATTCGTCTTCAATATGAAGTAATTTATTTTGATAAGGATTAATACCAAGGTACAAAATAAAAGGTTATTAAAGCGACGGCATTTTAATTATTTACAAAATTACAAAAACACTTATTGTGAGATAACTAGAATGGTTAGACATATTGTGTCGCGAAGTTTTTAGTAGACAATCACATGTTCTACAAAGTTGAAGTACATAGTTTTGTTCTCTATCCAATAGTTTTCGCAGCGCACGCGCTGTAAGGAATTTAAGGGTCATTTTTTTTCACACCTTGTGTTACATTATTGGACTTTTAGTAAGGATCCCTTTTTTTTTGAAAATATAATATAGCCTATAGCCATCCTCAATAAATGTACTATCCAACACTGAAAGAATTTTTGAAATCGGACCAGTGGTTCCTGAGATTAGCGCGTTCAAACAAACAAACAAACAAACTCTTCCGCTTTATAATATTATAGTACTAGCAGCTCCCCGCGGGTTCACCCGCATAAGTCCCGATCCCGTGGGAATATCGGGATCAAAAGTAGCCTATAGCCTTCCTCAATAAATGGACTATCCAACACCGAAAGAATTTTTCAAATCGGACCAGTGTTTCCTGAGATTAGCGCGTTCAAACAAACAAACAAAAAAACAAACAAACTCTTCCGCTTTATAATAGTAAAAATAAATAGATAGAAGTATAGATATAGATAAAGCGGTAATCAATCAATAAATCATAGGTACATAAGACGACCCTACCAGGATGAACCTGGAGGGTTACTGCGGAAACGAACCGAAGTAACCCTCCTGCAATCAACATTGTATGTCGATCTACCAGCATCCAACTATATCGTCTTTTGTGTGCCTGCCGAGTATTGGCATTACAACAATATAAAATATTAGTTACTATTTATTTATTATCTATTCAGTCTCCTCGCAACCGAGACTATTGCAACATAGTCAAAACGTCGAGGTAAAAAAAAATATTTATTTATTAAAACAACATTACAACATCCTTCAAGTATAAAACCAATTCGACGCTGAAGGCAAGAACTACACAAAATAAGTAGGTACCGCTGTCTTATCTCGAAACATGAGAATACTAATTATTATTATTATGTACGAGTATATATAAATATACTTATCTATATATCGATCGCTAATTAATTATTATAACATTGATTCAAATTCGTGACTCTCTAGTAATCTAAAAGCTGCTTCTGAGAATTTAGACACAGTACAACCAAATACATACATCTATATCCAATGTTAATAAATTTAATATACGCACGGCTCGTGCTATAGGTGCATAATACATAAGTTGAGTTCTATGGTCCGGTTCACGCAATAGCGGCGGCCTACGACGCGCGGTCACCATCCCGTGCGGTGCACACAACTGCAACTCCGCAAGCATCTCCGGATGATGGATCACCCCCCGCAGTACCCGCCACACATACAGAACTAGGGCCACCTCGCGCCTTACTCGTAATCTGCTATACCCCACCATACCTATCACGAAAAGACTGGGGTACATGAGTGGGTAAAACGGATACACCCCGTATTGTTTTAGATATAAAAACCGTGTAAATTTATTTTGTATTTTTTCTATCATCTGTGAATACTTAGTTTCATGCGGGTTCCAAATAATAGCGCTCGTCTCTAACCTACTCCGAACGAGGGCATTATATAACATTTTTACTGTTAAGCTACTTTTAAAGTCATTACATTGGCGAATGATAAAACCTAAATTCCTAAAAGCTTTAGTACAAATCTCGACTATGTGCTTGCGAAATGCAAATCCGAAACCATAACCACGCCTAGATCTTTTACTTCTTGTACCCTCGGTATCAACACTGAATTTAATGTATATAAATGGTCGAGAGGTGCGCGTACCCGAGTGAAGCTCATTATACAACACTTTGATACATTAAAATACAGTTTATTTTCAACACTCCATTGTGCCACGCTATCGATGTCTGCTTGAAGTAATTTGCAGTCCGTCTTACTCCTAACAGATATAACTAACTTCAGATCATCCGCGAATAACAAACATTGCGCATGATTGACTACTTCGGGGAGATCATTGATCATCATAATAAATTGTAAAGGTCCCAAATTACTACCCTGACTTACCCCCGAAAGAGTAACGTACGGTTCTGAAAGATGTCCTGCGTACTCAACGTACTGCCTCCTATCCCTAAGATACTCAGAGAAAAAAGTTAACAGATGAGGTGAAAATCCAAAGCCAGCCATTTTCGATAGGAGTACGTCATTGTCCACCGCATCAACGGCTTTCCGAAAGTCGAAGTACGCGGAATCCACCTGTCCCCCTAACTCGTCTACTACTGGCATCACGTATTTCGTAAAAGACAGCAAATTACTTCCCGTACTTCGACCTGATCGGAAGCCATGCTGAGCATCCGATATCTGTGATTGTATCTGGCTATATATAGATCTATGCAACACTGACTCGAACACTTTGGCGAACGCCGACAATATTGCCACCGGTCTATATCCGCTGATATCGGACTTTGACCCACCCTTAGGCACCGGTATCACCCTAGTTATCTTCCATTCTGTCGGGTAAAGGCCTTTCCTCAAACACAGATTAAAAATATATAGCAGAGGTTGCGCAAATATCGACCTACAATCTTTAACTATGAAAGGTGGTATACCATCTGGACCTGTTGACCGCTTAGGTTTAAGTGCGAGGAGTGCCGCACGTAGCTGCCGCTCGGTCAGCTGATCGACGTGCACACGTGCTGCGCTAACAACCTTAGTCCCGCTCGCTCGCGCTGCCGCCGTGCTTTGCGCCTCGCTTGGGTCCAGGACTGGCTTAGTCGGGATATAGACCGAATGGAAATACGAAGCAAAAGCCTCCGCGGCATCCTCATCCCCAATCTCTATGCCATCTTTCATCAATTTTATTTTATTAGAGTTAGATTTTTTATTTTTTATTAGTTGCCAG
Source organism: Idaea biselata (assembly GCA_958496205.1). NCBI lineage: Eukaryota > Metazoa > Arthropoda > Insecta > Lepidoptera > Geometridae > Idaea > Idaea biselata. The sequence continues at coordinate 17,519,895 of OY292405.1, read as the reverse complement.
AAGCACCTAGGATTATCCTTAACATTGAACTGCACTTTACACTCATACTCCTCGTACGCTAACCTTATTTGATATTTTACTAAGGAACGGTAAAAAGAAAATAAGTCATAATCACTTCCAGCTTTAGTCACTTTAAATAATTTGTGATACCGCCACTTTTTCTTAATATTTACAATCAATTCAGTATTATACCAACTTGGATAACGATATCTTAGCGAGCTATTAGAAACATGTTTACGCTTTTTCCTAGGAACACATTTGTCCATCGTGTCACCTAACAAAACATAAAAATATTCTAGTGCTGAATTCGAATTATTAATGTTATATAACTCAGACCAGTCTACCATACTCAATGAATAATATAATTCCGAGAAATCTGCTTTCGTAAAATTCCATTGTGGTCTAATGTGCTGCTTATTTCCTCGCTCAGTATTATACGAAGTCGAGGATATCGGTTCCCTTTTTCCCTTCCCCCTATCGGAGCCTTTTTCCGCACTAAGCCTCACAATTGGGCCATTGTACGTGATTTCTTAGAGGGCTTAAGACGCCACGAGAGCCTACCCCGCATTGGCGAATATCCCATGCCTTCGGACCGTGGTTTATCCTAGGACATGTCGGTTTCCTCACGATGTTTTCCTTCACCGTAAGAGCGATGTTAATAGCGCACTTAAATTTTTCTTAAAGAAAATGTCATTGGTGCGCGGTCGGCCTGGATTCGAAACCACGACTTTCGGAATGAAAGTCGCGGTTTCTACCACTAGACCAACACCGCTCAAGTTTCAGTAGTATAGCTCTTATAGTTTCGGAGAAAGTGGCTGTGACATACGGACGGACGGACAGACAGACATGACGAATCTATAAGGGTTCCGTTTTTTGCCATTCGGCTACGGAACGCTAAAAACCTCACAATATAATAAAACGAAATCAAAGAAGCTTTTAAATCTGGTTGTGTTCGATTTTATCCGGCAGACATTTTTTTATCTGTAGATTGAAAATTCAAACCTCAGGCTATCTGCCAAGACTATGCCCCTACGTTTTGTTTTTTTTTATTTTCTAATTAAAATATTAAAAACTTGAAAATGAAAAAATCAAAACGTAGGGGCATGGTCATCGCTTGTATAGGACTTACAGCATAAACTAAACATATTAACGCGCGACTGCCATGCAGAAGGTTGCGGGTTCGATTCCCGCCGGGTGCAAGTATTTATGCTTAATAAATTAATATTTGTGTCCGGTCTGGGTGTCATTTTTTCATTTTCAAGTTTTTAATATTTTAATTAGAAAATAAAAAAAACAAAACGTAGGGGCATAGTCTTGGCAGATAGCCTTAGGTTTGAATTTTCAATCTACAGATAAAAAATGTCTGCCGAATAAAATCGAACACAACCAGATTTAAAAGCTTCTTTGATTTCGTTTTATAATAATAATAATAAATCATTTATTTCAGATAAAATCCATATGTCACAATCGAAATTAAATTAGATTAGATTAAAACCAAATTATAATAAAACTAAATTAAAACGTAAAATTTCCTATAGTTTCTCACCCATCATTACCCTCATCCACCGATTTTGTATGGGGCAATCATACCGGGCAACAATCATCTGCAGGATGCCGTTGCAGCTGCCGCGCGTCCGCTGTAGTAACGAAGCGACTTTCATACGCACGATTGCATGAAAGTCACTCGTGTGCGCTTCAGCAAACATCGGCGATGCTCTACAAAAGCGAGGCAATCGCATCAGCATCCTGAAAATATCGTTGTACTGGATCCGTAGATCCCTGGCAGCCCGGCGAGTGTGGTTTAGCCAAAGGCTGCTCGAGTAGAAGGACTGGCAGTAAGCCTTAAAAAGAGTGATTTTCACTTCTTTCGAGCAGCGTGCAAACCTTCGCGCGATCATATTTCCCCGGACTGCCAGCGCTCTACGTTCCCTCTCAATGTCTTGATCATCATGAAAAGCCTCATTGACAATATGTCCCAAATACTTAAAACTACTTACCCTATTTAAGGCCGCACCATTTAGCATAATAGGCGGAACATGGACTGGTTCTGCTTTCCCACTTTTAAATATGAGTAATTCACTCTTTTTTGAGTTGTAACTTAGTCCATGGTCCGCAGCATACGCCTCACAAATTGCAACTAGCTTACGTATCGACCCGACCGACGGTCCCAGCAGCACCATATCATCCGCGTAACTAATGTTATTGACACTCACGCCATCTATGATGCATCCCGTATGTGTGCTGCTGAGCTCGTCGATGAGGTCGTTCACATATAGATTAAACAGCAGAGGAGAGGTGATCCCGCCCTGCCGTACCCCACATTCCATGCCAAACGCATCTGAGAGCTCACCCGCCCACCGGACCTGATTTTGCTGACCACCATACCAGGCTTTTAGCAGAGAAACCACCTCCGGCGGTACACCCGCTCCCCACACCTTGTTCCACAGCTTATCATAGCTTACGGTATCAAAAGCCCTGGACAAGTCGAGGAAGCAGGCATAAATTGGCGTCCCCCTATCCGTGTAGTACCTGACAGCCTGCTTAAGGCACAGTATCGCACTCTCTGTTGATAGTCCAGTCCGAAATCCGAACTGAGCATCATGCAGTTCAACGTGCTCTAGCAACACATCGTTAAGCAAGCTGTCAAGAACCTTGGCAATTACGGTTGCTAGGGAAATAGGACGGTAATTGCTCTTATTCGACGAGTCTCCAGTCTTACACTTGATGATGGGAACTATTATCGTTTTAGTAAGATCATCAGGCAGATACCCATGACACAAACACAAGTTGTAAAACATGGAGAGTACGCGCGAAAGATGAACTCCTGAAAACTTGAGGTGCTCGATGCTGAGACTGTCGTGTCCGGGAGATTTGCCTCTCTGCATTGCATTAACAATTTTGGCAACCTGTTTCGCACTAAAACGTATCGTCCGCTCCAGAAGCGGACCGACAGTCCCATCATCGGACTCCTCCGCCGCACACACAGTTGACCCAACCCCTCTCGCTACCCTAAAGTGATCTTTAAATAGGTTAGCAATCATTCTATGATCACTTACCTCATTCACGCTCACAGGCAGGCCAGGCCTAGGACTCATCCTGTTTGTCCCCTTCCAAAACTGCTTGAAGTCTTTGGCGGAGTGATGCGAGGCAAGCATGTCCATCTTAATTTGCTCTTCTTGGTTTTGACACCATTTGAGTCGTTTTTTAAAAGACTTCCTGCTCTTACACATCTCATCATATACTTGCCCATTGTTTGGTTTACCGGCATCAACCCAGGCCAGAAACCTAAGCCTGGCCTCCCTGTGTAAAGGCGCTACGTGCCTGTTCCAGCCAGCAATATGACCACCCCTCCTCCGTGTCCTCACACGTTCACATGACAATGACGCGGCCTCTGACAAAACATTTACAATATCCGAATACATGGAGTCAATTATTATTCTATGATGTTCATTAGAACACAGTCCGTCACAACATTGTAATAGATCAGGGGGAAAATCAAAATATTTCAGTTTAGAGTGACACAACTGACGATAACGCTCCACCTATTCGTCATTGCGCTCCCCCCAAACAACCTTATTTAAAGTTAGTGCTTGCGCACAGTTAGCGCTTTCTCTACATCTAATTTTACCTAAATCACACTCTACAAAAAGTGGGAAATGGTCAGACGACACCGGGTCCAGCCTCACCCACACCCGTCCAATAGACGGCATAGAAGCGCTCGTAACTACACAGTGGTCTAACCATCTCACACATCCATGTACATCACTAACAAAAGTGTACGTTCCTGAGTTAGCGCCTAACATTTCCAAGTCCGCACACGTCCACTCTTGCTCACTACAAAACTCAACAAGATTGCTACCAAACCGCGCACTAGGATGTGCATTAAAGTCCCCTAAAAGGTAAATTGCATCTGTGTCTGCGTTCTCCTCCACAATAGAACTGAGTTTACCCAGACACTGCGTGAATTCATATAAATTATCAGCATTTTTGTCTTTGCTATCAGTTGGCATGTACACACTGCATATTAACACACACCGGTCACTTAGCCTAGCTTTTATAGCTACTAATCGTACATCATCACAGTCGATAACGGATACCGTATTAAAGGCGCTTCTCCTCCAAAGAAGAGCCACGCCCCCATGTGGTCTGCCCCGCAACACTCCTGCAGACGTATCCACCGCTGAGGTTCCGAATGCGGCAAAGTCATCATCTACCAAATTTAACATAGGTATGTCGGTGGCAGTAAACAGTGCTCTTGCAATGCAATTACACTAGCCTGCTTGCACATAGCTCTAATATCATTTAGGGAGCTCTTAAATGATCTGCAATTAAAAGAGACTAGTTTCGTAAAGGGCGTAGTGTCCATTGTATTATTTATCTGTGGGTTGCCTCATGTTGCCAAATTCATTCTTAGAATGCTTATTCTCAATGTTGTAAGTAACAAAACGCCTGAACGAAATCCCGCTCGGCCAGAAGTTATCGTCGAGAAAAGTTGCTAACTTCGTTTTGCTTACAAAAATTTTAAAGGCGTTATATTGTCTCTGCTGTCTCATTTTGATCGGAATGGGAGAGACCTTTTCCTGCGTTTTAGTCATAATGTACTCACCAATGTCTTTTTTATTAACTTCTCTATGCACATTAGTGATAAACAATGGTATCTTGACATCAGCTGCTCTAAATTTACTACCTTGATCTACGCATGCTTTACCTCTATTCGTAGTAAATTTATTTCTAAAGCGCTTCTTCTGTACTATCTCCCACTGTTCACCCCTCTCTGGCTCATGCCACAGTCCCTTTCGGCTACCTATGTCAGCAAAAGTAGGTTTCGTAGATCTTTCGTGCGCCTCGTCTCGTGCATCCGTAGGAGAGCCTTCCTCAGAAGTCGTCTCACCCACACATATCGCTGGAGCGTTGCCGACTGCGCCCGATTCGCCGTGAGTCATGCTCGGTCGTACCGCAGCGCTGCATTCACCAACGACGGCGGCATCCTCCTCGCCCCGCAGTACCGGTCGCTCGCTCGTCCGTCCAGTAGGTATCTCCGCACTCACAGTAGGTACCGCGCCGGGGTCATCGAAAGCAGGCGCCACCGTCAGCTGTGATGACGGCTCGTTTTCTGCGCCGTACATTGACCCGATCGCCATCGGTCCGCTGTTTAGCAGATTTGCACCCCGAGGGAGGGTATTTACAAATCTGTACGGACTGTTTAGTTCTCTGTGTACTGTACTTGTGTTTACTATGGAGTCATATTTATTCGAGCAATATTTCTCCTCCAATGCGTGTAACTGCTCAATAGTCACATAAGAACTTTTAATATTCTCAAGTTGCGATTTCAAAAACACTATATCTTTTAATAGCGCCGAGACATCACAGTGGTCAAAGGTCAGCGGTGGTAATTTATGTAATTCTTTGGCCACAAATATAGGAATCGTATCAGGATCAAGACATTTCAGCACTATTATAATGTCTTCGAGATCTCTTTGTATCTTTCCTTCACTCTTCTTTCGCCTTTTTATCTTCTTAACATCAGTTTTAACAGCGTCAAATAAAAGATTCTTCGACTTCTCTACCTCCGTCACGTCAAAGGATGAAACACATATCCGCATTAGACTGTGGTTATATTGTTTTATTATATTGTGAGGTTTTTAGCGTTCCGTAGCCAAATGGCAAAAAACGGAACCCTTATAGATTCGTCATGTCTGTCTGTCCGTCCGTCCGTATGTCACAGCCACTTTCTCCGAAACTATAAGAGCTATACTACTGAAACTTGAGCGGTGTTGGTCTAGTGGTAGAAACCGCGACTTTCATTCCGAAGGTCGTGGTTTCGAATCCAGGCCGACCGCGCACCAATGACTTTTTCTTTAAGAAAAATTTAAGTGCGCTATTAACATCGCTCTTACGGTGAAGGAAAACATCGTGAGGAAACCGACATGTCCTAGGATAAACCACGGTCCGAAGGCATGCGATATTCGCCAATGCGGGGTAGGCTCCCGTGGCGTCTTAAGCCCTCTAAGAAATCACGTACAATGGCCCAATTGTGAGGCTAAGTGCGGAAAAAGGCTCAGCGAAACTAAACTACTGAAACTTGGTAAGTAGATGTATTCTGTGAACCCCATTACGATTTTCACACAAAAATAGAAAAAAAATAATGAATGTTTGGGGTTCCCCATACTAAGAACTGAATCTCAAAATTTTTTTTTCGTCAAACCTATACATGTGGGGTATCTATGGATAGGTCTTCAAAAATGATATTGAGATTTTTAATATCATTTTTTTTCTAAACTGAATAGTTGGCGCAAGAGACACTTCCAAAGTGGTAAAATGTTGGTCCGCCCCCCTGTAACTTCTAAAATAATGGAATGATAAAACTAAAAAAAGTATATGATACGCATTAATATGCAAACTTCCAACGAAAATTGGTTTGAACGAGATCTAGTAAGTAGTTTTTTTAAACGTCATAAATCGTAAACCGCAATTTACCTTTCAAAACAAAATCTGTTGTATAGACAATGGCACGGAACCCTTCGTGCGCGAGTCCGACTCGCACTTGGCCGGTTCTTATTCGGTGATGTTACATTTTATTCGACAAATATGTTTTATCTAGACATTGAAAAAAAACAGTTAAATTAAAAAAGAAACGTTTAAGATGGTAATTAGGTATATTAAACTTTTAAATTCACACAATTAGTTAAGATATAAGTAGTTACATTATACCTAGTCTTAAACGTGTACCTATTCTTGCATTAAGGTAGGTAGTTTTTTTTTGCATTTTTAATTTTTTAAAAGTTTTGTTACTATGGTACCTAGTTTACTCGTATTTTACTGTCATTTTTTTATTGTGAATATATTTAACAAAATGTAACTTAATTAAATCAATCTTTGCTTAGGTGAGTTTAGCTAGCTTAGTTTTGTTTAGCTAAGCTAGCTAAGCTAAGCTAAGCTAGCTAAGCTAAGCTAAGCTAAACAAAACTAAGCTAGCTAAACAAAAATAGGCTAGCTAAACTAAGTTAAGCTAAGCTAGCTAAACTAAGCTAACTAAACTAAGCTAAGCTAGCTAAGCTAAGCTCGGTAAACTAAGCTAGCTAAACTAAGCTAAGCTAGCTAAACTAAGGTAAGCTAGCTAAACTAAGGTAAGCTAGCTAGTTTGCTTCGAGCTGCCGACGAGTGCGGACGTGTCCGGTAGCCGCTCCGCGCAATAAATCGCAAAAATTTTCAAATAAAGTTTTAAGTGTTAGTGCTCAACTAATAAAACTATTTTACAAGTATATAAGTATTATATACTACATATTTACTTAAAACCCTGACCAGTGGCCCTTCTGGCAAAAAAAATTTTCCGACCACGTGTTTTTTAGTGACCACGTGTTTTTACATTTTGACAAATTGACATCCCCAACATAATCATGATGGAGAAAACTGGACTAGAGGCAAAGGCGACAGCAGCGGGCGGCAGCCAGGTGCGGAAGAGCATCGAGAGGCTTGAGGAGAAGGCAGAGATGCCGCAACCTGGGACTTACCCAACGAAACTGGCCGAGGCAGAAGCTTTACAGCGTTACGCCCTCGCACAGCTAGAAGATTCGTTGCGGATCAAAAAAGATAACCGGATTGCTATACAGAAGGTGCTTAGGGCGTACGTGACGATGGTGAGGCAGATGGAGATCTCTTCAGCTGCACCGCCCTCTAGCGGTACGCCTGAGGTTGCCACGCGTCCAACCCAGGGCTCCTCCACTCAACGGCCGGACAGAAGCGAAGAAATCCTACAGGAAATAAGGTCGGTCAAAGAACTCCTGCAAACTAGTTCCAAAGAAACGATGGAAGGCATCTGCAATACCATTAGGGCCGTCGAGGATTCGGAAAATCGGCAAGCTGAACGATCATACGCTCAAGTAGCAGCAACGGAGGCGACGCCGATTCCCGAATTCCGACGACAAAAGCCCATGCATTCCGTCGTTATCACCTCCACCAACGACGTCGACACCTCTGAAAGGATCGCCCAAAAAATCAGGCACGCAGTGAAGGCTGGAGAGACTGGGATGCTGATACAGAGGATAAGAAGAGCGAAGAACAACGGGGTGATAGTGGCATGCAGAAGGAAGGAAGAAATAGAAGAGATTGAGAAGAGGATTAAAGAAGCAGACAAAATATTGAGGGTAGAAAGAAAAAATAATAAGTGGCCGTTAGTGATTTTAAAAAATGTAATGGACTATTTAACGGACGAGGACATAAAAATAGCATTAAAAAGACAGAATACACAGTTGTTAGGAGAATATGAAGAGGCTGATATAGAAATTAAGTACAGGAAAAAAGTTAGAAATCCACTTCAGTGCCACGTGGTGATGCGGGTGCGTCCACATCTCTGGCAAAGAATGACATCCGCCGGTCGGGTCCATGTTGACCTGCAATATGTGGCGGTCCACGACCAGAGCCCATTGGTTCAATGTACGAACTGCTTGGGTTATGGTCATGGAAGAAAATTCTGCACCTAGAAGTGGCGTGCCTGCAGTCATTGCGGGGGCGAGCATATCCGGGCCGAGTGCCCTGACCTTGATGAGCTTGCAACCTGTGTGAACTGCACGCGGGAAAAGCAGACGTTAACAATGCACAGCGCATTCGACCCGGCTTGTGAGGTGAGGAAAAGATGGGACTCCCTGGCCAGGGAGTGTGGCCTACTCCTAACGCGGTAGCGGGCGGCACTCTGTCTGGCTGGCAGGACCCCAGGCTTGACCTCCGAAGCATAGTGCATAAGTGTGATTGTAAAGTAGTAGTGCGGGAACAGGGTTTCGGTTTCCTTATGAAACTGAACCCTGTTCAAGGTGTGAATAGGAGTGCAGTGAGTGGGGGCGCAACGGGAACCCAAACCGTAAGTAAAATAATAGTCTTGGTTAATTGTTTTTCGTTGCCCTTAACCTGGTGGTCTAAGGGCGGAAAGTCAGAGCAGACAGATGATTGTTTTGGGTGCTGCGGCGCCGCCCACTTAGTGCAGGTTATTTTGAGTAGGAAATACACTAAAAAACTTAATTATTGTAATTGTTCTGATGTAAATATTAAATTCCTAGTAAAATCAACCAAATGGTATTTTGTAAAAATATTAGCTAACAAATTAATAAATAGGGATATCAGATGCATAGTAAATATGAAAAATAGAATAAAAATTGTAAATAAGGTAGATAATAATTGAGTTATACTGTAAATATAGCTGAGTCTCATATTGCATAGTATAAAATGATGCCGGCCTCACATAAACTCTGCTTCCATACATTTTCAAGTACTTTACCGTTGGCTTCACTTGGAAAAATATTTCATAGGGTGTTTTCATAGTATTATTATTAGTCAATGTTCTGTTCTTTAAATACGCAGCCGACTTAATCACCTCAGGCCAAAATCTTCTATCAACTTTTGCTTCTGAAATCAAACATCTTCCCATATTCATTAATGTACGATTATATCTCTCTGCAGTTCCATTTAGTTCGTGAACATATGCTGGACAGGGCTTTATAACTATTCCTTTCTCTCTTGCAAACTGAAAAACTCTTGAATTTATGTACTCTTTCCCATTATCACATCGCAGCTCTTTTATCATTTTTCCTGTTAAATTTTGTACCTCGTTCACATATTGCATTAAGTAGTCACATACCTCATCTTTTGTCTTGATACAATAAACTGGAACCAATTTGCTGTAGTCATCTATAAAACTCAAAAAATATTTTTCTCCATTATACCCTGTAGTCTGATGGGGCCCATTTAGATCTGTGTGAACAATTTCTAATATATCTTGTGCTCTTCTTCGATTGTTTTGAAACGGTAGGTTATGCATTTTATTTTCAATACATGTTGCACATCTTAAGTATTCATTTTCAATTTCTTTTGGTAGTCCATCCAGTGACTCATTTTTACACATTAATGTCAAGTTTTTAAAGTTGATATGTCCCAATGTGCGGTGCAGTTTTTCTTTAATAGTCATATTACATTTGCTTGAACTTGTGTTGCCATAAAACTTCTCATTTTGTAAAGCCTCTCATCCTTTATTGCAACTGCTATGACCTTTCTATTTTTATTGTTATAAATCTTTGACAGTCTTCCACTTGACACAATAGATAGAATGTTGATCTGTTATTTTGGAGTAGCTCAGTAAGTTTGCCTTCATCTCTTTTACATAAAAAACATTGTTTAAGGTAATTTCTGACTTTTGTCCAAACACCATAAAATAGGTTATAATGCTGCCAATTTTTGTCGCCTCCAGTATTGTTCCATCTCCAATTTTCACCTTCATCGGTATTTCTAGGTTTCTGTATGTATAAAAATACTCATCAGTGTTTATTATATGGTCAGTACATCCACTATCAAGAAGCCAATTAATCTCACCTTTCACTCGCTTGTCATTTGACGTGTAAGTATTATTTGCTATCATTGTATGAAAACTCTCATCTCACTATTTTGATTATAATTTCCTGGTCTTCTATTAAACTTACTGTTATATGATCCACGTCCTCGGTTACTAGTAAATCCACGTCCTTGGTAACTAGAAAATCCACGTGCTCTGCCTCGGTTCACATTTAGGTAACGACAATATCTCTTAAAGTGGCCTGGCTTACCACATCCGAAGCAATTTATATTCTGAGAAGGCGTTTCAGCTTTGAATACGTTTGAGGAATCTTTGGGTGTGAGATTACCAGTATCATTTTTTAACTTTATTTTGCTCTTAAGATATTCAACGGTTCTTTCGTTCTCAGGCATTATGTCTATCAAATCTCCAATATAGCTATAATTTTCTGGCAAGGTTTTTAACATGTAATTTAATTTTTCTTGTTCTGAAATGTTTGCCCCTGCTTTCTTCAATTCGTTAACTGCTTTTTCAAAATGATCAAAGAATAAGGTAACCTCTGAATAATTTTTCATCTTAACACATTCTAGGTTATGTCTGCAAACTATCTGTAATGCAGTCGACTTGGTGTTGTACATCTCATCAAACTTTTTCATGATATCATAAGCGGTTTCGAGATCACAAATATATTCTAACATTCTGTTACTAACCGCGCTGTAAATGTAGTTGGTTGCAGCTATGTCCCGCTCGTCCCATTTAGTATCCTCTGGGTTCTGTTTTGGAATTTTAACCACATCGTTGCATTTTTTGAATTGTAAAAATTTCATCATTCTTATTTTCCATGAGCTGTATTCTGTACCATCAAATATCGGAATATTAATATCATTTCTCGCCGCCATTCTCTTGGAAAAAACGCGTGGGCGTCTGTTGTACAATAATCACTTTTTTTCGCACTGTTTCTTTGGTTACGACTTTTCTAATTAACCACGCTCTGCTACCATGTTAATATTTAGTATTTAAACTACATGTTTCCACTTATTCTTCTTTATTTAAGTAATTAATATTAAACGTCTTACAAAACAGAACTACGCTATCCTCCATTCCAAAAAGCAAGTGTCAAACCACAGACGGACATCCGGCTAGTGTTGTGACATGATATTAGTGATGTACACATTTATGAATTTACCTATCATTACTTAACAATAATAAACTACCAGAAGACGTATGTGACATGTCCATTACAAGATTCAAAAAATATATTAAGCTTAAATTGTGTAATAAGGCGTACTATAGCACGTCTAAATATTTTGATGAAAAGAATCCATGGACATGATTGTTAACTGTTCAAATTACATTAAATAATTCAAATCTGTATTATGACGATTGTAATATAAAACATGATAAAAAAAAATTGAAAAAAAACCCATGAGTTTCTTGTGGTTTCTTCTCATCGGAGGGCGCGTTCCGAAACCTCGGTAAAATAAAATCTCGACGTTTCAAAACGTACGTATGTGTGTTTAATATACGTTCTAAATGAATAAATAATTTTGAGTTTTGAGTTTTGAGTTTTACTATTTACCGCAAGGACCCACCATGAACATCCATAAACGAATAGCGGCAACCCAATTGAAAACCCCCTTCTTTTTGAAGTCAGTTTAAAACTGACTAGTCAATAATACTTAGTAGCCTATCTCCTTTCAATAAGCTTCAGTAAACTGAAAAACAAAGGGAAAATCAGTTGTGGTTGATTTTACAATCTACAGATAAAAGATATCTGTCGAATAAAATTAAACACTACCAAATTTAAAAACCTTTGAAAGTTTGATTTAGTTTTAAAAGATTGTGGCGTTTTTCGGTTACATTTTATTGATTTCCGTCCATCATTATTATTAGACACGGGTCTAGATTGCGTTAAAAATAATCATTGTTTTTAATTACCTCGACGTTTCGGCAAACGGGTTATACCGGCCGTGGTCCCGAGAAGACTGGAGCGGCGAGCTTCGTTTTCCGTTGTGTGGGTAGTTAATTCACAACTACCCTCAATTTCGCGAAAAGTTATTAGGGCCGCGGCACACTACACTCACAACATCCCGCGATATGTTAGGCGTTACCGTACGATGCTTACAAACATTTATTACTGGATTCCACACAGATGAGAGTTTAAAACCACTTTCCCGGTTAAAATTCTGGTGCTTTTTTATTTCAACCGCTTCACGTACAATTCGGGAGTAGTAATGTCATTCTTTTCGCGAAATTGAGGGTAGTTGTGAATTAACTACCCACACAACGGAAAACGAAGCTCGCCGCTCCAGTCTTCTCGGGACCACGGCCGGTATAACCCGTTTGCCGAAACGTCGAGGTAATTAAAAACAATGATTATTTTTAACGCGATCTAGACCCGTGTCTAATAATAATGATACATTTTATTGGATAGATATTATTTTATTTATGTAGTAGGTATCTTAAAAATTACCCCCTGGTTAAATAAAATGAAAATATATTTTAATTATTTATAATGTTTTAATGCAAGGCATACAAAAGACGACGTGACTCGATGGTGATATATCGACATTCGATGTTGAGACAAACATATTTAGCGGGTTCGGAGCCTGGCAGGGTCGTATTCTGTATGCATGTGGTCTTGGTTGTAGCATCAGTTATACTTTCTAGTTTTGATTGATCGTCCCACTGTTTAATTGTTTCGATGAACTGCCTATGTTTCCTTCACTTTGCATAAAATTAATCTGAGTAAGTTTTGCTTTTGCAAAATTTATTGAGCCATCTGAATTTCTTGGTGGCCCCGACATTACTTGAGAGATGACACACAGGACCACTAACAATAGCTGAAACAGTTAGACGTTAGTTTATCGTGCCTTTCATTTTATTCCCTTCCCTTTCATTTTAATTCAAATACATTTATTTAAGTAGTACTTAAGAAAATGGCCTGTCTTATCTTTTACTATCGATAGATGATGTCAAAAATCATATATACCTAATATAGTTAGTATACTAATTATCAATATAAGTTAAAATAAAATAAAATGTTTATTTACCAAAAGAAAATACAATTAAATGAAACAATCAATCTTACTAAACAAAAAAAATACACTTAACCTAAAATAAACCATCCCCAAGCGTTCCCGATGCAAAGCTGCCCAAAATGCTAGCAGCATTCCCGCGTTGAACCGCAATGGACAACCTTTGCAGCAGGAACGGAAGGATATATAAGTTTGGTACAATAGTATCGGTCAACTGCAATTCTATCGATAGTAGGTAGGTACCGGTTTTGACTATTGGAATAACAATCGATAATATTAGGTCATTCATTACATATGAAATTGGCGTTTTGTAAGGGAGGAACATAAAGTCTTTTTTTTTTATAATAATATATTTATTTAATCAAAGTATGTACCATTGCTATCTATGCACTTTTGCCATCTCATAGGTAGTTCATTTATCCCTTTACTAAAAAAACCATTAGAACGAGAATCAATGAAATCTTTGAAGGCGCTTTGGACTGCCCCATTTTCCCAGAAAAAAATCAACTCCGGAATTTTTTCCCTTGCAAGAAGTTATCCAAATTTCGAAAAAAATGGTAATCTGTTGGAGCCAGGTCCGGGGAGTACGGTGGATGTCTTAGACATTCCAATTGAAGCTCCTCTAATTTGGCAGCCGTCTGTTGTGCAGTGTGTGGTCTAACGTTGTCCTGAAGCAGCAGTGGCCTAGAGCGATTGACCAACCTCGGTTGTTTAGCAGCTAGCTTTTCCATCATGGTTTGCAGTTGCAGTCAATTTTCGCTTGGGGCAGGATTTGGCTGGTTCGCCAGGATTCAGCCATTGCGATGAGCGTTTCCGATTATTGTACAGGATCCACTTTTCATCACAGGTAATGATCCGATTTAAAATCCCTTCATTATTGTGCCGGTTGAGTAATGTGACGCAGCAGTTGACGCGCGTTTGTCGGTTTGCTGCACTCAATTCATGAGGTACCCACCTTTCAAGCTTTTTCACCTTTCCAATTTGCTTCAAGTGGATTAAAACAGTTTTATCACTAACACCGCAGCCTGCAGCTAACTCGGACGTGGTTTGTGATGGATCTGCTTCCACAATAGCTTTCAATTCTTCATTAGCAACTTTAGTCTCCGGCCGTCCACGGGGCTTGTTCTGCAGGTCGAAATTTCCAGAACGAAAACGTTGGAACCAAAAACGCACTATGTTTTCTTTTGCGACACCGCCGCCATACACATCATTAATCCTTCGAGCCGTTTCTGCAGCACTGGTACCACGGTGGAACTCGTACTCGTAAATAACGCGATATTTCAAGTTTTCCATTTTGTAAACTGCGTGACGCAAAGAAAAAACCAAACGAGGACAAAACAAATGAATTACGGTTTTCGAAATACAAATGTATGAATAAATAGCTGTATAAATTTGAAATTGGAATCCCTAACCAAAGAAGAAATATTTGAGATCAAAGTGGCCAGTACGACAAAACGCCAATTTCATATGTAAGGACCTAATATTTGATTGTTGACGGTTGATATTTAATAGCTACGTAGTACGTAGGTATTGAAAAAACCCGGCCAAGTGCGACACTCGCGCACGAAGGGTTCCGTACCACTACCACTATCACAATTGGGTACTAGCTGACCCGGCAAACGTTGTTTTGCCTTATAAATTATAGATAGTAGCCGATTCTCAGACCTACTGAATACATACATATACAAAATCTCATAAAAATCGGTCAAGCCGTTTCGGAGGAGTACGGTAACTAACACTGTGACACGGACATTTTATATATTAGACTAGCTGACCCGGTAAACGTTGTTTTGCCTTATAAATTATAGATAGTAGCCGATTCTCAGACCTACTGAATGCGTATGTGGAGTTTGGTGGAGATCGGTGAAGCCGTTTCGGAGGAGTACGGTAACTAACACTGTGACATGGAAATTTTATATATTAGAAGAAGATAAGGCAAAACAACGTTTGCCGGGTCAGCTAGTACGTATATACAAATTAGGGAACATGATTATAGTTAAAATGTGGATATGGTATAGATCGGCCAAAGTGTGACTTACTACGAGGAACTTCATGTTGGCTTCTCAGGTCGATATTTGTAACTATGACAAAAAATAATCGACTTCACTTTTTATTCAAAAATACTATCTTACTTTCAATTGTTAGTTTTATGGTTTTTTCTTTCTTAAATTCTTCTTTTTTGTAAATTGTATGTACACTTAATTCTAGAAAGATAACAATAATGACATTTCAAAACATTTACCCGTCTTTTGTCTTCATTATTGGGTTTTTGTAATACGATTAGTTACTATTACAACACAAAAAACATATTACAATAGGTAGGTTCGGTAGTGGCGTGATAAGATAGCTTTCGATGATCCATAGATTTCCTTTGGCGGGATAAGTCCAAAGGGTCCATGGAGGCTCCAGATTATTCATGATTTTTTAAAAAGATTTTTTGGTTCCCACAATATCGTATATCGAGCTGTACTAATCGTCACCTCGTTACTGTAAAAATTCAGGTCATAATTATGTTCAGAGAAAACAACAAAAAAAAGTAAAAATCCCCAACCAGGAGTACAAGATCTCATGCTACCAGGTTAACAGTCCACAGACCACATACGGTCTGTTCGTCAATACAAATTTAAAGGTTTTTAGAGCCGTGGACGTGAAGAAAACGGCGTTTATTTGTTGTGGACACAGCGTAAATTACTAAGTTTACATTTCATTTACATCTCATTTGTTTTATATTATTCCCATCAATAATAAGTAATTTACGCTGTAAAAATGAAAAAAATGTTTCTCCGTTTTACTTTTAGAATGAATATTTTGGAAAACATTGTGGTATAAAAAAAAGGATAAAAATAAAATCTTAATCCGAATAATATCGATATTAAGGTAGAAAACTAAATTTTTCATAATTTATTTTGGTATTAAGTTTGTATGGAAATGGTAACAGTCGCCACGTTCTTAAATTAGAATGCAGTACTTAAGAGGATAGTCTCCATTCTCTTTCTCCATACAAACGTAGTTTACATTTTCCTCCCTGGATAAAGACATTAGAGCAAATATGTTTATGCCATAAAACCTATATCTGTCATGACAATGCATCTACCTTTTTATTTTTTTTTATTTTCTAATTAAAATATTAATAAAAAATAAAAATATAATAAAATGAAAAAAATAAAAAGGTAGATGCATAGTCATGCATGATAGATATAAGTTTTATGGCATAAACATATTTGCTCTAATGTCTTTATCCAGGGAGGAAAAGTTAAACTACGTTTGTATGGAGAAAGAGAATAGAGACTATCCTCTTAAATTACTCAATTTTGGACTTCTACAAAAATAGAATTAACTCTTAATGAACTAGGTACAGACAAATGGAGCACCTAAACCACCATTCTTTACCTTCATGAAAAAAAAAATCTTTGAGCCAACAAAAAGATTTCATCATCCCGATTTTCGAACGCCATCCTCTTCGGAACAGAAGGCAGAGTCCCTACGGTACAGACAGGCTAACGAGTCTTTGGAAAGTGACTCGAAATGAGGAGGAACACTAACTTTTTATCCCGGCAGAGTGCGCTAGTCGACTGATCTTAGGTTTGAATTAAGAACTGTCAAACGGGTGTTTTTAGGGTTCCGTAGCCAAATGGCAAAAAACGGAACCCTTATAGATTCGTCATGTCTGTCTGTCTGTCTGTCCGTCTGTTTACAACTCTCGGCGCCAAATTGGCCATATCGGTCTCAGACCGAAAGAAAAAAAAAACTCGGCGTTTTCATTCGTGGAGGACCATCAACAAAATAAAAGATCATACGAGGCCAGCGCCATCTGCTCACAGCTTTGCGCGTGCCACCCCATTAACTAACTCTTCTAGCACTGTGTGTAGGCATGACAGCGTTATTGATACGTATAGCATGGCGAGGCGTCGTCGCTTTGGCCTGTATCGCCACGCGGATTTTTATGTTTACCTGCGCCTATAGATGTTTCATATCAAAAAGTCTTTAATAATAATAATTACGGTTACATTATTTTCTTTTTAATTTGTTCCAAACATGAAACTTCCTTAAAAGGACATACCTAATAACCACCTTCAGTGTTACTAGGTAGCGAGATCCAAATTGTAGTTTGGCTGCCTGACTTCAGATTACATAACAGATAAGTAGTTCGCACTGTAGGTACGTACCTATGTCAGGTTATATTGTCCTTTTTTAACCCCCGACGGAAAAAGAGGGGTGTTATAAGTTTGACGTGTCTGTCTGTCTGTGTGTGTATCTGTCTGTGGCATCGTAGCTCACGAACGGATGAACCGATTTCAATGTAGTTTTTTTTGTTGATAGATGACTTTTGCGCGAGTGTTCTTAGCTATGTTTGATCAAAATCGGTTCAGCCGTTCATAATATATGTTGGTTAAAGCTCGGAAATAAAAACCGAATGTTTTCAAATATGCCCGAGTGGGGTATCAAATAAAAGAGCATGACTTTTGTGACAAGACTATGCGTGTTTAATCAAAATCGGCTTAGCCGTTCAAAGTATATGTAGGGCCAAACTCGGAAATAAAAACCGAATGTTTTCAAATATACCCGAGTAGGGTATCAAATGAAAGCACGTTACTTTTGTGACAACAATATGCATGTTAAATCAAAATCACTCTTACAAAAAGTGTGAAAAAAACGAACGGACGAAGTCGCGGGCACTGCAAAATTTTTTTTTTTAAAAAACCCCCGACTTAAAAAATCTTCCAAGTTAAAACAAAACTAAACTTACGAAAAAGGCAAAAATAATAAGCCGAAAACAAATTTCATGTCTTTGAGTAGGTATGTGGTACCTTACGTTCCCGCGTCGGGGGCCGCGGGAATGTGTCACAGAAATTGATAGTATTTAACATTCCCCGCGTCCCCCGACGCGGGAACGTCAGGTACCACATACATACTCCAAGACATGACATTTGTTTTCGGCTTATTATTTTTGCCTTTTTTTAAAGTTTAGTTTTGTTTTAACTTGGAAGATTTTTTAAGTCGGGGGTTTTTTAATTTTTTTTTTTTTTATAACTCAACTAGCAGTGCCCGCGACTTCGTCCGCCAAATCGTTTTGAAAATATAATATGGCCTATAATAGCCTTCCTCAATAAATGAAACATCCAACACTGAAAGAATTTTCAAATAGGACAAGCGGTTCCTGAGATTAGCGCGTTCAAACAAAGTCTTCAGCTTTATAATAGTAAATAGGTACATAGATAAAGTTTAATAAGTAGCGGATAAAGTAGGTACCTGTAGCAAAAATAAATAAGAGACTTCACGATAATTAAATAAGTTTAATAGCAATAATCAACAATGCATTATATAGGTCTTTACAGAAGACTGTGTGCCTTGATGCTGATACCATAGATCGACGTTCAACAACGAGACAAATCAGTTCAGGAGCCGTATCTTTGAAACAAAGGAATTGAATTCATATATGAAAGATCGAATTTCGCATGCTTGCTCTCGCTCATTGTGCATGTACGTGAGCGAGACCGCGCATATACGAGAGAGTTTTCTAAAGGTTCAAAAATACCACTCCTGATCTTGGCACATGAGAATGTGTTGTGTATGCATGTGATCTTGATTTTAGCACCAGTTTCAGGTACTAGTTTTGATCGACAATCACGCCGTTGAACTGACCCGATGAACTGTCTTTGTTAGCGATATTTTCAGCAAAGTTACCCTGTTTATTATTTGATGTTGCAATATTTTCTGTGTAGACGATGTTTCCTTTATCATAGAAGCCCGCGTAGCCTACTCCTGGAATAGGGTTCGACGTCACTTGAGAGACGACACAGATGGCCATAAACAGTAGCTGAAACAATGTGATATCTTGAGTTTAACTTACCCTTACTTTTCAGTTCTAAGATACGGCAAATGGCAATTTGATCGTTTTATCTAAACGATCAAGTTGCCATTCGCCTACAGACTGGTTTTTAGGGTTCTGTACCCGTTCCGTTTTACTGAGACTTCGCTGTCTGTCCGTCTGTCTGTCCAACTGCCTGTCTGTCTGCCTGTCACCAGGCTGTATCTCATGAACCGTAATAGCTAGGTACACGGTTGAAATTTTCACATATGATGTATTTCCGTTTTCCGGGCTTTCCTACAACAAACGTGATCCTTGACATAAAAACGCAACGACATGACGAAATGTATTTTGACTACTAGCGCCATCTAGTGATGATAGACTAGCGCTAGTGGTAAAATAAATTTTAACCTTCGCATTGCATTCATGGATTGGTTGGTCCAGTGTTCAGTTTAGGGTTCCGTACCCAATTGTGATAATGGCACCGGTACTGTTCGTGCGCGAGGCAGACTCACACTTAGCCGGTTTTTTATATTTGCTCTTTGGAAAGGAGGTCCGTAGTTGCTGTGTGATAGGGGGTATCCGTTCTGCAGCGTTCCTACTGCAGAGGCTGTCCATTGCGGTTAAGCGTGGGAATGGGCTAACATTTTGGGCAGCTTTGGGGCGGGTGCGCTTAGGGATAGGTTGTTTTTAGTATGTAGGTATTGTTTTAATATGCTTTAAGTCGCAACCAGACATCGCGAGGCAAGCGTTGCGTAAGGTTCGCCTCGCATGCCTCGGGTTGTGTAGACGTGCAAGCTCACAGTGAGCATTCGCGTCATACGATCGTTGCGAACGTCGCCTCAGTGCGAGCCGTGCGCTCCGTGTGGACGGACGGGTGTTTTTCTATTGTCTCCGTGTGGACGGACGGGTGTTTTTCTATTGTTCTACTGACGAGCCCTACGTGGTTGTTTGCGTGCTCAGCTTGAGAATATGTCGTGTGGGACGAATGCATAAATGTAATCACACGTGCCTCAGGTTGAGGCATGCGTGAAGAACCATTCGCAACGCTTGCCTCGTGATGTCTGGTTGCGGCTTTAGATTTAACAATGTTTTGTAAGCACATAGATACCTACTAGGTAAATTAATAAATTAACAGAATATTTACTTTGGAAATAGGTAGAAATAGATACGAAATTGTCCATTTGTGTGCAAATAATGTTTTACATTGTGGATGGATAACTTTGTTTGTAATTGATATAGTAGAGAGAGAAGTTTAACCAAATTGTTAAATCACACCTTGTTGCCACCTGCAATACGGCTAAGAACTTGTATTAAGCAGACAATATTAATGATTGTTTCCAGTGGGTTTCAATCTAGGTAAGATACATCAAAATTCAATAGTGCACGAGATATTATTAGAACGTACCTACAGTGGCCGGCTAACAAGTTAGAAACTTTTGACGTGGAACAGGAAAGTTCACGCAGTACATTTTACATGCAACTTCTATGAAAAAATCGACTTTGCGCCTCGGCCATTATTTTTCTAGATCTTTGCCGCGAATTATACAATAGGTGAGTAGACGAGATAATATAAACTGAATAAACTTGAACTTACATACCACTATGGACTTCATGTTAGCTCGATTTAGTGATTACGACAAAAACACATACGACACCACTATTTATAAAAAAAATGTTATCTTAATTTCATTTTAATTTATTCGCTTAGAAATGTTTATATTTCTTTTATTCATGCAAGTACCTACGCATTGAAGTTTTTATTATTTATGGAGTTATCAAAATATTGTGACGAATTAACTTTGTGGCAGATGTACAATAACCCATACCTGCTGAGAATGTATAATATACTAGCTGCGTCCCGCGGTTTCACTAGCGTCAGTCCCGATTTCAGATATCGGAATCAAAAGTAGCCAATGTTAGGTAGATAATCAAGCTTTCTATTGGTGATGGAATCGGTCCAGTAGTTTCGGAGCCTATTTGTTACAAACAAACGAATAAACATTTCCTTTTTATAATATTAGTAGATACCTATAACAAGTCTCCAAATTCACGATGCGTTTCTTAAATAAACTTTTTGCAATTTAATTGTACCTACTTAGTTATTAATAAAATTACAATTTGCACACCTAGAAAAGTAAAATTAGCGAATAAAAACTTCAATTAGGTAACCCACGTAAATAAAATAAATAAAAAACATTGCTAAACGAATAAATTGAAAAGAAATTAAGATAATGTTTTTGTATAAAAAGTGGTGTCGTATGTTTCTTTGTTATAATTACAAAAAAAAATAGAACCAACATGAAGTCCATCGTGGTAAGTCGAACTTTATTCAGGTTATATAATTTAATGTACCTACTTCATGGCCTTTTCATCTATTTTTTTAGATGATTTTTACAGCGCAAGCAGCTTTTAATCTATGCTATTTAAGGCGCTGTAGTGCCCGGGACATTGTTAGGTGGAATAGGCTTCCCGGCACCTATACCGATACCACCCTCCCAGCCTAGTCAGCCACGTCCAGAGGAAGAACAGATCAATACGTCTGGAGCTTACTAAGCCGTGGGTTTCCTCACGATGTTTTCCTTCACCGTAAGAGCGATGTTAATAACGCTCATAACTTTTTCTCAAAGAAAAAAACATTGATGCGTGGTCGGCCAGGATTGGAACGCGTGACCTTCGGAATGAAAGTCAAGGTATCTACCACTAGACCAACACCGCTTTTGTACCTATTCACCTACATTATTATAATATTAGTATAGAGGTGAAGTTTGGATAAGCGTTTCATGGAAAATATTGGACAATATCTTGTGCACTATTGAATTTTAATAATTCGTTCGTCGTACGATTTTATTGTCTGCTTAATAAAAGTTTTTAGCCATATTTTGTCAGGTGGCAACAAGGTGCTTTTAATAACTTCTGTCTATTAATGGCAAATAAGGTTCGAGATGTAAAAAATGTATCCACACAATTCTACTTGGTATCGTTTCTATTTCTAAAGTAAATATATTTTAATGTAAGTAAGTAAGTAGGTGCTTACAAAACGTTATTAACTCTAAAACATCAAAACAATACATCTAAACATAACCCATCCCCAAGCGCACCCGCCCCAAAGCTGCCCAAAATATTAGCCACATTCCAACGCTGAACCGCAACGGACAGCCTCTGCAGTATAAACGCTGCAGAACGGATGACGCAACTCATATACCTATACATATTAAAATAATACATCTAAACACAATCCATCCTCAAGCGCAAGCGCCCCAAAGCTGCCCAAATATTAGCCACATTCCCACGCTGAACCGCAACGGACAGCCTCTGCAGTATAAACGCTGCAGCACGGATGACGCAACTCATATACCTAAACATATTAAAATAATACATCTAAACACAATCCATCCTCAAGCGCAAGCGCCCCAAAGCTGCCCAAAATATTAGCCACATTCCCACGCTGAACCGCAACGGACAGCCTCTGCAGTATAAACGCTGCAGCACGGATGACGCAACTCATATACCTAAACATATTAAAATAATACATCTAAACACAATCCATCCTCAAGCGCAAGCGCCCCAAAGCTGCCCAAAATATTAGCCACATTCCCACGCTGAACCGCAACGGACAGCCTCTGCAGTATAAACGCTGCAGAACGGATGACGCAACTCATATACCTAAACATATTAAAATAATACATCTAAACACAATTCATCCTTAAGCGCACGCGCCCCAAAGCTGCCCAAATATTAGCCACATTCCCACGCTGAACCGCAACGGACAGCCTCTGCAGTATAAACGCTGCAGAACGGATGACGCAACTCATATACCTAAACATATTAAAAAAATACATCTAAACACAATCCATCCTCAAGCGCAAGCGCCCCAAAGCTGCCCAAATATTAGCCACATTCCCACGCTGAACCGCAACGGACAGCCTCTGCAGTATAAACGCTGCAGCACGGATGACGCAACTCATATACCTAAACATATTAAAATAATACATCTAAACACAATCCATCCTCAAGCGCAAGCGCCCCAAAGCTGCCCAAAATATTAGCCACATTCCCACGCTGAACCGCAACGGACAGCCTCTGCAGTATAAACGCTGCAGAACGGATGACGCAACTCATATATCTAAACATATTAAAATAATACATCTAAACACAATTCATCCTTAAGCGCACGCGCCCCAAAGCTGCCCAAATATTAGCCACATTCCCACGCTGAACCGCAACGGACAGCCTCTGCAGTATAAACGCTGCAGAACGGATGACGCAACTCATATACCTAAACATATTAAAAAAATACATCTAAACACAATCCATCCTCAAGCGCAAGCGCCCCAAAGCTGCCCAAATATTAGCCACATTCCCACGCTGAACCGCAACGGACAGCCTCTGCAGTATAAACGCTGCAGCACGGATGACGCAACTCATATACCTAAACATATTAAAATAATACATCTAAACACAATTCATCCTCAAGCGCACGCGCCCCAAAGCTGCCCAAATATTAGCCACATTCCCACGCTGAACCGCAACGGACAGCCTCTGCAGTATAAACGCTGCAGCACGGATGACGCAACTCATATACCTAAACATATTAAAATAATACATCTAAACACAATCCATCCTCAAGCGCAAGCGCCCCAAAGCTGCCCAAAATATTAGCCACATTCCCACGCTGAACCGCAACGGACAGCCTCTGCAGTATAAACGCTGCAGAACGGATGACGCAACTCATATCCCTAAACATATTAAAATAATACATCTAAACACAATCCATCCTCAAGCGCACGCGCCCCAAAGCTGCCCAAATATTAGCCACATTCCCACGCTGAACCGCAACGGACAGCCTCTGCAGTATAAACGCTGCAGCACGGATGACGCAACTCATATACCTAAACATATTAAAATAATACATCTAAACACAATCCATCCTCAAGCGCAAGCGCCCCAAAGCTGCCCAAAATATTAGCCACATTCCCACGCTGAACCGCAACGGACAGCCTCTGCAGTATAAACGCTGCAGCACGGATGACGCAACTCATATACCTAAACATATTAAAATAATACATCTAAACACAATCCATCCTCAAGCGCAAGCGCCCCAAAGCTGCCCAAAATATTAGCCACATTCCCACGCTGAACCGCAACGGACAGCCTCTGCAGTATAAACGCTGCAGAACGGATGACGCAACTCATATCCCTAAACATATTAAAATAATACATCTAAACACAATTCATCCTCAAGCGCACGCGCCCCAAAGCTGCCCAAATATTAGCCACATTCCCACGCTGAACCGCAACGGACAGCCTCTGCAGTATAAACGCTGCAGAACGGATGACGCAACTCATATCCCTAAACATATTAAAATAATACATCTAAACACAATTCATCCTCAAGCGCACGCGCCCCAAAGCTGCCCAAATATTAGCCACATTCCCACGCTGAACCGCAACGGACAGCCTCTGCAGTATAAACGCTGCAGAACGGATGACGCAACTCATATTCCTAAACATATTAAAATAATACATCTAAACACAATTCATCCTCAAGCGCACGCGCCCCAAAGCTGCCCAAATATTAGCCACATTCCCACGCTGAACCGCAATGGACAGCCTCTGCAGTAGAAACGCTGCAGAAGGGATGTCGCACCCCCAATCCCTCAGGCGACTACGGACCTCATTTCGAAAGAGCAAATATAAAAACCTGTCTGTTGGCGGAATGCTGATGGCAACTGTTACTTGTATGACCGTTTTATCAGGAATCTTAAAACTCTAAAGTAAAGTAAGTTAAACTCATGGTATCACATTGTTTCAGCTACTGTTTGTGGTCCTCTGTGTCGTCTCTTAAGTGATGTCGGACCCCATTGTAGGAGTAGGCTACGCCGGTTTCGATGATAAAGGAAACGTCATCATAACAGAAAATATTGCTAATTCAGTAGTTGACCAGAAAAATGAAGCTGTAAATATCGGTAACAAAGACAGTTTCAACGGACAGTTCAACAGCGCGGGGGTCATTCAAAACTAGTATAGCTGTAAATGCTGCAAAAACTAAGAAGATCACATGCATACAGAACAAATTCTTATGTGTCAGGATCAAAACCGATTTGTCTCGTCGTTGAACCTCGTTCTATGGTATCAGCATCAAGCCACGCTGTCTTCTGTACCCACTATGCATTGTTGATTTTTGCCATTAAACTTATTAATTTATCATCCATCATGAATATTCATGAAGTCTTTTATTTATTTTTGCAATAGGTTCTCGCTATTTATTAAACCTACTTATTAAAGCTTATTGAATTATTAAAACAATAATTTGAAACCGATTTCTAAAAAAGGATAAAATAAACTCACCTACCTACACCTACGTACAGTGCCACCGACTTATCTTTTATGTACTTACCTAATCTGAAGTCGGGCAGCCAAACTACGATCTCCAGTAAAACTGCCGTAGCTGAAGTTATTTTGTCATTTTTAGGAACTCCTCAATAATGTAGGTTTCTATTGATTAAAGAATTTTCAAAATCGGTCCAGTAGTTTCGGAGCTTATTCGTTACAATCAAATATACATAATATTTCTTCTTTATAATATTAGTACCTACCTACCTATAGCAGTATAAACTATAGCAGATTCCCGCGGTTTCACCCGCGTATGTCCCGATTCCGTGGGAATATCGGGATCAAAAGTAGCCTATGTTACTCAGGGTGAATGTAGCTTTCTAATGGTGAAAGAATTTTTGAAATCGGTCCAGTAGTTTCGGAGATTACCCCCAATATACATACATGTTATCAACGTTACCTCTTTATAAAATTAGTATAGATAGATAATACAAGTCTACAAATTAATGATTCGTTTAACTATTCGTTTTGCAATTCAATTGTTGTTAATTTATAAAATTACAATTTGCGACCTAGAAAAGTAACATTAACGAATAAAAAATTAGAAACATAGATAAAATAAATAAAAAACATTGCTAAACGAATAATTTAAAAAGAAATTAAGATAATGTTTTTATATAAAAAGTTGTGTCGTATGTATTTTTGTAGTAATGACAAAGAAAAGAACCAACATGAAGTCCATCGTGGTAAGTCCAACTTATTTCAGTTGATATTATTTCATTGTAAATTATTTCATTTCATGTATGCATGATCTATTATTATTTTCACCTACCTACCTACATTTATCAATACACGGTGTTCCGAGGAGGGGGTATTAAGCCGAAAGGGGGTTGTTCTAGAGGTCTAGGCGAACAACTTTTGTTCTACAAGTTTTGGAAATTCGAAGTAGTTTTTGAAAATTTTATGTTTAAAGTTTGCATGTAAATCAGCTGTTTTTTAGAGTTTAAGGTCATTGGCCTTAAGGTGCCCTTTTATTTAGTTTGGACCACTACAATCTAATCATTAATTGCCGTTTTTTACAAAAACAGCTGTTTTTTTAGTGATAGGTAACTACAAAATTTTCGAAAAAAAGTTCGAATTTCCAAAAGTCGTATAATAAAAGTTGTCTGCCTAGACAACCCCCTTTCGGCTTAATACCCCCTCGTCGAAACATCATGTATGTATATATAAAATTCAATGTCCTGACTGATCTTTTAGTAGTAGTAATAGTTTATCTTCTAATATATAAAATTTCCATGTCACAGTGTTAGTTACCGTACACCTCCGAAACGGCTTGACCGATTTTTATGAGATTTTGTATACGTATTCAGTAGGTCTGAGAATCGGCTACTATCTATAATTTATAAGGCAAAACAACGTTTGCCGGGTCAGCTAGTTTCATCTAAAATATAGTCGTTCACAATGTTTGAGGTAAGGACTACCTTTTAGGTATATAAAAATACCTGTGCCAGGTAGACCCGCTCTTTCTTAACTAATTCATAGATCGGATTTTTGGGTGCCGTTTCAAAAATGCGACATCAAAAGTATGGATACGACCAAAAAAAATTCCGAGAAAAATTTCGCGTCTTGGAATTTCGAATAAGGATAGGTGTCGAAATCACGAGTACTATCACTATCTAATGTATCATCATCATCATCATCATTTGTTTTTATTGCTGAAGGCATATTTACTAGAAATATTTTAAAGAAAAAAATAATCTTCAAAATTTAAAATGAGATTCTGTTTACAGGTTAGAGTTATCCGTCAGAAATAAATAAAACACACATATAAATTAAAAGGGTTTAATGTTTATATTTCTTTATTTAATATACAAACAATGGATAAAATCTGTTCTAAGTATAAATAATTATCACAATTAAGAGAAAACACACCCAAAGCATGTTTGTGGAACAAACATTTTCAAATACTTGTTTAAAAACATTTATTTTTCAGCCAGTATTTCCTTACAACGGTAGGGTAGAGACAATCCAGCAAAGCTTAAAATATAACAATTTATGTATTACTAAAACCAAAAATGTTCCCTCGACATGGAATTATTGTTGAGAAAATATTACAAAAATACAACTTTCCTTACAAATTGACCGAGTTGGTTAAAATGGGAAGTAGATTTTTGTACCTCAGTACATTTAAATTGTTCTATTTCAAGCTTTGCTAAGTGCACTACGCACCATCTACCTCGGTGTGCGAGCTGAATAGTTGACATTGCGGAATTTAACAACTATGTAATTACTTGGAAGCTAATTTTGTAATTTGACCCTTACCATGATCTACTTATTGCAGGATTTAATTCGTCAGCTAATCAAAAATAAATAAATAAAATTAAAAAAAAAAACAAATAATAAAAAAATCACAGAAAAAGTTTATTTTGTTTTCTGTGTTTTTTCTTAATAGTCTAAGAAAAAAATACTCTATTTTTTTGCGCAACAAACCAACAAATTAAACAACGAGAAAAGATCATGGTAACACCCAATATCCAGTTTTACTTAAGAATTACCAAGTTGAAAATAGAAATCTGATGATCATTTTTTTTTTCATTCCAGGTCTAGATAGTGTTGTAGCTACTTTTAGATTTAAATTATCTCGATATTTCGGAACGGAATCAGCTTAATCCATAATATCTATAAGTTGTAAATTTGTAGGAATGAAGAAAAAAAATTCTACACTCTTTTTAACAACAAATTAAAGGCAAGAAACTTACAGTTATTCGTGTAAGTTTCTTAATTATAGGCTATGTTATTTATTCTATTACAATATATAAAAAATCTACTCACCCAAAGTTCGACAAATGTCAAAGATATCCAATCCAGTTGCAATAATCGTAGTCCGTTTAGTAGCCAAAATGTCAAGTTATGCAGTGAAATCCAAAATCCAAGTAACGAGCAGGGGTCAATAAACAATAGCATAAAACACACGGATATACTGCACTCAACAAACCGAAGTAAGCGAATGAGCTTAACTTGCAGTTTTACTTTTCCCATAGGAATAACGGAATAATAAATAGGTATAAATAAATATATAAAAATAGGTATTTAGTATAAACAACTTCCAATAATTGTTCGAAGAAAAATAAACAAACATACCTTGGCGCCGCCTTTGTAATATTGCCGACAATAGCGACAATAGGTATTGCAAAAGATAAACAATGTTTATGGCCGCTGTCTTCAAAAGATTTTTTTTGTTCAATTTTGGGTCTCTACTTATGGATATTGTTAACTTAAAATTGCGAAATTGCTGTACGAAAATGACTCAGTAAGTTTTATGCATTCAATTAAAAAAATCCTGTTTTTTTTTAAATTAATAGTACAATTTCTACGATACATTTACAATACATTACATTACATATATACATACAATACATTTAATATTTTTGTAAAGTTTAAAAAGAAATATCGGAATTACGGAATTTAGAATTCCGGAAAGTCATATCCATGTTAGTGACAACGTCTAAAACAGCACCCAAAATCCGATCTATGCAATTATGCTTAAAATTGATTTAAATTTACTTAAAATTAAAATCTTTATATCAATGCTGCTGCCATACCGCTGGTCTTAGAGACATGAAATTTAGAGTGTGTGTGTTATTTGTGGTGTGTATCCAATTAGAAAGGGTTCGTAGAAAATCTCGCAGGATCTGGACCTACGCGGGGAAAACCTAGAGTTTATAATATAAAATAGAGGTAAAATCTGGATAAGCCTTTGATGGATAGAATTGGGTATGTAGGTAGGTACTCTCTCGTGCACTATTGAATTTGGATAAAATCTTACATAGATTGAAACCCACTGGAAACTTTTGTCTGCTTAATAAAAGTTTTTAGCCGTATTTTGTCAGGTGGCAACAAGGTGCGAGCTTCTAATAACTTGATTAAACATTTCTATTAATTTTTGTATGTAGCTCAAGGCTATTTTGTTTAGAAAATTTATTTTCAAGGAAAAATAGCATTCAAAAATTTTCACTTGCGGCGAGGCTTGAACTCGCGTCTTTGGGTCAGTTCAGTACCCCAACCTCTATACCAACTAGACTACGCAAGTTCACGCGTCGTGCCGTGAAAACTTCCAATGCTATATTCTCCTTTGATTATTTACGATTAAGGCTCGTTAAAGCGCCATCTATCTAACGCTGCAGGAACAACTTTCCAGTTGTTTACACCTGCGTCGTAATGGTTAACTTTACAGTTAACTCATTAGCATTACTAACGTAAGATGTCGCTTTTTCCATTACTATACATTTCTATTAATTTTTGTATGTAGCTCAAGGCTATTTTGTTTAGAAAATTTATTTTCAAGGAAAAATAGCATTCAAAAATTTTCACTTGCGGCGAGGCTTGGACTCGCGTCTTTGGGTCAGTACCCCAACGTCTATACCAACTAGACTACGGAAGTTCGCGCGTAGTAAATTTTTGAATGCTATTTTTCCTTGAAAATAAATTTTCTAAACTTGATTAAACTTAAAAAAAGTTATGTAGGTATCCATTTAACATGTAAAAAATGTTTCCACCCAAATTAATGAATACGTATCTATTTCTTTTCCAAAGTAAATATACTTGTATTTATTCATTTAGTAGGTAAGGGTTTACAAAACATACCTAATTAACTCTAAAACATCATATTAAAACGATACATACTAAACACAAGTACCCGCCCCAAAGCTGCCCAAAGTGTTAACCGCATTCACGAAACACTGCAGAACGGATGCCACACCCTCTATACCTCAGGCGACTACAGACCTAATTTTCAAAGAGCAAATATAAAAATCAGTCTGTTAGCGGTATGGTGATGGCGACCGTTTTATCTAGTAGGTTATCTTAGGTATAACTGAGAAGTAATAGTAAGTTAAACTCATGATATCACATTGTTTCAGCTACTATTTGTGGTCCTCTGTGTCGTCTCTCAAGTGATGTTGGACCCCATTGTAGGAGTAAGCTACGCCTACGGCTTCGATGATAAAGGAAACGTCATCTTAACAGAAAATATTGCAAATTCAGTAGTTAACGAGAAAAATGATGCTGTAAATATCGGTAACGAAGACAGTTTCAACGGTCAGTCCAACAGCGCGGGGGTCATTCAAAACTAGTACCTGTAAATGCTGCAAATACTAAGAAGATCACATGCATACACAACACATTCTCATATGCCAGGATCAGAACAGATTTGTCTCGTCGTTGAACGTCGATCCGTGGTGCATCAAGCCACGCTGTCTCCTGAACCTACCTACTATGCATTGTTGATTATTGACATTAACTTATTAATTTATCATCATGAAGTCTTTTATTTATTTTTGCTATAGTTAGGTAAGTATATGTACTTACTCTATTTATCCCGTACTTATTAAACCATACAGAATGATAAAAACAACAATTTGAAACTGATTTTCAAAAAAGGATAAAATTATAACCTCACCTATTACTTACAGACAGAGCCACAAACTTATCTGAAGTCGGGCAGGCAAACTACAATCCGGATCTAGGTAACCAGTAAAACTGCCTGTAAGCGAGGTTATTTTGTTACTTATTATTAGGAAGTCGTTTTTTTTTATTTCAACCTTTCTAGTTCACTTTCGACTAAAGACCTTCAAAATTGTAACTGTAACTTAACGATTGATGAGGAGTTTTCTGATGAAAAGGTAATTTTAGTTGGACCATCAATCTGTACCCAGGGGTTCTGAGGGGTACTTTAAAATGTGAGTTCCGGACTGGAATCGATTTGTAAGTCGTAGTACTATCTCGAATCTGTTTAATAAGCATGAGTTCTAGCCTTTGCCGACATCTGAAACGACGACAATAGCATTTTTCGTCTATTTTGATGATTTTTTATGCTCTGCTGGCAGTAAAATGTGAGTTCCGGACTAGAATCGATTTGTAAGTCGTAGTACTATCTCGAATCTGTTTAATAAGCATGAGTTCTAGCCTTTGCCGACATCTGAAATGACGACAATAGCATTTTTCGTCTATTTTGATGATTTTTTATGCTCTGCTGGCAGTAAAATGTGAGTTCCGGACTAGAATCGATTTGTAAGTCGAAGTAAAGACCAAGATCTGCTTAAATCGCATGAGTTCTAGCCCCTCTGCAATTTTGGAACGAAAACAATAGTATTTTTTCAATACTCGAATTTGGCAGAATGCCTTTTTTTCGTCTACTTTGATGATGTCATGCTCTGCTGGCAGTAAAATGTGAGTTCCGGACTGGAATCGATTTGTAAGTCGAAGTAAAGTCCAAGATCTGCTTAAATCGCATGAGTTCTAGCCCCTCTGCAATTTTGGAACGAAAACAATAGTATTTTTTCAATACTCGAATTTGGCAGAATCCCTTTTTTTTCGTCTATTTTGATGATGTCATGCTCTGCTGGCAGTAAAATGTGAGTTCCGGACTGGAATCGATTTGTAAGTCGAAGTAAAGCCCAAGATCTCCTTAAATCGCATGAGTTCTAGCCCCTCTGCAATTGTGGAACGAAAACAATTGTATTTTTTCAATACTCGAATTTGGCAGAATCCCTTTTTTTTGTCTACTTTGATGATTTGGTATGCTCTGCTGGCAGTAAAATGTGAGTTCCGGACTGGAATCGATTTGTAAGTCTTAGTACTATCTCGAATCTGTTTAATAAGCATGAGTTCTAGCCTTTGCCGACATCTGAAACGACGACAATAGCATTTTTCGTCTATTTTGATGATTTTTTATGCTCTGCTGGCAGTAAAATGTGAGTTCCGGACTAGAATCGATTTGTAAGTCGAAGTAAAGTCCAAGATCTGCTTAAATCGCATGAGTTCTAGCCCCTCTGCAATTTTGGAACGAAAACAATAGCATTTTTTCAATACTCGAATTTGGTAGAATGCCTTTTTTTTCGTCTACTTTGATGATGTCATGCTCTGCTGGCAGTAAAATGTGAGTTCCGGACTGGAATCGATTTGTAAGTCGTAGTACTATCCCGAATCTGTTTAATAAGCATGAGTTCTGGGCTCTGCCGACATCTGGAACGACGACAATAGCATTTATCGTCTATTTTGATGATTTGTTATGCTCTGCTGGCAGTAAAATGTGAGTGCCGGACTGGAATCGATTTGTAAGTCGAAGTTAAGTCCAAGATCCGCTTAAATCGCATGAGTTCTAGCCCCTCTGCAATTTTGGAACGAAAACAATTGTATTTTTTCAATACTCGAATTTGGCAGAATCCCTTTTTTTTCGTCTACTTTGATGATGTCATGCTCTGCTGGCAGTAAAATGTTAGTTCCGGACTGGAATCGATTTGTAAGTCGAAGTTACGTCCAAGATCCGCTTAAATCGCATGAGTTCTAGCCCCTCTGCAATTTTGGAACGAAAACAATGGTATTTTTTTAATACTCGAATTTGGCAGAATGCCTTTTTTTCGTCTACTTTGATGATTTGGTATGCTCTGCTGGCAGTAAAATGTGAGTTCTGGACTGGAATCAATTTGTAATTCGTAGTACTATCCCGAATCTAGTAAAAAAGCATGAGTTCTAGCCTCTGCCAGCACTTGGAACGACGACAATAGTATTTATCGACTATTCAGATTTGCTGGAAAAATGACTGTCGAATTTTTAAATTTGATTTTTTTGACGAAAAACCCCAGAACTAAATCTAAAAAGTATCAGGAACTGTAGAACTAAGCTCCATTCAAATAAAAATCAAATAATTTTGTGATCTGCTGAAAAATACCAAGAAGTTAGCAGATCATTTTTAAAAAAAAATTTAAAGGCAATAGAGCCAGAACTATTTATAAAAAGTATCAGGAACTATAGACCTCGACTGCATGCGAATAGAACTCACATTATTTTTTGATCTGCTGGACAATGCTCTGCTAAGTTCACAAACATACATTATATCGTATGTTAGGAGTAAAACAAATGAAGTTGTTAGTTTGAAAATGATTAATATGAAGAAACAAAAAAAGTACAATGCATTTAAGTTATATGTATCTAAGGACAAATTAAACTTATTTTTAGATGATAATTTCTGGCCCTCTGGGATTACATTTAGGCGATTTGTTCGTTTTATGTACAAAACGTCAGACGATGCTAGTCAAAGCTAATTATTTAAATTTATTTATAATGGATTATGATAATAATAATAATGACATGAGTTTACTTACTTTTACAAGCTATAACTGTAGGTCTATTAAGAAAACAATTGACAATGTGAAATGTTTATGTAATATGTCTGATATTGTGGCACTCCAGGAAACATGCCTTCTTCCCCATGATATACCGTACCTGGGAAAAATATCAGAGGATTTTGAGTACACTGGGAAGTCTGCGGTTGATACATCACAGTTATTGAGAGGGCGGCCTCATGGTGGGGTGGCCATTCTATGGAGAAAGGGAGTATTTGATAGTGTAACTATTTTGCAGTGTGAGAGTGACAGACTGGCCGCTATTAGAGCCGAGTCGAGTCGTTCGTTTTTAATATTCACAGTTTACATGCCTACCGACACTGAGAGAGATAGGGAGCGGCATTTACCTATTTTCACTGAAACATTGGGTGAAATCAGTGCGATTATAGACGGTGGCAGTGATGAGACTATATTCATATTGGGCGATTTTAATGCTCACCCTAATGATTTTTTTTATAATGAGTTAATAAATTATTGCGGGGATCAGTCATGGGTATGTGCCGATGTAGATAAGTTAGGGGTGTCGTCTGGCACGTATACCTACATAAACGACGCTCA
Organism: Idaea biselata; assembly: GCA_958496205.1. Classification (NCBI taxonomy): domain Eukaryota; kingdom Metazoa; phylum Arthropoda; class Insecta; order Lepidoptera; family Geometridae; genus Idaea; species Idaea biselata. The sequence goes on along the minus strand of OY292405.1, from coordinate 17,485,656 downwards.
CGGTACATGTTCCTGGTTGGATCATTGCGTCGTGTCGCAGTCGGCCTGGCGGACAGTTTTAGATGTAGGTACTATGTATGACGTTTGGTTGTCCGATCACTTACCTATATTTGTTAAGTGTGACATAAATATTATAAGACCTAAAATTAGTCCGAAGTCTGTAACTCAAAATGAGGTGCTGTGGGGTGATAGGACTGAATCACAAATAGATAAGTACAGGGAGCTATGTAATAACCGTTATAAACATGTGATGTTTCCAGTTACATTTCAGGAATGTTGTAAGGGAACATGTAACAAAGGGGAACATAGGGACGAGTTAGACAGGATGTACCAAGACATGGTGAACATATTAGCTGAGTCGTCGGTTCTTTCTAAATCTAATGTAAGACCTAAACATAGGAAACTTCAGAATCTGTGCGGCTGGAATAATATTGTAAAGGAAGCTCACCGTGAGGCCAGGCTTAAGTTTAAATTATGGGTATCGTACAACCGGCCCACTGACGGTAAAGTATATAAAGAAATGTGTGTGGCACGTCGAATATTTAAGAGCCGTGTTAAGTGGTGTCAGAGACACCAGGTCCAACTTAAAATGGATATATTAGCAACACACAGAACAAACAAAAATTTTAGTAAATTTTGGAAAGAAACTAGAAAACATGATATTAGGCCTGGCCTGCCGGCAAACGTTAATGGTAGGAGTGAACCGGGAGAGATTGCAAATTTGTTCATGGAACATTTCATGGTGAAGTCTCCTCTTGGTCCATCAGTGGGTGTGGTTGATGCTGTGCCTGGGTGCCTTGGAGAGGAGTCGCTAATCCATTTTACTGCCAAAGATGTAAAAGCAGTCATTAAATCTATGAATGGTGGAAAATCTCCTGGACACGACGGGCTCAGTATCGAACACTTCAGATATGCTGGTGTCCATTTGCCGAGGGTCCTAGCCACGTTTTTCACGATGTGTATGAGACACTCGCACCTTCCCACTGACTTGATGAAGACTGTGGTGGTACCCATCGTGAAGAACAAAACGGGGGATGTCTCGGACAGGGCCAACTATCGACCCATATCACTAGCTACCACTGCTGCCAAGGTGCTGGACGGTTTGCTTGATGTTTGCTTAAATAAGTATCTTAAAATTGAAGACGCTCAGTTCGGGTTTAGGCCCGGACTATCTACTGAAAGCGCAATATTGACACCGGGCGCAACACGCCGGTATACGCCTGTTTCCTTGACCTCTCCAAGGCATTTGACCTTGTGTCGTATGACGTGCTTTGGGGAAAGTTGAGGGAGGCGGGCGTGCCGGCGGATGTGCTCGGGATACTGCAGTATTGGTACCTAAATCAGGTGAATGTTGTCAGATGGTCCAATGTATGCTCAGAACCATATAGACTGGAGTGTGGAGTGAGGCAGGGGGGGAGAACGTCTCCAAAACTTTTCAGTCTGTATGTCAACGGGCTCATAGCTGAATTAGGCAGGTCCCGTGTCGGCTGCGTGATTGATGGCGTTAGTATTAACAACGTCAGTTACGCGGACGACATGGCTCTCCTCGGACCGACTGTGAGCTCTATAAGGCATATGTTGGGTATCTGTGAACGGTACGCGTACGAGCATGGGCTCACCTATAATATAAAAAAGATGGAATATATGGTCTTTGGGGTCGCTGGTAAGAAGAGTGTGGATCACCTGGATATTCTACTGAATGGAAATCCAATCAGTCGGGTTGATACCTTCAAATATCTTGGTCATTTGCTTACTAGCGACCTCAAGGATGATGTAGATATAGATAGGGAGCGCAGGTCTTTAGCGGTTCGGGGAAATATGTTGGTCAGAAGGTTTTCCCGTTGTACTCAGTCTGTTAAAGTTACACTTTTTAAGGCTTATTGTTAGAGCATGTACACGGGAAGCCTGTGGACCAGGCATGCCAAGGGTTCGCTGACTGCTTTGCGTATCCAATACAATAATGTGTTCAGGATGCTGTTGGGACTGCCTCGCTTCTGCAGTCAGTCGGCGATGTTTGCGGAGTACAGCTCGGATGGTTTTCATGCTGTGCTGCGCAAAAAGACTGCTTCGCTGATTCGCAGGGTCCGGGTCAGTAACAACAGCATTCTGAGGACAGTGGCGGATAGATATGACTCCCTTATGTGGCAGTCCCTTGTGAGAGGGGTATTGTGAGGGTGCCGCCGCTCATTCTCATATATACTCATATATACAAACTTGTCAACGACTACTAACTCTAGTTTTAAGATTACATTATATACTAACATGACATAATATGGGCCACGAAGTCTGAAATAAATGATTTTTATTTTTATTTTTATTTATTTTTTTTATTTTTATTTATTTGATCACTTCCTTCATGTCTGCCGTTCGCCGCTCCTTAGAGTCTGTGTTGCTGATTTCCGGAATGCCATTAATAATTATATTTTTGCTTCTAAGGTTACGTTCTTCCAGTTCTGACATTAATTCATCGCAGCAGGGATTCTTAACTTCATACTTAATTGTTTGTATTTCCGATTCTAAGGCTTGAATTTTTTTTAACAGTGTTGAGTGATGAACTCCCAAGACTTTGTAGTTCTGATTGAAGCAACTTTCGTTCTGATACAATAGACTCAATCTGTTTTTCAAATGTTCCCATGCTCGTTTTTATATCTCTTATTTCCTGTTTAATAGTGGAAATATCCATTATTATTTTGTTAGTTTTTTCGTTCTGGGATTTGGTTGAAGACGAAAGTAGTGACATCATGTCAGACATTTGCTCTTGGATTTTATTTAATTGGACCTCTATTTGCTTTTCATCATCCGGTTGTTTCCGTTTCAAGCCTATTTTACTTAAATTCGGACTTGAGTTCGATCCGCCCCTCGACATGCCACTTCCAGTAGGTGATCGTTCTGTGCTCATGATCTATGTTAATAATTACTCGCAAACTGCACGTAGCGAGGTGGTTGCAATGTTGAAACGAGTCAAAAAATCAGAGCCCGTCTCCTTTACTCACGGGGGTGAGGTGTGGGGCTGTCGTAGATAGAAGCACTCTAAGCAGAAGTTAAAGGTAGTATTTACAATTTTCTGTCACTATTTGGTTAAAGTTTTACTTCTTTGATATAAAGCTAGTTTTTGAAACGCACCACTTTTGTATTTTTTTAAATAATTTGCTATACGTCCGATCCGCACGCTCCTCTTTTAGTATGAATGGTATGGTTTATGAATATGATGCGTTAAAATTTTATGCGTTCTAAATTTATGACAAAAAAGTTTATGCCAGACGGAGGAGACCCGTTCGTAAAAAACAATTAAACATTTTTTGATATACCTATGTAACAACCTTATTTTTAGTCAAATAAAATAGGTACTATTTAAAGAACAATGGCCAATCCCCAATAATGATTTGTAGGTGTGCCAGTTAAAAAATAACATCATCAGGTGAAAGTTTGTGTGTATGTATGTTTGTTACCCTGCACTGGATGTAGAGCACTGATTTTTGTGCCAAGCGGTGGAGAGCGGTACAAGACACTGACCTCCAAGGTACAAGTCGCTGGACAGGTCATAGCGCACTGAATTTTGTGCCTATTTGATCAGCGCCATGTTGCGCTGTTGTTGCGCATTTTCTATTGAAAGTGAAAGTTTGTGTGTAAGTATGTTTGTAACTCCTTCGCGATTAAATTTGGTATGTGATAGGTGGAGATTTGGATTAACGCACACCTAGGCTACTCATCTTCAGACATTCTCACAAGATACAAAATAATATCTTGATATGTCGAAAATACTTGACGTGACTGTTTAGAGGCATAGCACAGGGCATAGTATGAAAGCAAAGATTGTTTGGTTTTATGTATGTTTCCGTTTGGACGAAACTATCCGCGATATAACGTTTTATGTAAGTTTTGGACAATTTCCTTTTAGGTCCATATCTCCGAAATGTGTCACTTTAGGACACCATGTCATAGAATATTTTCTGTTTGTTTCTCTCCTGTATTCAAATATATAGGTTTTATTGTGCGACAAGAGATCGAAAAAATCAAGATGTCTGCCGCCATCTATGCCAAGGATGCCAGTATAAGGATTTAAGACTCCTTCGTATGAAGAAAAGAGTAGGTAGAGTTTCAGTCTTAACAAATAGTTTTGCAATATGTAAACATCTAGGTGTAGGTAAAATGATTATTGTTATCTTTTTGGAATTACAATTAGCCAGCTATTATTTGTACATCGAACTCACAAAAAGGAAAATAAAATATTAATTTAAATACATAACATATGCAAATAAAAAGACAACAACTATTAAGTTAAGAAAATGTTATACAATTAAGATTACATTTTCATATAAAAAGACAAGTTTTTTTTGGAAAAGTTACAAAAATACCAGATGTCAATATGAAGTCCATAGTGGTAAGTTACATTTATTTCGGTTTATTTATACCAGAATCAGTGGATCTATCATAGGATACATTATAGAAAAAAAAACTAGAACGTTCGAGTATGTATGACATACTTACATAGCGCATACTTGCCAATAAACTGCAAGTCAGTTTCGCGAGAAGTTATGATAATAAAATGTGTACAAAGTTATATAAGTAAATAAAAAAAAAAAATAACCACCGACCTCTATAATACAAATACGCTGCACTGGATGTAGAGCACTGATTTTTGTGCAAAGCGGTGGAGAGCGCTTCCAATCGGCACAAGACACTGACCTCAATGGTACAAGTCGCTAGACAGGTCATAGCGCACTGAATTTTGTCCCGATTTGATTAGCTGATTATTGATGGTGACTGTCCGTGGAACTAATAGTTCCGTAGACAGTCATCATCACTTTCAATAGAAAATGCGCGACAACAGCGCATCATGGCGCTAATCAAATCTTCAATATCTTCAAGATATCTTATCTTATAATATCTTCAAGAGAAGATCTTAAAGACGGTAGATTTAGTACCAAATAGTACCAATTTGGTACTACATCTGTCAATATAAAGTTTTAATATTGGAGAGTTGGCACCGCCATCTTGACGCTAATATAAATTAATCTGAAACGTAAGTTAGGTACCTAATTTGTAAAACATTGTTTCAGCTACTGTTTGTGGTCCTCTGTGTCGTCTCTCAAGTAATGTCGGACCCTATTGTAGGGGAAGGCTATCGCTACTTAGAGGGTTATGATAAAGGAGGCCCCAGAATCGAAATTAACAAAGCAGATTCAAACGTTATACAGGGTAATTTTGCCGAGAATTACAAAAACAAGGGCAGTAATTCGGATCAATACAATGGTGCCATTGTAAAACAAAAAGGGTAACCATACCACCAACATAACATGCATACACAGGCAGTGTCATGCCAGGATCCGAACCACTTCTGTTTGATCGTCATCGGATTATTGGCATTAAAACTTAATAAATATTACACACAGTTACATTTTCACACATAGTTACATTTTCCCGGGTCTTAATCGCGTATTATTATTAATTTTCTTACCTCGACGTTTCAACCATATTACAATGGTCTTGGTCTTGGTCTATTCCCCTCGAGACCAAGACTATTGTAACATGGTTGAAACGTCGAGGTAATAATACGCGATTAAAAGACCCGGGAAAATGTAACTATGTTAACAAATCGTGTGAATTTGAAAAGTTTATTGGTTAAATGTTACATACTTTTTAAATATACACGATTTCCGTCTATCATTATTATTAGACACAGGTCTAGATCGCGTTATAGATAATCATTGTTTTCTTTCCGCGAAGTCTTCTCGGGACCACGGCCAGTGTGATCCGTTTGCCGAAACGTCAAGGTAATTAAAAACAATGAGTTATCTATAACGCGATCAAGGCCCGTGACTAATAATAAATATTAAACTGAAGTGGTTTCTTTATTTGACTTAGTAATAAAATATATTAATAAAACAAAAGTTTTTGAATTGAGTTAAAAATGTTGTCCGTCTGTTATTTGCAAAGTTGCGATTATTTATAAAAAATAATTAAAACTTTAGCTTACCAGTGTAGTACTTAGCAGTGTAGTACCTGTAACAGTTGTCGTGTGTGTGTTGGAGAGGTTATTTTGTCCATTTTTTTAAGACGGGTTTAAAACAAAAAAATGTTTACGTTTTATTAGTGAGTTTTTGACTGCCACTAAAAATCGTCAAATTTGTAACCGTAACTTTAATCACTGAGGACTTAAATCATATATAATGAGAAGGCGGTTCCATCAATTTATTTGTAACTAGTTCTTTAGAAGTCGATTCTATAAAAATAGAAAAGAAAATAGTAATGTACTGCATTCTGGGACGCAATTCTGCTCATAACTCCGAACATATCCACATAAACTTTTTTGTCATAAGCCTTATTAATAAACGTGGAGTAAGGTCAGACTAATATTACCACTTTTTATTTCTGTCTGTCAAGTTTGAAAGTTCTTGTCATGGAAAAAGTCATAGATGTTCTCGCTACTCCGACCTTAATCCACGTTTATTAATAAGGCTAAAAAGGCATAACTATTATGTCATAAACATTTTACTCATAATACTCATAAAACTTAACCGACTTAAAACCTTAAAGGCATAACCGACATTTGGCCATAAACATTTTAGCCATAATACCCATTATGCATAAAGCATGTGTGCATGTGTGGCATAAATATTTAACGCATAATAGAAATTTGGCTTGATTTACTAGAATTCCGAAAAAAAAAATATGCGGAGCACCCCGACTAGGGTAGGTTAGGTTAATGTAAGAACATGATCATACGCAGCGCTTTGCGAGCGAGCGTACCGAGCGTATCAAAGGACGGTCGCCAAGACGCCTAAACTAATAATATAAATGAAAAAAAAAGCGTGATGTATAGAATAGCGTGACGCAATATAAAAATTAATGCTTGATGTTAGGCTTCATGATTATTATGCCATAAAAATATTGCGTCTTTAATTTTTATGCGTTTTGAGTATTATCCCAAGCATTTTTATGCCGAAAAAGTTTATGCGTTATGAACTTATAACTTATGTATGAGTTTATGGTTCATGAATATTATGCGTTAAAAATGTATGCGTTACATTTTATGCTTTCTGAATTTATGACAAAAAAGTTTATGCCAGAGGGAGGGGAGCTCATACAAACAGTGTATGGGTCGAATTAGGAACCTCCTCCTTTTTTGAAATTGGTCTACTCATCATAAATTATTGTAACCATGACTTTAATGATTAAGGAGTTTTCTGAGGAGAAGGTGGTTCCAGGTGCTCCATCACTATCTGTAAGTACCTAATTATTTCTGAGCCTATTTTATTGGGCAAACATAATTATTTACGTTTAATTCTGCTCATCATTTCGAAGGTTAGAATAATTAACTTTAACGTGAGTTAACTCACTTTACCACGAGATGTCGCTCTTCTTCCATTTTTAAATATTTCGTAATTAGTTTCTTATTGCTCTTGGCAGTACTACTAGAAATATATTCAAGGAAAAATACGTCTTCAAAGATTCAATATCTAACATAGACTTTTTGCTCCTGTAGGTAGGTACTACTGTTATACCTTAAACTGTATGTCTGTGGTTTTTCCAAAAATCCGCTGAGAAGTACCAATTTAAAATTAACAATAAAATATCAGATTATAATAATATCATTTTATTATGCATAATCCGGTTAGATATAAATGGTTTACCTAAACTGCTTCCTTACTTCCAAAAATAGCTTCTTAGATTGGCTATTAAATAAACTTGATTTGCAATAAACTTTTTCAAGCTGCAAGACAAAAAAAAACAAAACCGATTGCAATTTACTTATCGCAATCAGTTCTCCTCGCAGATCACTAGCTATCTATTGGAGATTGTACTAACACATAGGCTACATTTTGTCCCGGTCTCCCGCGGGATCGGGACTTACGCGGGTAAAACCGCGGGGCGCAGCTAGTCTACTATATTTGTACCTCGTGCCATGGTCGCTGCGCAACGATAAGGTAACTCGTAGTTGTTATCATGAATTGCAATTTGGAAAATAAAATATTATGATGTGTTAGAGTGTGCCTGTCCCAGTGTTAATAAACTTTTTGTCTTATTATTATTATTTTTTATCCACGATGCAAGGAACAGAGCTGGTAAGGTCACTAGGGGGAAGTGCGGCCTTGGGGAAAGTGCGGCGAACAACAATTTACCGGACTTACAGATATATGAATTTAGAGTGAGAGGATTTGCGTGTTTGTCTGTTTGTCAGTGCGCAATCGAAAGTTCCCATTTATCCCAATCGCACGCATATGTCTGACTTTTAGACAACAAATAGATCTTTTTATTTTTATTGCTTATGGCATTTTTACTAGAAATATTTTACAAGGAGAAATGCATCATCAAAAATCCTCCCATGACAGGATTCGAACCTGTGTGTACCCTCGCTTGTCGGGTGAGTGCGCTACCACTGCGCCACATGCAAAACCATGTGTTAGAAAACACATTTTTTGAGAATTACTTAATTAAATTAAAATAAAGAAACGTTTTCAAATTTATATTTATTAAGATTTAACGCCAATAATAACACTCTAACACTAGGTGAGCCACATCACTATACGAAAATAAGAAAAAAAAAAAAGACGCCAATAATCCGACGACGATTGAAAGAGACCGGTTTCGAATCCTGGCAGAGTCTGCTAATTAATCCTTCATAACCGATTTCGGATACAGGCAGCGTCTACATTTCAGGGTCCGATCTAATATTATGTGACCTTACATGACTTATGTAACCTATTTTGGCAGTAAAAGTGCAAGCACAGTTGCCACATTTGAAGACTCCATTTACGTAATTATAAGAGATGTTAGACGGCGGTATATTCTTGATATGTCCAGGGTCTGCTAGTCTGATTGTGTAAGCATGTGATCTTGGTTTTAGGTGCGGTTATCCTATTTGGTTAACATACGCAGCATTTGCTTGACCCGAATGATTCCCGTCGTTATATTCATTGTCGGCATAATTACTCTGATCAACGACTGATTTTGCATCATTAATTTCGATTCTGGGGCCTCCTCTATCATAACCCTCTAAGTAGCGTTCCCCTACAATAGGGTCCGACATTGCTTGAGAGACGACACAGAGGACCACAAACAGTAGCTGAAACAAAGTTTTACACAGATTAACCCAATAGATTTCGACCTAAATTGATTTTAGGTAGGCGGCCGGTCGTAATAACATTACCAAATCTATTTGCAGGAAGTATGGTCAATGATGATGATTTACCTACTGCGCTGACCCCAAATTAAAAAAAAACACTATTTGGGTTTAAAAAAAACCGTTTTAGTTTTGAGTAATAAGAGAGATGCAAAAGGGAACATTGCTCGGATTAGAATATTATGTTGGTTATATATATATAGATTATATATATTATATAGATTACCTATTAACAAAAAAAAAAGCTATTTATGTATATTATACAGGTTGAACCATTTAAACGGGCCTTCAGAGGGATATCCTAAACTACAAGAGATGGCAAAAAATGCTGAAAGGAGCTGAGTCCCCGATTTTGACAAAAAGTAAAATGGCATATTTAGATTATTGAAAAAATTAAAACCCTAGCCAGGAATCGAACCTTGTCTTTTTGCAAAAAAATAAACATCCTATATTATTGTACCGATCGATAATGTTGCTAGTAAAGATCAAATCCTGGAAACAAACATAGTGTCGTATATCGAGAGAAATATGAAATTATAACATGATCTGTAATAATGATAAATGCTAGCGCAGTCGTTCAAATCGAGTAGGTCGTTGTAATAGGTACGGGTAACACACGAATACTAGTACCTACAGAATACTTGAATATTTCATATTTTTATTAAAAAAGACATTTCTCTCGATTTACCACACTATGTTTGTTTCCAGGATTTGATCTTTATCAGCAACACTATCGAGCGGTACAATAATATGGGCTGTTTATTTTTTTGCAAAAAGACAAGGTTCGATTCCTGGCTATGGTATTGATTTTTTCAAAAATCGAAATATGCCATTTTACTTTTTGTCAAAATCGGGGACGCAACTCCTTTCAGCATTTTTCGTTATCTCTTATAGTTTAGGATATTCCCCTGAAGGCCCATTTAAATGGTTCCCCTGTATATCCATTATAATTATGAAAATTGAATAGAATGTCGCTTCTTGTTCCCACTTGACCGAAGACTGCTTAGAACTTTTGTTTCGACAAATAACATTTAGAAAAAAGTCAAAATGATATGGTCATATTGGTCATGGACCGATGGCAGACATAGGTTTTATGGCATAAACATATTTTCTCTAATGTCTTTATGCAGGAAAGAAACAGTCGAATTCGTTTGTAAAGTTTGTATGGAGAAAATAATATTAAGACTTTCCCCATAGAGCTGCCGTGTGTATCAGGATGGCGGGTGTATGTCTTAAAATCGTAAAGTTATACATATACCTGAGAGGAATGTACTAGCAATGTACTGAATGTACCTAAAATTTGGAGCAATGTACTATTTCAGGGCCAAAGTTATTTAAGAAATAAGATACACCCGCCAACCTGACGTCAGCTTGGCGGGTGTATGTTGATTTTGAACCAATTAGACACTTCTGAAAGTGGAATAAACTGCCAAAGAAATGTACGAGGAAGCCAACGATTGTCGGTTTTTGCCGCGAACCAGACAAGGGCGCTCGCGGACACGTACCTGCCTACTCCACGACTAAAACGTCTACGTATCTACGCTCTGACAATATACTGGTTATGTCTGAACGCCTGGTAGAGACGACGCGAGACCAGAATGCTGGTCTGTATTTGGCGCAAAGAATAAGCATTGCAATTCAGCGTGGCAATGCGGCCAGCATTTTGGGCTCGCTGCCAAATGTCGAGGACTTGGATTTATTTTGATAAGTTCTAGTTTTATAAATAAGTAAATAAAGTTGCCACTAATTACATTATTATTTTATAATTGGTACGAAGTTTGTAGTATAAATAAACTGATCAAAGTGTAACTTACCACGATGGACTTCATGTTGACTTCTGGAATAGATTTTTGTATCTATAACAAAAAATAACCAACTCTCTACTTTATATACAAAAATGTAATCTTAATTTCAGTGCATTTTTCTTTATTTGCATTAATATTCCACATTTTGCATTAGGTTTTATACTTTTTGTGAGTTCGATGTACAAATAATAGCTAGCAAATTGTAATTCGAAAGAGATAACAATAAATTTATTATATTACTAGCTGTGCCCGCGACTTCGTCAGCGTTTTTCGGACTACCTACCCATCGCTGAGCAAAAGTCTACACTTGAACGGACGACCAGGGAAGTCTGTTGCTGAACAGAAGAGAATCATAGCAGAGTCTATTTAAGTGTAGATTTTGCACAGCGCAGCGGTAGGTAACGTGTTGCATGCTTATACGCATTACTTATAATAAGAAGTAGCCTTTATCGAAAATTCAAAAAAATCAAAACCCGACTTCGGATTAAGGACAAAACAATAAAAATAAGCTCTCCAACATACAGTGCAACTGACTTTCTGTTATGTAAGCTGAAGTTGGGTAGCTTAACTAAATGATATCTTTTTTTTACATGGGTACTGCACCTTATGCACTGTCAGGCCACTCTCGTTGGGCTCCCTACCATAGGTTTACCCGACAACGGCGGCCTTTCCAAGCCTCATCTCTACCTCTGCCCGATAGACAATCCCTCTCCGTTTCCCCTCCCTCAGCACGGTCACGCCACCGTCTCGAGGTCCCCAAAGCCGGTGATAAAGCCCCCCCTCTCTCACCGAGTTCACCACCAGAGGCTGAGGTGATTTTTTATAGTGGTTATCTTCCATGCGGCCCCTTTCTTGCGGAAAGGACCCCCGAGCCCGCTGACGCGGGATTACGGATTAGAAGCCAGGCAAGCCCGGTTTCCCACCTCGTGCGCCTCTTAGCTTTCAGCTACTGAGTCCCCTCACAACGGCAAGGTGGACGACCATCTGGAGGGTAAAACGTAACGTCGTGTCCGGGACTCGTGACTCGAACGCGCAGCCGTCGAATCGGAAGCCATCACTCGGCTCGGTAGGCCACCGTTCCTTAAAAAGGGAATGCGCCGGTCTGTGATTCGAACGCGGAACCCTCGAATCGGAATCCACAGCTGCCATCTTGCCACGTAAACTACATGCAATCAGCATCTACTCAGTAAAACTGCCCCATTACAGCTATATTTTTTAAATCCTTTTTATTGAATTTTCGACTGCCACTAAAAATGATCAAAATTGTAACCGTAACTTTAATCACTGAAGAATTTTTGAGAAGGTGGTTTCAGGTGGTCCATCAATTTATACCTTGTTCTTAATAAGCCGATTCTATTGATGGAAGTCCAAAAATTAGTAATTTACAGCATTGCGGGATGCTATTCTGCTCATCATTCCGAAGGTTCTCATCAGATCTTCACCAACAATTTATGGGACCAACTTGGGACTCTCACTTTCCAAATAAAAAAAGAATGATCGAAATCGGACTTTATATGCCGGAGTACGGTTTGAACATATTCACATACAAACAATATGCGGGTAGAATTGAGCAGATCCTCTTTTTTTTAAAGTCGGTTAAAAACAACCATTATAAAGAATTTCCGTATGTCCGAAGGATCCGGATATATGGAGAGACAAAGGTATACGGTATTTTAGGAATTTCCTGAAAAAAAACTGGATATCCGGTTTTTTTTTTTCGACCGGATATCCGGTTAGTCATGTATTGATTCCACACAACATACTTCTTCAATACAACATTCAAACTAACTAAGTAAAAGCAGAAAAATCACTTTATCCGGATAACCCGACAAAATATCCGGATAAAAAATAGCCTATATGTTAATCGGGATCTAAAGCTATCTGTATACCAAATTTGGTTAAAATCGGATAAGCCGTTTCTGAGATTAGCGGGCACAAAGGCACACACAAACAGACAAACAGATAAACAGACAAACAGACAAACAGACAAACAGACAACCAGAAAAATAGAAAAATAGGTTCTACTGCGTTAATAGATACCCCTACAATTTATCTTTTTTTTATATCTTCCAAAAACAGACACCGCTAAGTTACGATTTTATTATATGTATAGATAGAAGATACCCACCCATTGCAAAAATACCTACCTATTTATTAAGATGACGAAATTATTGCAAAATTGGCCAGCAAAATTGAGCGATTTAAATAGCTCCATTTCTACTGATTTTCGTTCGATGTCGGTAATTTTTCTAAATGAGCCGTACAACCGTAACGCGTGGTCTCAACCACTCGCCACAGGAGTCCGACATCGACCGAAAATCAGCAAAAATCGACCCGGAAACGAAAGCGGACCGGTTTCGTTTCCGTAAATTTGGCGCTTGCCAAATTCTACTCTATTGCGTTGTTTACTTTTAAAAAAAAACTTAGGTGCTCACTTTATAAAACAAAGTTGTGATACTATAAAATATTTATGCTATACATTTTTATGCATAAAGAGTATTTATTATGCGTAAAATATTTATGACAAACATTTTTATACGTAATGAATATTATGGCTAAAAAATTTATGCCAAATGTCGGTTATGCCTAAAATATTTATGCCAAAAGTTTTTATGCGTAATGAGTATTATGCCTAAAATGTTTATGCCAAAACATTTAGATTTTTGGAAGTTGTCATCGTATATTGTAACAATCTCCATGTATACAGCCGAGTTGAACTGCAAAGTTCGCCGGTAGATGTCACTACGAGGTCTTACTCGCAAGAACTCGAAGAAATGCTTTCTAATTTCATCAATTATTATACCTATAGAAATAAATACGTTGGTTTATTTCTATAGTTATATTTAAATGTTTGTCACCTTGAATATTACTATACAAACACTCTAAAGAATGTTGTTTTCGTACTCTACGGGTTGGTATTATTCCGTAAGTAATCATTATTATAGTACTTACATAGTTATTTTTAGTACTAACTGATTATGTAATCAAATCTATGTCTATATATAGGTACGCATCTTACTGTTAATAATAATAATACGAAGTTTATTTAGTTAGTAGGTAGTCTAGGTAGGTACCTATTGACTATTATTTATTTTATTACCGTTAGTCGTCATGTTAGTATTGGTATTGGTTACTTATGTATGTATGTCTACTATTGTCTACCTACATTTTTTTTATTTAGTATCTATTTATTTCATAGGTAGGTAGGTAGTTGCGTTTCGTTTTTTTTAGGGTTCCGTAGCGAAATGGCAAAAAACGGAACCCTTATAGATTCGTCATGTCTGTCTGTCTGTCCGTATGTCACAGCCAGTTTTCTCCGAAACTATTATAACTTGGTAAGTAGATATATTCTGTAAACCGCATTAAGATTTCCACACAAAAATAGAAAAAAAAAAACAATAAATTTTTAGGGTTCCCCATACTTTAAACTGAAACTTAAAATTTTTTTTTTCATCAAACCTATACGTGTGGGGTATCTATGGATAGGTCTTCAAAAATGATATTGAGGTTTCTTATATATATATTTTTTTCTAAACTGAATAGTTTGCGCGAGAGACCCTTCCAAAGTAGTAAAATGTATGTGTGTGTCCCCCCTGTAACTTCTAAAATAAAAGAATGGTAAAATTAAAAAAATATATGATGTACATTAGCATGTAAACTTCAACCGAAAATTGGTTTGAACGAGATCTAATAAGTAGTTTTTTTTAATACGTCTTAAATCGTTAACCCAATTTACCTTTCAAAACAAAACCTGTTGTATAGATGATGGTACGGAACCCTTTGTGCGCGAGTCTGACTCGCACTTGGCCGGTTTTTAATAGGTCTTATTTATTTCATTTACTGGTATTATTTTTTTAATTAAAAACAAATGCATTATCTTTCATTATCAAACTAGAAGCAAGTGTATAATGTAAAAAAAATCTATATTTCTAAATAGTACACATTAGATATTTCTTAATATTAAATACAGATTTGTTCTTATCATTATCAGTAATGTACACTGATAATGATAAAAATGTAGCGAGCGAAGCGTCTCTTCTTCAAGTCAAGTCAAATTTGTATTTGTGTGTGTGTCTTAATTTTTGTTATATTATAAATAAACTCTTAATTACTTGACCGATTTAAAAAACTCTTTCACCAAAAAAAAGCTACATTATCGAGGAGTAACTAAGGGATCGGAACTTACGCGAGTGAAACAGCGGGACGCAGCTTATCTATACCTACTAATATTATAAAGAGGAAAGATTTGTATTTTTGTGTGTCTGTGCGTCTGTATGTTTGTTATGAATTAATTTAAAAAACTACTGGACTGATTTCAAAAATTCTTTCACCATTAGAAAGCTACGTTCACCCTGAGTAACATAGGCTACTTTTAATCCCGATATTCCCCCGGGATCGGGACTTACGCGGGTGAAACCGCGGGAAGCAGCTAGTAGTAAATAAATAAATAAAATACCTACAGCAACGCCATAAGTAAGTAAACGATTAGGTATGTTCCTTCACTCAGAATCTACTGAACCGATTGCGATGAACCTAGATTACCTAACGATTAGTTTAGATCTGTAATAAAAAACACATAGGCTGCGTCCCGTGGTTTCACCCCGATCCCTTAGAAAAACCGTGATCATAAGTGACCTCGATAATGTGAAAGAATTTTTGAAATTTGCCCAGTAGTTTTGGAGTCCATTCGTTACAAACAAACAAATAAATCATTCCTCTTTATCGGTAATAAAAAAAACCGTAACATTCGGTCTCGTTTAGGTTGTCTTCCGATTTTATATAAACCGGTTTTTTATTTATAACCCCATAATCATGACCTACGGTATTTTTATAATAATTATATGTAAATTTATAGGAAAATATTTAAATATAGGTAATAATTAAATTATCTACTTATATATATCGGGAAATATAAACTGTACTATCGGGTTTTACTTGTATTCCGTAACTTCCGGTTACAAGCTAACCTACGTAAACCAACTTTGCTTGTATTTCTATCAAAAATAGTTTTTTTACGGATTCACTACATAGTGTATTTGTTTCAGCATTTATTTAATTTGTAATTATTTTAACTCATGATCACAAAAAAGAAAATAGACATAAGTCGACATGTAAAGAAGATCATGTATTTGTATAAAATGCTCTAACTGTATAAATAAATTTGATTTCTGCGTAAGTCTTAAACTATTTTTCGATTGTTTGTGAAAAGAAAATGCGAACAATTTTTCGAAAATTTGTAGTTTAAAGTTTGTTTAAAAATCAGCTGTTTCTTTGCGTTAGAGGTTTTTGACCATAACCCTTGACCTATTGACCTTTTGTTTAGTTTTACAATATAAGTATATTGTAAAACTAAACAAAAGGTCAATAGGTCTCATCATAATTTTCTTTACGTTAAAACTATTTGTCAAACCTCATTGTTTTTTTAATAAAACGTTTGGGTTAAAGTTTAGAACGAAAAAGAGTCCACTGCTTGTCGGCTTTCCACTGCGAGCGGAGCGGAGTCATTAATGTGTCAGTTCAATACAACAATTGTTTTCATAGTCATACAACTCTTTCGCGCTGTGGAAACAATCGTCGGATGTTAAACTGACACATTTTTAACTCCACTCAGCTCGCAGTGAAAAGCCGGCATTTTATTTCATGTCGGCCGGACAGGCATCTGTGGTGCAATTGGTTAGTGCAATACAACGGTTTTGTAAGGTTGCAGGTTCAAGTCCTGCCGCGTGCACAATTTAGGTCTTTTTTTCTTCAAAAAATTAAAGTTTGAATTTCCAAAATCGTAGAATCAAAGCGGTTCGCCTAGACGACTAGAACAACCATATTTCGGCTTATATATCAGCGTCCCTGAAACACACCTCATTATATATTTTTCTATGTACAAATACCAAGTTAAGCGTAACTGAGGTTAGGTTAGTAAATAACAAGTAGCTTGCAACCAGTTAGCAGGTAGATCAGTTAATAAGAGTACCTACCTCGCCAGATACGTATTAAGGATACATCTGCCCTTGGTCAGTGAATCAAAACAAATTATATATGGTCTGTGATTTACTTCTTTAGGGTACAGAGGGTCTAGTATGAAGTCTTTTGTAAAAAAAACGTAACTATACCGTGTCTGAAAAATTGACGACGGACGGACGAACGAAGCGGACGTAATGTGAAGCTCAACGATCTATGGACAGGTTATCTCACACTGTGGGTGCAGATATTAATCAATACAGGGGTCTTACTCTCAGCTTTAAATTGCAGGAGCACAAAACAATGTAGGTACACACCTTAGTTTTCAATAGTCCCTCATATTTAAACTTATAAATCCATAAAGTGTGGAGGGCACCCAGGGTGCGCTTAAACTTCATATTACTTATTTGGAGTTGGTACAGAAGATAAGTCATGGCTGACAACACCTACTGCATTGGCCTTTTTACGGCCGGCCGTTCTTCAATCGAGTAAAATAAAAAGGCTATTCCTTTTTAACACATCAACCTTCAGCTTTTTAAAGATTTTCTAAATTTCTTAATTCGGTAGGTTGTTTTTCTATATTCATTTCTGTAGGTGTTTTATTTCGAAATATTATGTAGGTTAATTGACGTGTTTTAATTGATACCTATTCCGCTTTATTAGGACAAGCAGCACAACAAATAGGCTGGTACAGAAACAACGGTAAAACAATTTAACAATAAGTACATTCTAACAAACCAGGAAGCCGTATGCGAACCCTCCTTATTCTAGACGAGCGTGTTACATCTTAGACCGTATCATCACTTACCATCAGGTAAGGCCAGGTAGGCTCATTTATCGTTAAAAAAACATTTATGCCATAAAACCTATAGCAGCCATGACCATGCCCCTACGTTTTGATTTAAGACATTACTAGCTGCGTCCCGCGGTTTCACCTGCGTAAGCCCCGATCCCGCGGGAATATCGGGATAAGTAGCCTATGTGTTATTCCAAGTCTCTATCTACTTACCGAGTTTCATGGTAATCGGTTCAGCGGTTTTTACGTCATTGAGTAACAAACACACACACATACATACTCACAAACTTTCAGCTTTATAATAAGTAGGTAGATGGAGAACGGATTTTAGAAGGCTTGAAAAAATGTTGAAATCATCAAAAAAAATCAGTCTGATATATTTTGCGTGCCCATGGAAACCAAATTTGAATAAACCTCATCAAATATTTCAAAAAGTCAAGTCTTAAAACACAAAACGGTAGAATAAAAATATTGAATCAAATCCGCCCTGTAAAACTCGACACTCGAGTCCGTCCCCGGCTGTAAACAATAAGCACAATTTTATATTTGTATGTTGTGTAGATCTAATAATTTATTACTATCGCGGCTACCTCGGACTGCGGTAGTATTGCGCGCTGAAACGGACATACCTACATACATACCTACTTTATTAGTCAACGATATTGTGATAATGGAACCATTTGCGAATATCAAATACAAGTTGAAATCGTCGACTGAAAATTTTGAGGATTATTTGAAGTTTTTAGGTGAGTTCTTTTATATAATATAATATATAATAATAATAAAATATTGCACGACGTTACACACAGCGCAATCTAGCTCCAAACTAAGCACTAGGCTTGTACTATGGGTACTATACAACGGATATACTACATTTATTATAATTTTTTTTTTGTAAATACATACATAATATTATACATAGAAAACACCCAGACCAGACACAAATATTTATTTTTTAAGCATAAATTCTTGCACCCGGCGGGAATCGAACCCGCAACCCTCTGCATTGCAGTCGGGCCTTCCCCCGACGCGCCACAGAGGTCGTCAAAATTCAATATCTAAATTACCAGAGTCCCGTGGTAACCCGCGTAAGTCCCAATCTCGGGGGTTTTGCCTAAAACCCTTTCTTTGTGGATGTGGATAAGGGTTTGGGCTCTACGTTGTTATACATACATATAAGCCAGTCAGGACTTTGAATTTTATGTGTAGGTATAGCTGATAACTGCGCCTCGCGGGTTTTAACATAACTCTCGACTCCAGGAGAATGTCGGGATAAAAAGTTGCTTTTTTTGTTAAGAGGATAGTCTCCATTCTCTTTCTCCATACAAACGTAGTTTAAATTTTCCTCCCTGGATAAAGGCATTAGAGTAAATATGTTTATGCCATAAAACTTGTACCTGTCATGCATGACTATGCATCTACCTTTTTATTTTTTTCATTTTATTATATTTTTTTTATTATTTAAATTAGAAAAAAAAAGGTAGAAGCATTGTCATGACAGATATAGGTTTTATGGCATAAACATATTTGCTCTAATGTCTTTATCCAGGGAATAAAAAAACTACTTTTGTATGGAGAAAGAGAATGGAGACTAATCTGTTAATCAAGATCTCCAGCTATCCGCATACCAAGTTTTATCGCAACAAACATACTTACAATCAAACAAACTTGCACATTTATAGAGGTAGGCTAGGCAGGTAGTAGGTACTAGTAGAACCAGGAACAATCGATAAAATTGCTCTAGCTATACCTACACCAATACAAATCAAATTTTATCATCATCGGTTAAGAGTATAGTCTCCATTCTCTTTCTCCATACAAACGTAGTTTATATTTTCCTCCCTGGATAAAGACATTAGAGCAAATATGTTTATGCCATAAAACCAATATCTGTCATGCATGACAATGCATCTACCTTTTATATTTTTTTTATTTTCTAATTAAAATAATAATAAAAAAAAAATGAAAAAAAAAAGGTAGATGCATAGTCATGGCAGACATAAGTTTTATGGCATAAACATAATATTTGCTCTAATGTCTTTAACCAGGGAGGAAAATGTAAACTACGTTTGTATGGAGTTAAGCCGTTCTTGAGTTATAAATACGACTTTGTTTTTATAATAAAAAATTATCGGTAGAAATAATACAGACGTACGTCTGTATTATTTCTACTAGTACCTACTACCTACTTACTAACATAAAAGAAGATAATGTACCTATGATAACGTTGCTTTGTTGTTTGGCTTTTAGTTCTTTATAAGGTCATGTGGATTTAAAAATAATATTTTTAATAATAATTTTTCGGGTTTAATCGCGCGGTGTTTATTACTCTTAGCATTGTTTTTTAATGCTCAACATTTCGAGACCATTAAAAGGTATCTTCTTCAAGATTGACGACTTCTAAACGTTGAGCATTGTAACAATGCTAAAAGTATTAATCACCACGCGATTGAAAATAAAAAATCAGAATAATTTTAATTTTTCAAGATCGCGAAAGAGAAGAAAAATGTATAATAAGAAGGTGATAATAGACCCAAGAATGTTTTACCTATTCTATGAATGTAGAAAATGATACTAGAACTTGTAAAAAGACTATTTTTCTCGTAGTCATGGTATGCAACTCTTGAATAAAATACGCATTTACATTGAGGGTCATGAATCACTCGCGTCGCTCATCATTGCAACACTTGAACACTTGATCATACTGAATCACTCAATACGGTCGTGATTCAGTCGTTAGACTCCTTCACTTGCTCGTGATTCATCTATACACTAATTGCATAATATACAATTAATTTTTAATATAACAAGTCATTTGTTTTTTGCTTCAGCCAAGATTTTTTATTTATAAATAAACTGCTTATCTGATAAAATCGACGGACTTCCTTTTATCGTATTACTAAAGGAAGATAAATAAAAAAATATTCATTTTGTAAACATCACACGACGCAATATAGCCTAATAGTAAGGGGTCCTTACTTATAAACGATGAATAACAGCTGCATAAACTATATATATCGTTAGTCTTTTACTGCCATAGGTATGACGTTTCAAAGTTGATAGACAGAGACTAACATTACATAGGTAACTTAGTTAAACTTAGTCATCTGTTAATCATCGTTTATAATGTAAGGAGTACCTAAGCTTGTATTATAGGACTAGACGACACGGGTAGGTACACAAATTATATTTAATTTTTCTTTCGTACTAAATAATACAATCCTACTAATATTATAAACGCGAAAGTTTGTATAAAATATGTAGTGACACCAAATATTAACTTTCAAGCGTAAATGTCTCCATAGTAGTGATGCAACGGATAGTTGTTTGGCCGGATACCGGATACCGGATATTCGGCCTCATCACCGGCCTCATCACCGGCCTCATCACCGGCCGAATATCCGGTATCCGGCCGCCGAATATTCGGCCGGCTAAACGATACCTACATTTTAGTTTGGCGGCGGGCGCGTCGTGCAGATTTCAACCTGTTACGTATTGTAGGTTCGCGCGGACCGTTTTCTAGGCAAGAAACGAGTTTTATTAGGTCAGTACGTACGAAATTATCTCGTATGCAGTACACGTGCACCCGCCTATTTTGCTGAATAGATAAGTTTTTTTTTGTTTAATGTGTATAGTAGTGTATACGTGATTGTGAACTTGTACTTCATTCTGTGTTTATTTTATTTGTCTAAAATAATGGCAACTAACCATTTTTCAAAGTTAAATACCAAACAGAATCACTATTCGGTATCCGGCCGGATAGTGCGCAACTATCCGGTATTCGGCCGGATAGTAAAATAATGGCCGGATAGGCCGGATACCGGATAGCAACCGGATTTCCGTTGCATCTCTACTCCATAGTTACATTTTCCCGGGTCTTAATCGAGTATCGCGTGTCCCCTCGCGACCAAGACAATTGTAACATGGTTGAAACGTCGAGGTAAGAAAATAAATAATAATACGCGATTAAGACCCTGGAAAAAGTAACTAGGTATGTTAACAAATCGTGTGAATTAAAAAAAAATATTGTAGATGTCTCCACCTTCTGCGTCGCAGCTGAATGTTCTCCAATAGCGCCACATAGGTAGAGGAACATAATATTTGGTGGTGTTTATTACTTTTAGCATTGTTTCAATGCTCAACGTTTCGAGACCTTTACAGTTCTCTTCTTCAGGATTATTTCTCTCCCTCCCTCTATGTATAATATGTATGTATTTACAAAAGAAAAATAAATATATGTATTATACCTACCCGTTAGTGGTGTCCAGTCACCGTAACACAAGCTTAGTCGCTTACCAGGGGACTAGATGGCGCTGTGTGATGTTCACAGAATATACATACATATAAGCCCCGCAAGTTGATATTGCGATGGAACCTTGTCACAATAACAGCTGCGTGACATCATCCGTTGCACAAAAGTACAGATAGCAAAAAAATTGTAATAAAAAGTAAATAAGCTAGGGTTATGGGTTTATTTGTAGTAGCGAGACGGCTGTTTATAACCAAAGGTATATTTCTAAGAAATTTCGGGACCATAAAGGATTAGTTTTGTATGCTGCTTAAAAAAACAAAGATTACACCCATAAGTACATAATAATTATATTGTTGATGTGTAAATATTTCTCAATTAATGTCTGGGTTATGTGGTAAATAATTATAAATTATATTATTTACCTTGCGAACGGCACCGACGGTGCACGTCGACTACGTCACCAAGATGGCCGCCAATCGCAATATCAACGTGCGGGGCTTATACATAATTTTTTTTATTTAATATATTTTTTATTAATTACAGGTGTAGGTATATTATCACGAAAGATAGTGGTCTCAATATCCCCCGTCTGTGTCCTGACGATAGAAGATGGAGTCTACACACTTACAATGAGCACATCTTTTAGGACTATCCCAATTTGCTTCCGAATTGACGAGGAGTTCGTTGAAGATAGACCTGATGGAGTTAAGGTGCGTATAGATGGCGTCTATGTTTGACATTTTAACTGATTTAAAAAAAGAAGGAGGTTCTCAATTCGTTTATAACGATACTAGCTGACCCGGCAAACGTTGTTTTGCCTTATAAATTATAGATAGTAGCCGATTCTCAGACCTACTGAATACGCATCTAAAATTTGGTAAAAATCGGTCGCGCCGTTTCGGAGGAGTACGGTAACTAACATTGTGACATGACATTTTATATATTAGAAGAAAGATGAAGGGATTTCCACTGATTACTCAAAGACGGGTTGACCGATTGGGATGATTCTATTTTTAAATGAAAGGTGGGAGCTCCAAGTTGGTCCCATAAAAAAATGGTAAGGATCTGTCAAGGAACTTCGGAGTAATGAACGGGATTGCTCCTCTATATCCAGTATTTTTTTAATAAAACTGATATCTTAATAAAAAAACATTAAAAATTAAAAACCGACTTCAAAATGGATAATTAGAATTCGTAAAAAACAATAATTGAGTCGGGGTTTTAATTTTTCGTAAGCATTAGTTGTAGTACATAACATGGACTGGGATCGGGACTTTTAAGCGGGTGAAACCGCGGGGCGCTGCTAATTGCAAATAAGTATTATGTAGGTACGTATTATGTGGACACAAATAGCCCAAAATAGAGAAAAATGGACTTCTTTAGAGGAGGCCTTCACCTTCACAAGAGGAGGGGTTCTTGCATACGAATAAAAATTTGAAAAAAAGCATGAACTAAAAATTATAGGTATTAAACCAATTATATTAAACTCTGTATAAATATTATTATGAACTTACTTGCAAGAAATAAAAGGCTTTTTATTTTTATTTATTTTATTATGTACGTATAAGGTTAATGAAGATTGATATTTATTAATTTACTAATCTGCGATTTCAATTTAAATTATTCGCAGACTATTAACTTTAATATAATACCTATAGATAGTCACTACATAGATAGGTAAGTAATAAAAATAGTTTTTAATGCTTATATAATTAATTATTATTAGCTTTTGTCACGATATAAGGTGGCAATCTGTAATGTTAACAACGATCTTGGACAAGGGTAAACTTATTTTATGAATTAACCGATTATGAATATAAAAAATAATAATTAAAAGGCCAAAAATTAATAGGCAGGTAGGTACTTAATGCAGCAATATAAATAAGCGAACAGATAATCAAATGTATAATTAAAAAAAAAAAGATTAAATTTGCATTATAATAAACCTAAGTTAATCTGATGTTACGTTTTCACACCTAAACTGCTGAACCTGAAATTTGACTCAATTTTGATACAAAAGTAGTTAGATAAAGTACCTAATATACCAAAATTCAATGTCCCTACCCACCCACTTGATCTCCGCATCACTTTTTTACGGTTCCGTACCCTTAAAAAAAGGTAAAATATCTTGTTGACTACGAAACCCTAAAACGCTTGTATGTCTGTCTGTCTGTCCTTCTGTTTTTATTTCGCTAGTTACCGATGCCGGACTTACTTATTGGAAACTAAATTAGATAATTATGTAGGCCAAATGCTAACTACTTTACCATATTGTGTTTGTCATCAAATTATCCAGTCATCGAGCAAGTCATACTCCGAACGAAGTCTTATTGATACTTATCTACACTAATCTACATCAACACTTCTACATCTACACTTAATATTTTAAGGAGGAAAGATTTGTATTTTTGTGTGTATGTAGGTCTGTATGTTTGTTATGAATAAACCAAAAACGACTGGACCGATTTCAAAAATTATTTCACCATTAGAAAGCTACATTCACCTTGAGTAACATGGGCTACTTTTGATCCCGATATTTCCCCGGGATCGGGATTTACGCGGGTGAAACTGCGGGACTCTGCTAGAAGTTAATCAAGACAGTTAATTACGTAAATTTTCAGGTGAAATCAATAATAACAATCGAGGGAAACAAGTTAATTCAAGTACAAGTCGAGGACAATGGAAGGAAGTCGACTCACGTTAGAGAATTCACTCACGATACCTTGACTGTGGTATGTTACCTACTTGATTTTAAATTGGGAAGTTCCCAATTCTTCAATTTACTTTATTAGAGTTCCGTACCCAAAGTATAAATAAGGGATCCTTTTACTAAAACTCCACTGTCTGTCACCAGGCTTTATAGATATCTCATGAATCATACATGACAGCTAGACAGTTGAAATTTTTACAGATTATGTATTTCTGTTGCCGCTATGACAACAATCTACTAAAAACAGAATAATTACGTACCTATGTTCACCGATTATTGTATCCGCTCCGTGTTGTATCTCTCCTTCACATATTTCCATTGACATTTGAAGTTGTGAACCATGGTTTTAATTAATCGGGGTATTAGTTCTAAACTCTGACAACATCGTGAGGAAACCCAACGGCTTAATTAGCTCCGTAGGTATTGGGAACGGATTATTTTTATGAAACTTTATGGCAAGCAATATGTTTTAGGATTTGCAATTTACCATAACCAACCAAACGCCATAACATAGTATAAGTATTTACCATTGATATCATGGTAGTAAGACTAAATAAGAAATATTGTATTAATTTTTCAATTTCTATTTTTTCAGACGACAACAGCGGATGGATGGAATGGAAAAGTTATTAGAGTTTATAAAACAATGTAACATGACATAATTTTAGTTAATTTTCTATACGTAGTTTAAACACTAAAAACGATACCATTTTCAATATTTTAAATAAGTTAATAGTATAATAATTATTGTGCCCATTATAGAGCCGATAAATGCCACAAAAATCTCAGTCTCTCTAATTAAATTAGATAAGTACGTATTTGTTTGATTTTTTGTTGGTAGTTACCTACTAAAGAAAAAAATATGTTTAATTATAATCTTACTAGCAGCACTCCGTGATTTCACCGGCGCGCCGGCGGTCTCTCGGAATCGGGACTTACGCCGCGGCGTAAGTCCCGATTCCGAGAGAATATCGGGATATAAAGTAGCCTAGGTATTTATCCAGGCCTCCAGCTATCTACATATCAAATTTCACCGCTATCGGTTTCAGTAGTTTTTGCGTGAAAGATTGACAAACATATTCACAAACTTTTAGTAGGAATATAGAATATAGGTAATAAAATGATGTGAATCTTTTATTCTAGGTAAAGTGTGATATTATAATACCTACTATATACCTACGTATATTTTGTAATTTACTAAAGTATGTTATAAAAATAAGTTAAAATAAAATAACGAGCTTTATTTGTACATAAAAATAGATAATATAAGGTTATATGTTAAATGCACGTTCATGGATTCAGTGTGACACGGGCGAACCGTGTGGTCTAGTGGTTAGGACACCCGCCCGAGCCTGAGACGATTGTACCTTTAGAGGTGCATTTTAAAATAAAATACGTAAATTCATTTACATTATTCTTTTATTATCAAACAGTAGATGTTAAACTAGCTTATGCATCATGGTTTGTTCGGGTTTAGTATTTCTCCTCTTATGTTCGTCTTCATTAACTGTAAATGAAAATATTTTTATTTAGTCATAAACTCATTTCTTTAGGCCACTGTCCGACAAGGCGCGAGCGAGCGGCGAGTAGATCTAGAAACAACTCATAAAAGTAACAGTAAAGTAACTCATAACTCATAATATTTGGCAATAGCTATGAAGTAGTGATGGGCCTATAAAATTTTAAAGATTATTATAGAATCTTTTGAATTTAGAACACGCCGTGGGAGTAAATCTTTACCAGTCTAAAGCTAAGAGCTTTCAATCTCTAGATAAAATACTCGTCCAATAAATTGTAACACCACCAAATTAAGGTTTTTAAATTGGTAAATGTTTTATTTGATTCGACAGTTATATTTTATCTGCAGATTGAAGAATTAACCCTAAAATAGATTAGTCGTGCGAGTAGGTACTTGACGGCTATGCCAACAGTCAGCGATGAACTAATAATATAACTAGTTTTGTTTATGACCGTCTCTTTTGTTAATACGAAAAGTATAAATAACCATTGGTACGTTTCTTGAGCGTGAAAATAGCTAACTCGCTCACACTCACTCGCTGTCTGTGGGACACCTACCTTACGTACGATTGTACGTATGTACGTACGTGAACGAACATGAATAAAAAACTTGTTGACCTCACCTCAACCTTTTCCTGGTAACTAAGTTCAGTTTTCCCAAGCACGTAACAAAGCTTAGCCCAAGCCGCTTCGGCCGTCATGTCGTAAGCTGGGACTACGCCGCATTCTAGAAGAAGCTGGAAAAATTTACAAAGTCAGTTTTTTCCTATTTTCATCGGATTCTCCGAAAATGGATACCTATCGACATAAAATTATAATCGGTAGTAAGCGGAAAGACCTATGGCATGCTTAAACAAATTCCTACCCTGCATTCGGGCGCCAACCACTGGATTTGCAGTCTTGGCGGCCCCAAATGCCCGCTTTCTCAACTCTCTTCCTTTGGCTAATGGAAGGTCTGTATTTATGTTTAAAACAAGGCTGCCCAAATAGTCAACACGAAGGCAACTCAAGGAAACTCGCAAACATGAGATCTTGGCCTTTGAGCCAATTTCAGTCTTAGCCTTTAGGTAAGCCAATGCCTAATGGCCACGGTTACCGCATGGCATGCTTTAACATATATCCCCGTATCCCGAATACGGGTTCTAACGGGCACGGATTCCGTGCCTCGCATGCTAAGTTGGTCCGAGTTGTAATCTCTGATTTCAGTCATTAAGATCAAGTTAGATGCCTTAGAGTGACCTGAAAACTCTAATACTAGGTAAGTCACACCACTATACGAAAAGATGAAAAAGAAGCCCTGACAACCCAGGAGTTGCTTTATTAAGGGCTACAGTAACATCATACTCACCAGCCCAGTCTCATAAAGAGGTTTTCCCAACACAGTACCGTTGATACACTGTGTCACGTTCACGACTAAGACATTATTCTTGACTGCCCTCTCTATTTCCTTGTATATTTCCTTACGTTTAATAGGAATATTGCCGTTACCATACGTTTCCAGGACTATACCTGTGAAGATTGTCATCATTAGATATGGTTTGGTTTTCTATTTACTAGAAAATCTTATAAAATAATGGTTATGAGCGTTTGTATAAGGCAAACAAAATGAACTGGATCGCCGAGCAGAGTGGGGAGAAATTATGGGAGTCCCGAGTAAGAAAACTAGGGTAGTCCATAATAGAGAAAAAGGAGTTCCTGGTGGAGAAAAATAGGGAGGATACTAAGCAAGCTCTTAGTTTCCTTCCCAGACCCTAGGAAGAAACTAGGAACTCCCCGGGATGACCAAGATGCTATGGAGGCTCTGGAGAGTTCAAATGAGACACTGACGTAATATATTGAAGTGAACATCTTTTGCTGGACAAAAACCTCTCCCAATGATCGCCACAATCGTCGTCCGATCGTCGTAAATTTACATCTGATGTAAATTTAGTGGTCAACCCTCAAATTATATCATACATTTTACACTCTGCTAATCCTAGTAATTAATGAACATCTTCAGAACTTCTTTCACTATGATCTTCTGTATAAGCACTACACTTCTGACCACATTCATCTGAAGACAATCCTGTCAAACGCCCAAAGCTCTTACCTTCCATACCCTCGATGACTCTTCTAATGATATCAGCAGTGACAGTTGGAGCCACCTTCAAGACATACACCTTCCTTGAAACCTTGTCGTATAGCCTACACTCGTTGGGCACAGATCCTGAAGGATGGATCAACATCTTTGGATCTACTTCGAGGGTGGTTTTTGCTTCAAGCAGAGGTGGGAAGTTTGGAGAATCGAATGCGTAGATTTTTGTGTTTGATACTTTTTTGACACTGGAAAGAGGAACTGTGTTATGGACATGATTAAGACGCCAGTTACCGAGCCTATTGGTTTGAAGGTCTGAAGCTAGTAAACCAGTAGTACAAAAATAATCGTGTGAATGGATGATTTATGATGAGTTATTTATGTACTGGCTACTTGGCCAGTCGCAGCTATTTTGCTTCTATTCTAAACGGTCAGTTCCTGTTTTGCCGCGGTGGCCTTGGGAACGTATTAATGTAATCAGCAAATTGTCTATTTCAAGTTGGTTCGTGGGGTAAATGAGCTGATTTTGGACTGTCTGGCTGTGGTTTTAATGCTTACCGAGTCCCTCTAAAAAGTTTAGCTCCAAAGAATACAGTTACTTCAGGAATATGTTGTGTCGCCGCAATCAATATGGCACAAAGGAGGTTATTGTTACCATCGCTTCTTGGCTGGAAAATTGGTACCTGAAAACAGAAATTACAAATATTTTAAGTGAATTTAAGTGGTACCTCACCAAGAACATTTTTCTAAATGTAACCTTATAGGTAATATAGGAAAATCTTAACAAATAAGTTATAACTATTTATAAAATCGAATAATCCATACCTGTGCTCCAGTCAATACAACAGTTTTTCCAACCGTTTCCAGCATAAAAGATAGTATAGATGCGCCGTATGCCGTCGTGTCTGTTCCATGAAGAACTACGAAACCATCGTAGTCATGGTAATATTTCTAAAAAAATAAAAATTTTGATCATTTTACAATCATTTCAAGATAAAAAAGTCACAAAAATGTATGGTCCATTGTGTATGGCTATTGGCCCATTCATTGGCCGGAGTAAAACTCTTCATATTCGAAATGTGCTGAATGAGGGATGCAAAATTTCTTTCAAAATATAAACTTGATAACATCGAAATATATAGATTTCAAAATTATTCCATTCACGTAGGCAGGAGATACTAATAGTCATTTTAAAAGTCGGTACATTCATTTATTTGGTACATTACTTTGTATTTTACCCGACTGCAAGGAAAGGGTTATGTTTATCGCTTTGAATGTTTGTAATACTTTTTTATTATGTTTTATTTGCTCTACATTCAATGATCATTTATTCAGATTCTATTCTCACTTATCAATTATCATAGGTTAGTTTTAAAAACATAATTAGTATTAGAAACTAAATTAAAACTATAACTAAAAACTAAACTAATCCTAAAACAGCTAAACCCTTGGTGGAGGGAAAAGTGGCCAGAATGTTGGCTGCATTCTCCTGTTGTAACCAGGTTGTAACAGATACTTATTTTTGTTTTCGTTAGTTCTAGGAATCTAATTTGTTCAATGATCATTATTGTTATCGCTCAAATTAACATCATTGAGTAAATTATCTCACCGACCTTGATGTCGTTCGCTTGTTTGACCCAATCATCCATTGTGAAATCTGATGAATCTTTCAACTCATCGTATTCGTGTATTTTGTACAGAATTTTTAAGTCTGGCGTGTCTTTTCCATCTGTAATATCATAAAATTATAGTTAACTATAACTCTATTTCAGAATCCTAGATAAAAAATGTAAACAAAAAACTCATACATTTATATGAGAGTGACAGCTCTTCATTTACTTTATCCTTTCATATACCTAGACAGTTCTTTGTTTACATTTTTGATCTAAGTTTCTGAAATAGAGTTATAGTTGCTATAAACGTTTTAGCATACAAGAAAGTTTCACTTCTGTTAAAATATTAGATTTTTCTGAAGTTCAGAAGTCAATTGTTTCACCAAATTGTTTGCAATCAGTTCAGTATTTTTCGATATTTTTAAATACTTTTCCACACAAAGAATCATCGAACTCTTTAGAAACTATGTACCTACCTTCTGCCTGACTAGACCAGGCATTTAGTGGAATAGAAACAGCAGCTGATTTACTCACCAGGTAAAGCCAGATATTCTTTTTCCTTTGTAGATGCAAGGTTTTTACTCCAGAACTCTTCATCGTGAAGTTGTGGCAGTCGTCTTACTACCTTCTCTATGTTCTTTTGAGGGACAAGGACTAGAATAGAAAATGTAGAGGTAAGGGGACGTTATAAATGCTTTTAGAATTGTCTTTTACCTAAACCTTTTTGATGCTTTTTAGTTGCAATTACTTAGTACTTTGAGAGATACTATATCTAGCACTAACTTTCTATCATGTAGAGTTTACAAGAAAAAATGCTTTATCAAAAATTCCCCCATGGCAGGATTCGAACCTGTGCCCCTAGCTTGCCGAGCGATTGCGCTATCACTGCGCCACACGAGAACCTACGTGACATGGTGAGTTAACGACTATGCTGTTGTGTTTACCGACTAAGGCTCGCTTTGAACGCCATTTACACAGTTTTACAACTATTGACTGGCTCGAATATATCTAGTAAAAATTCCTTAAACAATAAAAACTAAAAGAAATATTTTCTATGATCTGTTAAGAACTTTCTCAGTTACTTAATTATTGTAGTAGATTTCTCTAAAGTATAAAACCAATGTCAATTAAATCAAACATGGGTAACATAAGTATTTTTTTCCGATGAAATAAATCTATTGAGATCAAACAACGTCAATTGATGCACTGTTAAGTAGATGAAAAATTATAAGTTCCTTGCCGTCACAATCAAGGCTAACCACATAATTTTCTGTAACTAGGTTTAATGGTCTAAATTCTAAACTAAATAATGCAATTATCCTTGTACCTACGAGTATCAACAGTTTCGTGTGTTTAAAAGGAAACGTGTTTTAGTAAAAACCATCTGAATTAACTACTTCTTATCGTAAGGTAAATATTTAACATGACATCAATAATGCCGCCAAATGAACATGTTTTAGATAACAAAAAAGATAAGTTGTATGTAACTAAGAAATCGAGCACTGAGAAATCCTTGCCAAAGGAAAAAGGTTTGTCACATTTTAGTTACTTAACTCAAAATGTTTACTTTCTGAAACCATAATACTTTTTTTTTTAGTTTTATGGACATTATACCTAAACTATATAAAAATTATGAAATTCACTAGTATCCACTTAATTTTTCAGGCAATAATCTGGGAGATTTTCTGTTTTTTCGATGTTGTATTGAAATTAAACTCATTTTTCGGGTGGTGTTCATTACTTTTATATAGTATTGTTTAAATGCTCAAAGTTTCGAGACTAAAGACGAAACGTTGACCGTTGAAACAATGCTAAAAGTAATGAACACCACGCGATTAAAACCGAAAACATGAGTTTAATTTCAATACTTAGGTACATTAATGTTACCTTGAGAAAACAAACGATTATCTTACCTCCTTTTTCATTCTTCAGCATCCCAAAAGTACCACCAGTATAAATGACCAACACTTTCTTTGCAGCCATGACGTTTGTTAAAACTAAATAGATAAATAGTAGCTCCCAACTACAAATACTCTAAATTAACGAAACAAGTCGGTTATCGCATAGGACAAGTGATACTGTGTCGATTGATACTGGATCTCTCCATACAGTAGTCTTTATTAAGTTCAAGGCAGTAGGTAAAGATAGTGTGGTGCGGAATATTTAGAGATCGCACGGCCCGAATGCCGTTTGCGAGTCCGTGTGCAGCGTATTGTGTTAAATCATGTTGATCATGATTTAACTAAATCTTTAAAGGATCTATCAATTGTACGTACCTATTCGTGACCATTAACTTAGCTATTGATAAATGCATTAGGTAATTAGTTTAGTTATCTCTGTCACAGATCACATAATACTTCTCTGTGATGTGAGGAATTTAAAATTTATGACTTCTTAATGACTTAGCATTAATTCATCTCTTGTCGTATTACGTTTTTCTAAATAATTGTTACTTTGATATTTGTCCCTTATATCGCCTCGTGTCCAGTGATTACGGTTCTCATAAATGAAATGGTGGTAGATATAGGTACATTTACTATTGTCCTTAGTCCTCACTTAAGTAAGCACTTGTTAATTGGTTAAATAAATAAGGATATAATACAAAAGAAGCCTTTATTAAAACGGTCAATAAATTAATATTTTCTATCAAGGTTACTACATCACATAGTTTGTACTTATCAAAGAGTATACAATTATATTTCAAAATCCTATTTGTAGGATATATTCACCTATTTGAAATCAGTTTTACAATCAGATGATACTCACTCACTTGATTTCTGTTTGCCTTCAATTATACATACATATATGACAGTGGGCGCTGGTCGTATCAAAAATCAACGTAACAACATAAAAAACGCAACAAATATCACAAGCCCATTAGCAATGTTTCTAACACCTGCACTTTCATCAAGTGGTGGATCTGCTTCCTGGCCATCCGTAGCAAAAACTCTTCCCCAAACCCCAAACTGATACACCTCGAAATCAAATTCTTTCAAAATTAAGTTATAAACTGTCGTATTTCCATTGCTGTTAACTTCGTAAGTGTAACTTTTGGGTTCTAAAGGCATGATGTTTGATTTCACTGCAAGAGGGAAGACTGCTGAATCATCACATTCGAGCTCTGGTTCTAGTACTGGAGATGGGAATGTAGCAGTTATGGACAACTCTTCGAAAACTGCAGTAGAGTTGGCAGCGTAGGTCTCAAACCTGTGAAGAGTACAATGACATGAACTCCTTTACTTAGTAATAGAAGATATCACCACCAATATTCTAAGCCACAAACCAATTTGGACGAGATGAATGTACAAAGGAAGACGACGGGAAGGATAACAATAGCTTAATTATTGAGTATCTGTAAGATAATGATTTAGATGATGTTCTTCCTGACACTACATGTATAATGGCACTATTGATTTCTCATATTAATACCTAGGACCTTGATTGAAAGGTCCTAGGTATTAATATGAAACAGCGGACAAATACACACATACACAAGTCTAACGAATAACTATATCAGCCACCAGTTACCTGATACCAAAACCCTGTAAATATACATACATTATGCTTAAAGCAATATTCTGCTCACCATCACACACAGATGTTAGTAGTCAAGTAAACATTAGAGGCCCTTCATATAGAATAAATTAGAGTTTAGAGCATCAATATGGTACAACGAGACCCCGGACGACCAATACTATGCATATATGTTATAGCGACCCAACTATGACCACTTTGGGTATAAATGGAGAGGTCCGCTGTACCGTAAGGCCACTCCTAGGAGCAACCGTCAGGGATCAATATGGGACATTGGACAAGTACAACACAGACAGAAATCTAACGCAACAGTAATGCCAACACCACACCCTGTAAATATCAATAGACGAACCTATGCCCGCACGTAACCATGCTTCTGTCCGTACACGCAACGATAGAACAAACCCTGCTACCACCAGTGGCTACGCCGGTGAAAGAACGAACACCGCTGAACGCAGCAGCTCTATATTGATACATCTGAAAGAAAATGTTTGTTGATTTAAACGTTAATTACCTTTTATACTCCGGAATACAAATGCACTATTCTTGCTACTGGTGATAAGCATTTGTCTGTTAATGTCTCAGCGGTTGAAGTTTCGGAGCATCGAAGACCAAACTCTACTTAGCGTCATTGGATTAGCTAGCGATATGTTACAATTGAAAAGGTTACAGTGCTGACGAATAAAATTGACGAAAGAGTTAACTCTATAGTTAAGTCTGCGATACAAATATAATCATATTGCTGATCTTATTCTGGAATTAGATATCCATTTTTCTCATAAAGATTCTGTTAATACCTATTGTGTGTAGGAGCTATAGTAAAAAAATAAATAAAATGTAACACCCATGCAGTTTACTTAGTTCTAAATTTTATTTCATAAAACAGTCATTAGTATAATAAAATTGTTCATTTCAATTTTTATCACAAAACTTTACAATTACAATCCAATCATTCATTGATACTTAATCAATTTTCTTTTTATTATTCATTCTGTCACTAGTTTCATAAATCAAATTAAGAACGTTATTAAACAGTCTAATATCTGATTCAGTATAATCCGTGTTGTGATCGACATCTCTTGTATAAATTCGGCCCCATATCCCAAAAGCTAATAATTCATTTTGGGGTTCATTGATTTTGAATGTAATTTCTTCTCTACCAATAACGTTTCTATAATTTTCTATGCCATTGATTTCACTGCCTGCATGTTGCATAATAATATATCTTTTTAGCTTCTCTGGTTCAGTTTTTTGTTTTGTATCGGTAAATGTGAAATTTTTAGCACTCAAAGGGAATTTGGTAGCTCTTATTGACATTGGGAAGTAAACAATGTTATCACATTTCAATGTGTCATTGTATTGATGAGCGTACGTTCTCATTTTAATTTCTAGTTCTTGAATTCCTCCTTTTGTGGTTTTGGGGTCAAATCTGGAACAAAGTTTTAGTTATTTTTATGAAACGTTTTAAATCAATTTGTCGATTCATTTATTTCTATGTAATGTATATAATGCAATATAGTAGGATGTCATCTACTATAATATCTGAAATTATTGATACGATTTTGATAAAATTCTATTCCCTGTGCACAGAGGTCTAGAAAGAATTTGAAATGTCAGTTGTTGAAAAAATAACGCGATTAAAACCGAAAAAGCAAAAAATCTAATATTTCATTCGTTTCCTTTAATTCCATAAATATAATGCTGTAATTCTAATTTCCTACGTTTATCTTTTATCAATTTATCTAAAACTTCTAAGATCTTATCTAGTCCAGCTCATTCAATAGGTAAGTGCGTCTCAGCACGTTGTGAAATACTTATCACCCCATATTTGTCAAACATTGTTATCGTGGAAGTGATAAACTTTTGTACAAAGTGCAAAATTATCATATATCTTTATATTGTGTTGTGTCATTCTTACACAAACAAGCTTCAATCTTGTACCTATATTATATTTATTAGTTTTTAGCATGTTTAGTTGGTTTAGTTTAATTTCTGATAAATTATTGTTTATTTTGTTTTTATGCTTTTCTGAAATTCCTTTATCGTTCTATCTTCGAAAGAAGATAGTCTTATTAATTGACTTCAATCTATACATAGTATACTCCTTTACTTATAAACTATGACTAAGTTTATATAACTTTTGTCCTTTACTGTGCTATGACGTTTCAAAGTTAACAGACAGTCAAGTGACAAATACACATAGTCGACGTTTATAAGTAAGGGGGATAAAATTAAAAATCCTGACTGATTGACTGACTGAACTATATTATAATTATATAACTGAACTATATTATTATTGACTGATTGACTTAATTATTGTATCAAACGCACAACCTAATCTGCTGGTCCTAGAAACATGAAAATTGCAAGGTGAATTCTTTATGATGTCTAGATATCCACTAAGAAAGGTCTAAATTCAATCTGCGGGACGCTGCTGGTATGAAAATAATTTTTTTATTGTTATGTGGTAAAGAAATAAATATTATGCAAACTATTGAAATTGCTCCTAAATTTTTATAAGTGACTGATACCCCAAAATGATGGCAAGTGACGATGCGATCTAAGATGTAGCACGACCTACACGAACATCCGCCCTTGTACAGCTGCAAACAACTACTCTTACTGGCATTGTTTTTATTTTTTTTGTTCTTTGGACTTGTATGTTATTAATTATTACTAGCTGACCCGACAGACGTTGTTCTGTCGTTTAGTATAAAAAAATAAAATTCATCAAAATCGGTTTAGCATTTTTTCTTTCATAAGAACCTTCTCCTGACAATAGCAAACACAACAAAAAAAGAATTATCGAAATATGTGTAAAAGTTTAAGTGTGATGCCGTGACCAAGGGAAATAGGGATTGATTTTTATATAATAGAAGAAGAAGATAGAAGATATAGATAGATTATTATTCTGACAATGCCCATTTACAGCAGCAACTCCGATACTCACTTTTTATTTTTTTAATTCAATTAAATATTTACCTTTGATGTAATTTATTTTAAATCAATTTATGTTAGGTATATTTCTATTTTATTAATTTTGACGTGACCGTGTTCCAGATAATAACTAATTGTAGTGTTCCCATGGTCTAAATAAATGAGAATGAGTATGAGTATGAGTATGAGTACGTCCACTTACCTATAAGTGCAGGTGTCAATATCCTCATCTTTACAAGCCACAACTAAACATCCAGAGGTTCCAGCTTCGCGGCGCGCGTATGTATTGCTTCCATCATGTACCATCGCTCGGTAGTGAGGGGGCTGGAAGTAAGATGATATATCGATAAAATGGGTAGTTCGATAAATGTTTCAAGGCACAGTCAGCATCAAAAATCGGTAGCAACAGCCAGATTATAAATATTTTTAAGGAAAATTTGATCAATTTTTCTTCTGAAATTAAAGACATTTTTCGGTTTGAATCGCGTGGTTTTTATTACTATCCTGAATATCTAGGATAGTCTATCCTGAAGAAGAGACCTGGAAAGGTCTCGAAACGTTGAGCGTTGAACCAATGCTAAAAGTAATAAAAACCACGCGATTCAAACCGAAAAATGTCTTTAATTTCAATACAACATCGCGAAAACAGAAGAAGAATCAATTTTTCTTCTGTTTACGCGATGTTGGATGGAAGTGAAACTAAATTTAACGCGATTAAAACCGAAAAATGTGTTTACTTTCAGAAATCATCTTCAAAAAAATTATCTTTTTGTTTTAAAATTATCTATAGTAGGTAAACCTATTGAGAGCAATAAAAATACGAAGTACGTATCACATTCGGATTTTCAAAATCGCTATACTTACATCATAATAATTGTAGGAATAAAAGAGTAGATAGATATTTATTTTCTGAATGTCTGTCCTGTTTTGACACCTCACAATTATGATGTACTAGCGGCGCCCCGCGGTTTCACCCGCGTAAGTCCCGATCCCGCGGTAATTACGGGATAAAAAGTAGCCTATGTGTTATTCTAGGTGTCCAGCTATCTATATTCCAAGTTTCATCGCAATCGGTTCAGTAGTTTTTGCGTGAAAGAGTAACAAACATCCAAACATCCATACAAACTTTGACATTTATAATATTAGTAGGATACCGATTTTAAAAATCTGAATGTGGTTATCGATTTGTATGCTGACCATACAAGGGTGATTGAAAGGTTTGGTTTGGTACCTAGGTACTCTAAAATGGGTCTCCGGTTTCAGCAATATGAATCTAAGAAATTATCTCATTTTTTCGAATTTATTCATTTTAGCCTTATTAATAAACGTGGAGTAAGGTCGGAATATTTTTACCACTTTTTGTTTCTGTCTGTCAACTTTGAAAGTTCTTGTCACGGAAAAAGACAAAGCATGTTCTCACTACTCCGATCTTTCTTCACGTTTATTAATAAGGCTATTTAAGTTTAATTT
This sequence comes from Idaea biselata, assembly GCA_958496205.1. Lineage (NCBI taxonomy): Eukaryota > Metazoa > Arthropoda > Insecta > Lepidoptera > Geometridae > Idaea > Idaea biselata. Next base: position 17,447,868 of record OY292405.1, on the reverse strand, counting down.
CATATCAGCATCGCTAAAACCGGAGATTAATAAAATAAGATTATAAGACATAAATGTTAGTTACGTTAAAATAAGACTTACCCCTAATATTATTTAGTTTTAAATATCATGCAAATCACAAAAACACAAACATGCGCATGCACAACTGATAATTTTGTATGGCGCTCTTACACAATATTTCATTCAGGCGTTAAAACGCGGCCACGGTTTGTTTCTACCTACAAGCCTAGTCGTAGCTATCTATATATATCCGGATAATGTACGGTAAAACAAAACCGTACGTTATCCGGATAAAACCGACCTATGACTAATATTTGGCCAAAGATCAAAATCTTATTTTTGTGGGTCCCAAAGAAGCACGAATGGCTTTAGCGTAAACGATTAAAAAAATACTTACTAAGGAAGCATACGTAAATCTAACCAAATCTATATAATCTCCCCATGCGTCATCCTGACTCGGAAAGTGCAGCTGACATCTTTGTCGACGAGTGTGAACTAATGAAATACTCGATATATCGACTATCGATATGACAAAGACTCACATTTTCCCCTTCCCCATGCGTCATCCTGACACGGAAAGTGCAGCTGACATCTTTGTAATGAAATACTCGATATATCGACTATCGATATGACAAAGACTCACATTTTCCCCTTCCCCATGGGTCATCCTGACTCGGAAAGTGCAACTGACATCTTTATCAACAAGTGTGAACTCTTGGAAGCCATCAGTCAAGACTCTGCTAACATGCGCCGGTAGAGAAGGATCCGTGATTAGGACAAGGCTGTCGTGGTCTGAAGGGTCATCGTAAATTGGCCCGGGTCCTGGGACAGTTACCTGAAAAATTAAGGTAGATAGATTGATTATTTTTGTACTGTCCACACCACATTATACCTATATCGACACCACATCTATAAAGAAAGTCGAAAGAAAGTTACACTCTATTTATAACTCAAGAACAGCTAAACCGATTTGGCTATAAATTGGTTGGTAGCCTAGAACCAGGAGACGGACTTAAAGCCTTTATGGCCTTTAAGCCTTTATGGCAAAAAAGGTGGTAATTTCGCAGCTTTCAGGCACCCTTTGAATAAGTAAGGAAAGTTGAAGCTGGACACTAGTTGTAAAGTGTCTCTGCATCTTTATGTTTTGGTAAAAGAAGAAATATTTGGCTACTGTGCTGCAATAGTTAACTTACCTGGCCAGGAACTTTTGGAACCCTAGAAACGAGTAACCTTGTGGTTGGAACTCCAGGCATTATGCTGACCAAGGCTCCAGCTTTTCCAGAGTATATCCCTGAACCTGAAATAGTCAAAAAAATGTGTTAAAATGAATAGAATGACTTTGAGGAACTGAAATCATTATGTAGGTGCCCAATGTTCTGGCAAAGGGTCCTGATAAAGGGTAATGAGTGGTTAAACAAAACTTTAGGAATAGACTAGGTTTGTCAGCAATAAACATTTGCTAAACTTGCAAAGTGTCCCAGAGGCACACATAATGTGCATAATTTTACGTGATGTCCTCTTCTTAAATACGTACCAGCACTTCCAACACCGACGTTGTTAGCTCCAGAAGCAAGGAAGTTGATATTCATGGCATAAGCGTAGGCTTCTTGAATTTCAACAGCTGTAAACAGAAGACATTAGGTAAAAAATGCTATTTTTTTAAATGACTCTAATGAGAAATTTTTGGAGGTATAGAACCCTGGAGTTTTTTGTAAGTTACAATTGAGTTATGTAACAAATTAGCAGTTTAGTAGTAGTGAACATCAGTTCAGTGATGGAATCTAGGCCATTTATGGTTTCTTGAAAAGCTCTTATGAGGAGACCAAGTTCTGGGTTTAAGAAAAGCGAATCTTTTCAAGAAAATTCTTACCAGTAAGATAAGGCAGTTCTGAAAACCACATTGTTGTAAACACCACATCAGTCAGCTTATGTTTCTGTACCACCTGAATAGCTGGAACTTGGAACATCAGGTCGAAGCAGATGAAATGGCCGAAGGTCACTCCGAAATCCGTATCGAAGATGCCAAGGTCTGGGTTTAGGGCTGGAGTGCGGGACGCTTCTCCGAATAAGTTGATTTTTCGATATCTGGAAATAAATTGAACTAGCTGACCCGACGAACTTCGTTCCGCCTTAGAGGCAAAAATATCATACGTCCTTCTCCTGGTTTTAAACTACTTGATCATAATTTGTGGGGACCAATCTCGTAACTGTTTCAGAACGTTTTGAAACTTTCCATAACGTTTGGAAAGTTTTACAAAGTTCACTTTAAACTGAGAATAGATTTCCTTTTCCAATAAGGGGATTTTGACTTCTTAAGAGAGCACAAGCTCTTAAAGCAGTTGGACCTAAACTGCTATGCTTAAAAATCTCCCTGTATATTAATACCAATAACATCCAAAATGGTGACTAATTGACGACCTCAGTGGCGCGTCGGGGGAAGGCCCGACTGCAATGCAGATGGTTGCGGGTCCGATTCCCGCCGGGTGCGAGTATTTATGCTTAAAAATAAATATATGTATCTGGTCTGGGTGTTTTCTATGTATCATATGTATTTATTTACAAAAAAAAGTATAATATGTAGTAATCCATTGTCTAGTCCTATAGTCTCGCGACATAGGCTAGTCCTAGTGCGAGCCCCACTGTTTGTATAAACTAACTCAATGGCAGGGCTTGCTGAAACGCTTGCTTATGCCATTTGAAGGTAATGCACATAAATATTACACACCTATCAATAACTGCTCCAGTTCTATCAAACACCACGTTTGTATTGAACAAGTATTCCTTGGCTTCAGGACAGTATTCCCCTGTATTGTTGTTGGTACAGTCCATCAGTTCTTGAGTGTTGATCACGAGGTAGATCTCGTTCTGACGTGCAGCTAAAGACATTTGGACTAGAAGCTGAAAGAAGAGAACTTTGTTCAGATGGCGGATTCAGACGTAAAAGCAACCAGAGATGTATCTTAAATTACAGCTTGTGTGTTTTATAGAACAGCTGGGCTAGTTCTTCCATAGCCTAAAAGAATCTGCACGCAAAAGAACCCAAGGTCTACAGGTAGTCGTTGCGTTGTCATCTAAAAAGCATTTTGGCTTTGTAGCCATCTTTAAGAATTACTCTTGAAGGATATTCAGAGAGCGTAGTTCCGATACCGAAGATCGGAAACGTATCTCCGTCTCGCTCAGCCTGATCCAATATGACAGTGACAGGTTCAGTTTCCACCATCAGTTTCGGATTTGACGCTATGAATACCCCGTGAATATCCAGACATCACGTATGTCTGGATTTTCCCTAGACCACGGACTTACGGACCACGGACTACTTAGTTAACTAAGTAGGAAGGATGCGAAGACGTCACAACACCCCATTTGAGTTCACAACACTTCTCCATGCATGTTGTGACTGTCACTTCGTGTTAAAGTGTAAACTTACATCGTCATAATAGTCAGGGTACAGCGCTGGTATTGGGTACGTCTGTAATAGTCCGTGGAAAGGTACAGAGAAACTGGTGGTCCTGTTTGTTAATGTTAACTCTGGGAACACCACGATGTCTGCATTCTGGAAACATAATCGAAGATTGATTAAACTACTAGAATAATAAGGAACCCCTGTTCTTCGGCTAGGCTTACACCTATTCAGGGCAATAGGGTGTAGGTCTAACCGAAGGATATGTTACATATCTCTGGTGTAGGTAGAACATGTCAATATTTAAGACTTAGGTGTATTAATGACGGAGATACAGTTCGCATCTTCAGCTCATAACAGTGTAATGTATTTAGATATTTAGCGATAAATGAATTAAATATTGCACGACGTTACACACAGCTCAATGTAGCCCCAAACTAAGCAGTAGACTTGTACTATGGATACTAGACAACGATTACAATTACATACCTAGGTATCATCCTTGTTTTTTATTTGTAAATACATAATGATAAATGGTACATAAAAAAATGCCATCATCAGATAATTTGTTGCTCGAAACTTTTGCTTTGCTTTTTGATTTATGATTTTTATAAGTTTGGTGCCACGTATATCCTACGACTTTATCGTTTCTATACATAATATTTCTCTTTTAGGTTCCTAATAAATATTGTAGGTACGTTTTACTCGTAACAACTATTTTAAGACTTACCTGAGACCATTAAACTGCAAATAACCAGTCGAAGATTCCTGGGTCTATCTTATCCCATTCATAATTAAGTTAAATGATAGCTTACTTGTCTGGCTGCTTCGCCAATGAGGTCCAAGTACGTCTCCGTGTTGTGTTCAACATTACCCGATACTTGATATTCGACGACTGCTGCTACGTAACTAGTGTCTTGAGGCGTTGATCGCTGGAAATATTCAAAATATGTGGTTGGAATTAAATGAGGCGATTTTTGGAAAATACTGTCTTCAATAATTATTTATTTTATTTAGTCTATAAAAAAACACGGACACTGGAGTATATAACAGTTTTAGGATAATACTTAAAATTTAAATTTACGCGAGGTCAGTTGGTTGATTAGGAAGTATACTTATCTAGTATCTACCTATCTACAAAATATACCAGTTGTGTTTGAATTTGCTTTGAGAGAAAAATTATTTATTAGAAGAAGAATAATCGTAGCAAATGTTTGGCTTTGTAGCCTCGCGCCCGGGCGTGCGCGGGCGCAATAACATTTCCCATAGGTACTTATTAGCTAATCAAAATCTAACTGTATTTAATACACAAATTACATTGAAAATTTGAGATTAATATATTTTTAAAATATCCAAACAATGAAATATACAGGCAATAGCGGCAGTTCTCGTACTTAATAGGATTTACAAAAACTGGAATATTACTGCACCTATCATCATCATCTGAGCCCCAAGTCAGCCCTTATCCCTCCACTGCTGAATAAAGGCTTCCCCCATTAGAAGCTACAAATAGACACCATACCTATGTAACGCTAAAATCCTTGATTTCGGTACTTTACCATCGCATAAACGGGTAACAGGAAAACGAGTAGAAATCTGTACGAATGCATTGTAGTAGGTAGGTACTACTAACCACTTAAACAAACAATAAGACACTCAATTATAAATTAACTATAGCTCTAAATACAAAGTTTTATTATCATTTTGTTTACGAACATATATCTATGCTGTTTGTACGAAGAACTGTCTGATACTGAGAATTGTGAATAGTTGTGATAGGTCGGCGCGGGCGCATGACCTAAAATTCTAATGATACTTCATTCTGAATAAGGGAAGGTAAAAGTACCTACTACAAACTTAAACTGTCTGGCTAGAGATAAAACAAAAATCTTCGGGATAATTCAAAGGCATCACTGGCATGCTGTGCGCAAAAAAGCGCAATGTGTTAATTTGTGTTCATGCCAGCTATTAGTAATTTACCAATATGTACCTAAGTTAATATCCACGAAATATAAAATTGATATTAATATAGGAATTAGGAATGTAAGAGTCTACTATCTGCCTAATGTAGAGGGTATCTTATATTTAATCCATAGGGCGTAACGAAGGAATCCATAGAGTTAACTTCCGAGTGTAGCGAGGGTGTTAAAAGTTTAAGTTTAAGAGTCCTGAGTTAAGCGTGGGATTCAAGCCGCCCAAGACTAAGACAGATTTTATTACCGAGGTGAGAACGATACTTTACACATCTACTGCGAGACAATAAGAAAAGGCTACAAAAAAGCATCTAATGAACAACAAAACAATAAATATAGGTTTAAAATGCTATATTTAGTTTACGTTTAAAAAACTTTGTGGCTTTATATAAACTGAAATTTTTGCTTTTCCCTCCCATCGAAATAAAATGGAAGATGAAGTCGGTTAAAAGGAAACATTTTTTTTTCTTTTTTATGTGTTTTGTGTTTAGGTGGCCAGTTCAATTTAAGGAATTGACAATGGCCGCAAGGATTTCAACATTCCAAATTTAAATTACTTTCAGTCCTTGGGCTTAAACGAGCAATTTAAGCCCTAGAGACCCAAAACTTGCTTTACGGTGACTTTTTTGGTCATATAAATTAGGTAACTTTGTAGATTTGTAGATGTGCAAAACTATTTTAATAGCCAAATGATTAACAAACGATCTTTAGACCCAAAACCTAATTGATAACAGTAAAAGAATCATATCACATTTACAGACAATGCGTAACGTCACAAAGACAACAACAAACGGTACACCACTAATGTATGCTACTTGTTCGATTTAATTTAAGAATCGATTCCACAACTCCAAATATAAAGAATCGGTTAATAATAATCGATTACTATGGAAGACAAGACTGATGTGACGTCACAAAGACGAAACACAGCAACAACACGCTAGCGATACGATTTCATTTCGAGAATCGATTCCACAACTCCCAAGTAAAAAGTATCGGATAGATATAATCGATTACTATTAAAGACAAGACTGATGTGACGTCACAAAGGTGAAAACACACTGACCGCACGACCGATTTCATTTCGAAAATCGATTCTACAGCCCAAAGAACAATACCGAATAGATATCATCGAATGAGTAGACGAAAAAACAGACTCACCTGATGAGAAAGCACCACTAGACAGGAAAATAATATAAAATAAATAACTTTCATTTTGTAAAGACGTATTTTGTATTTATCAACAGATGACACTGTGTTTGTGTGTGGGTGTACTTCACGCATTTATATTTATGTGCGCAAGATAGGTTGGAGCGTGTTCACATTGTTGTCTGCTGCGGTTGCCAATCAATACCTACCTACGCGAGGAATTGCCAACCTAGCGAATCTAAAAAGCTGTGATGTGTCGAAAAAAACAAGTCAAGTAGTTTTAGATGCGACTTCTTTGATTTTTCATGGCAACGAAAAGTGAGGATGAATTAAGAAGGTACCTTACCTACCTCGAGTTTGAAGCAAGAGCAAGATCTACTTTATGTTATTTTAAGTAAGAGCGAAAACGACACCTGTGGAATTGTAATGTCAAAATAGTTCAACATTTTGTAAGATGGTTACATTTCTTCGTAAAGAGTAGATATAACATTATTATACTCTCTCCCAGACAACTTATGGATGAAGGGGTTAATCTTCTATCTATCTATCTATTATTACTATTACAAAGCGGAAGAGTTTGTTTGTGTTTTTGTTTGTTTGTTTGAACGCGCTAATCTCAGGAACCACTGGTCCGATTTGTAAAATTATTTCGGTGTTGGATAGTCCATTTATTGAGGAAGGCTATAGGCTTGATCCCGATATTCCCACGAGATCGGGACTTATGCGGGTGAAACCGCGGGGAGCTGCTAGTATTCTAATATGCCGTTGCCGTCTAATATGCTATGCAGTTGCCGTGTAGCCCCGGCATAGAATAGGGTTTCCCCATCTCTTCCCGTGGGTGTCGTAACAGGCGACTAAGGGATTTAGGGGGACTAGCAAAACTTAAGATCTCCCCGCGCGGCGGCGGATAAACTGCTCGGTCCCTAGAAGGGTTGGTGTCAGGCAGGCGGCCGGCCGTAAAAATATTGCCAAATCCATTAGCCAATGGTCAATGATAACTTACCTACTGCGCCAACCCCAAATATTTGGGGATTAGCGGACGCCGGGCTCCCGAGAGGGATGCAACCGGGAACATCGCTCGGATGAGGGAGGTTAATACCAACCACCACTATTATTACCAACCACTATTATTAGAAAATAATAGTGGTTGGGTTAATATTCTTCGGGCAACAAAGCTAATCGTATACTTTCCTTAACAATGGAAACAGTTTCGCAAAAACCTGGAGGGGGAGATACGGGGAGATCCCTCGTGTCTGACTAAATATAGTTTTTCTTAAGCTAATATCAACTTTATTTGCACTGAAATTAGAGACCAAAATGAAATTGTTGCCCTTGGCAGATGCACAACATCAGCATTTAGCACAATAAGGATGCACAGGTACTAAGATAATTATGGCGAGAATGGGATCAGGTCAGATCAGGTACATATTATTACATTATATAATATTAGATTTTTCTTCTGTTTTCGCGATGTTGTATTGAAATTAAAGACATTTTTCGGTTTGAATCGCGTGGTTTTTATTACTTTTAGCATTGTTACAACGCTCAACGTTTCGAGACCTTTCCAGGTCTCTTCTTCAGGATAGACTGAAGAAGAAGAAGAGACCTGGAAAGGTCTCGAAACGTTGAGCGTTGTAACAATGCTAAAAGTAATAAAAACCACGCGATTCAAACCGAAAAATGTCTTTAATTTTTATATAATATTGATAGTACTCACATGTCATGGTTAATGTCATTAACATTAACAATTAGATAGGTAGGCTCCAAGTTGGCCCCACCCCACACCTAACGTATTATTAAGTAAGTAAAATAGGGTAAGTATTTAGATTTCTATAATATTTTTTTATTTAAAATTCGAAGTCGAACTACTAAGTATAGGTACTGTGCTGTATTGAGTTGGTACCTGCTTACCTTTTTTAACCGACTTCCAAAAAAAAGGAGGAGGTTCTCAATTCGTCGAGATAATTAGGGTTCCGTACCCAAAGGGTCAAAACGGGACCCTATTACTGAGACTTCGCTGTCTGTCCGTCCGTCTGTCCGTCTGTCACCAGGCTGTATCTCATGAACCGTAATAGCTAGAAGGTTGAAATTTTCACAGAAGATGTATTTCGGTGGCCGCAACTAAAAACAAAATAAAACAAATATTTAAGAGGGGCTCCCATATAACAAACGTGTTTCAAAAACTACAAGGGAATTTGAGGTCGCTTCTGATTGGTCGAAGTCAAATCGAGTTGGCCATGGAATTCAAAATGGCTGCCTTGTCTGTCAAATATACCAGTCTGCCTTCACTTACCAAAGAGTTTCTTATATGTTTCAGATTTTCTTTGTGCCAAAGTTTTTTTTTTATTTCAACTTTTTTTTGAGAAATGCGGTCGTATGATGGGAGTAAGAATCGAAGCTGAATATTTCACATTTTCCTATCAAATTTAAAAATTGGTTGTTGTTAATCATTTTAGGGTTCCGTACCCAATTGTGATAGTGGTACGGAACCCTTCGTGCGCGAGTGTCGCACTTGCCCGGTTTTTTTTTTACCACCACCAGCGCCAGCGGTTGCAACCCTTAGCGTTTTTGGGTAAGCATGCTCTGTTTCAAGGGTTAAAATAATAATTATATTAAAGACATCAAAACTGTGAAATTCCTGAGAAAATTTAGCGATAATTAATTAAAAAAAAAATCTTTATTCTTCAATTTATAAGGCTAAGGTAAATATTTTGTCATTCTAGTTACACCTTTAGAAGTCGAGACCAAATATATTTCACTTATGATTAATAATCCTTATCTTACCTCAACTACAATATAATTCTGATAACAACAGAACATTTATCTTACAATTGCTTTAATCCCATATTTTGTTCCTCTACATTTCCCAAAATATCTCCCAAGGTATTCGATAAAGGTGATTTTTTCTTTCAGCGATAAGGGTGAGGAAAACCATTCTTTCTGGCTGGGTAATTTAAAACTAAGAAACTTCTAAAAAAGTCATTCATATTAAAGTTTTATACAAAGTATTTTCGGCTCTTGACCAGTAATGATAAGGTTGAAAAATGCTTGATTGGTTTAGTTGCAAAATGAAATTGTTACTTTGATTTTTTATCTCCCAATTGCTTTAATCCCATTCTTTGTTCCTCTGCTTTTCCTAAAATATCTCTTAAAGTATTTGAGATAGTAATGCGCTTTTTACAGCGATAAGGGTTGCGAAATCCAATCTTTCAGACTGGGTAAATAATAATTAGGCAACTTTGCAAAAAGCTGTTCATATTAAGGTTACATTATCTGTATTTTGAACTTTATTTCCGTGTGAAATACAGTAGAAAATTGCACACATTGTTACTAATGGGTAAACTACCTATGATGTCAGTTTATCGTACGATTAGAGATTTGAATCAAGATAATCTTTTTATGTATTTAGTTACATGATTTACTACTTTCATACGTTTTTAGGATTTTATGAATATAATGACTTGATCGATTTACCTACTGATTTATTTTATCTAAGTATTTATAAGTATACTTACCTACCTAAATGTTTTTGCAAGATACTTATCGTACGTCTATGGTTCCTGTACTTTGGCAGACGTACGTGGAGGAGAAACCACATACAGGCTGTTTTGTTTTCTTTAGTATTTAACTGTACCAAAACGGTCAAGTGTGAACGGGTATCTTCTATGTAAATGTGCTGCTTCTTAGACCGGCAAACCATTCGGTCATACACTCCCCATAATTGTATGTCATCCCCCGACTATCAGTTTTTTAGAGAATTAATGCATACCTAGTCAAATTGTTTTATGCAGATTTCTACCTACTCATCTACTAATTTGAAACAGTAATGTAGGTACATTTTATTATAATAGTACTTTTAGGTATAGTCGAAATTGTACCTTGTACTTGGCTTCATTAAAAGGTGTCTGCCTTGTATCAAATGATCAATGATTACGTGCAAGATAACAATGACTTGTGGGTGTGGTGATTACTCGCCGTCACAGGGAGCTACGACGGCTCAGCTATATCTTCTTTTTTTCCTGCCCTTATCCTACTTAAGGGCCCTATACTGAAAAACTGAAAATCCATGTCGGGCGCATCGAAAGTTGTTGATTATTTCATGACGGAATGTCGTAGAACTTTTTTTGTGTACAGATTGTAGGCGACATTGTTTCCGATATTTTAGTGCAGTTTCCATACAAATATGTCGAAACGTATTGAAGCCTATCGACATTTTAGCCAAATCAGACATTTTTTGTCTAAAATTTGGATAAGCTTTGCACCAATAGGAGGTTCTTGTCTTAAAACTACACCAAAATGTAGGAAACAATGTCACCTACAATCTGTGCACAAAAAAAAGTTCTACGACATTCCGTCATGAAATAATCAACAATTTTCGATGAGCCCGACAGGGATTTTCAGTTTCAAGGTCGTTGGCGTTGTTATTCCTCTTAAAGGAGTTGGCACAGCATATCTATCTCATCAACACCATCACTCTGTTAATGTCTCGATCACCCCCTTTTCCCCTATTTCCTCACTAACGCATTCCCTCCACCTCTTTGGTCTACTACTCGCACTACCTACAACCATTTTACTTCAAATTTCTGTGCTCATGGATCCTCTAGCTAGGGACATGAGTAACGACAGATCAGCGATCTTCACCAAAAATAAAAGCAAACATACTTTTAACCTCATCTACAGACGGATATTTCTCTATTCTGAATTCTACTCGTAAAAAACATAGCCACAACCGAGTTGACAACGTCCTTGTTTGAAGTCGGGTAAAAACGCCTATGGTCGCATAATACAAAAAGCTAGTTAGTCATTTTGCTCCACTGCTTTCGAGTATAAATGTATGTATGGAATATCGAAAGTAGTGCATTAGAAGATTCACAGGAGAAAAGTTCAGAAGGTATTTAACAAAACCACAAAATAAAATAACCAAATCAAAACAATACAAAAGTTCATTTATTAAAAATTCAAGCATTTAATAATTGCTAAACTCCATATTCGTGAGCGTAGAATGATGCATATGGCTTCTCAAACTTTGGCTGTTCAGTTTCTCTCGTCGAAGGGCTTGGGACCTTTCCCTGCGTTTGCCGGCTACTGACTGCAGTTTGTTAGCACTTCGTCTTTTCTTCTTCACGTCCACTAGAAATTGAAAACGTTTGAAAACGCCTGTTAATTTATGAAGTAGATATAGATAAATATAGATTGCTATTAACAATTTGGTAGGTCCCGTCCGTTTTCTGAGCTCCATTACAATAAATACACACACACACATATAATATGTATGTATACACATACTTATACAAACTACCACCTTTAAGCTCAAAATACACGGGCGACACTGACACTGCAGCTTTAATATTAATATTATTTTAGGCCAGGAAGGTTATTCTGCAACTAAACCGTGTGGATGCCGCGTAGCTTCTATACGGTTTTATGGTACTCTAGACGCGATTATTTATGTTAGTAAGTAATATAAATTAATGGATTGGATGTTTTATAATTATTATTAAACTAGCTGCGCCACGCGGTTTCACCCGCGTAAGTCCCGATCCCGCGGGAATTACGGGATAAAAAGTAGCCTATGTGTTATTCTAGGTGTCCAGCTATCTATATTCCAAGTTTCATCGCAATCGGTTCAGTAGTTTTTGCGTGAAAGAGTAACAAACATCCATCCTCACAAACTTTCACATTTATAATATTAGTAGGATTAGTAGGAAGTAGGATTATTTATTGTGTCACGTGATTTTTGTCGCGTCCGTATGGAAAATTAAAACAGAGCGTTACGCCGTCATCACATCACTCATCTACCACACATACCTACTTAGTATTGGGTAAGTGTTGATGATGTCTATGATGATCTAACATGCAGCACGCTAACCAGAAGGTATCATCAAGGTAACCTTGAATACCTAACTTACCCCGGTTATCAATCTCACCTTCTTTAGTCAAGTCGTACCCCTCATCTTCAGCAACGCGCAGTAACCTCTTCTCTTCGACGTGGAAGTTCTCAAACGACTCCTGACTGGCCTTCTTCATCTCCTCGTATTTCTCCAGGAACTCCTGGCTTATGCGGTCCTCTAAATTTTTGCCTAAACCCTGCCTGATGGAAAACCCTAAGGATTTGGTCAAAGGAAACTCGTCGGCCTGATCTGATGACGATACTTCGGATAGTATACTCTGTAAATAAAAAATGTTTATTTAAAATTATTGAACTGTTGATGAGCTGTTCATCTGGCCAATCTTGTAACGCCTGGCGAGGTCATTAATTAGATGGGTAACCAATAAAATGTATGTGGCAAAAAAAACATTTTCTAGAGAAAATGGTGTTTGTGTCGCTCACCTAGTGTTGACGTTTTCAGCCATGACCATGCCATGGTCATGGCAGATATAGGTTTTATGGCATAAATATATTTGCTCTAATGTCTTTATTCAAGGAGGAAACAGTCGACTACGTTTGTATGGAGAAAGAGTAGGTAGACTGTCCTCGTATAGCCTTATTAATAAACGTGAAATAAGGTCGGAGTAATTTTATTACTTCTTGTTTCTGTCTGTCAACTTTGAAAGTTCTTGTCACGGAAAAGGACAAAGCATGTTCTCACTACTCCGACCTTACTCCACGTTTATTAATAAGGCTATTAATGTATAAAATTGTGTCTAATTCCCGGCAAACATCTAGAAAAAAATGACGGATGGACAAAGTCGATTTTTCATAGAAGTCGCATGTAAAATGTACTGCGCGAACTTTCCCCTTCGACGTCAAAATTTTCCAACTTGTTTGCCGGCCACTATAGTTACCTCTATTAGTCCTAAAATAATCACTAAAAACGACGCTGCCAACATTTTGAGCAGCTTACACAGAATTAATTTATATTATTAAGTTATTTGTTAGTTAGTTTATGTTATTTAGTTGGTAATTGTTTGAAGTTAAATATGTGATTTATTTTAATACTTATAATTTTAATTTCCATCTATATTAATTGAAATAAATTCTCCAATATAATTTCTGTAACTATAGACATTATAAAAAAAAACTATTTAGAAGGTACGAAAAATCGTTTTTAAAAATGTAAAATCACGTCTTTTATGTGCGTTGGTTAAGCGAATACGAGAGAATACCAAATGGAGAATGACAATGTAGTGTTTGAAACAAAGGTGTTTGGGATTAAGTATTATTCTTTTATGCACAATGAAAGATATTTGTATTGTACTTATTATGTAATCAAATCAACTATAGGTACATACACAGTACCCACATGGTCTGTAGAAGTAATTTTGTGAGTGTGTGCGGCGTATAGCGAATTCCAATTCTGGAATGAAAGTTGGTATATCTACCATTAACCCTACACCGCTCGCTGTGGATATGGACCGCGAACCTAATATGGAATGCCATAACCCTTAGATTACTGAAATGGTGGGTATTCTAACAACTTACGTTTGAATTTTAATCCATCTTTTTCAAGGTGTGTGAGTAATTTCCCGAACACTTTGACTTTGGAACTATGATGAAGCTCGTCCGTCAGAGACGAGTTTGAAATGGATCACTATCAGGCATCTATCAGGCGACCTCTCTCCTTCTAGTCTCTAATAGAAATCAGTCCAGTACTATGGCCATCCTTTCCCGGAAAAGACGACCTACCTTTTCCAATATAAATGAAATAAAACAGTTTTTTTAGTCGCTTACGGCTCTTCTTCTTCTTCTTCTTCTTGTCGATGGCACAAAAAATTGTCAGGGGAATGTGGTTAAACCCACTCCAGTATGTTGCGAGATCTTTGGCGTTTTCATTGGCTGACATCAGATCAGCCAACGTACAACTATTAGGGCTGGAGGGGCAAACAAGGAGGTTCTGCATAGTTTGCTCGGGAGCTCCACGGTCGCACTGAGTCCGGCTTGGATCAATCATACCCCATCTTACCAGATTTCTCTTGCAGCGACCAACTCCAGTTCGCAGACTATTAAGAGGATAGTCTAAATTCTCTTTCTCCATACAAACGTAGTTTACATTTTCCTCCCTGGATAAAGACATTAGAGCAAATATGTTTATGCCATAAAACCTATATCTGTCATGACAATGCATCAACCTTTTTTTTTTTATTTTCTAATTAAAATAATAGGTAATAAAAAATAATAAAATAAAAAGGTCGATGCATAGTCATGACAGCTATAAGTTTTATGGCATAAACATATTTGCTCTAATGTCTTTATCCAGGGAGGAAAACGTAAACTACGTTTGTATGGAGAAAGAGAATGGAATGAACCCTCTTAAGCTTACGGCTTATTACTAATTTGCTAACATCCACACACGTTTAAACTAACTACGTTTCACAAATGAACAAAAATTTTGTTCGCAAAATGGAATATCAACGTTTAACCTATTTATTAGCAACGAAATAACATTAGATAATACAGGTCACGCTCAAACTGAAGTGTAAATAACTTTATTGTTATCAACCCATATTGTAGGATCGTGCTCTAAAATGAACCAGTGGTAACCGGTTCGAAAATGATCGATGACTTTCATTGTACTTATTCAATGAGGAATTCTGAATAAACAGTTCTTAGTAAGTATTATGCAAAGATAGATAATGCAGCTCTTCGATTATGTGAGTAATCTCGCTCAGCTGTTTAATTAATTAATGATCGATATACGCCCCTAACGAAATGAAGTCTAATTTAGTACATAGTACCTACCTAGTTACATTTTTCCAGGTCTCTCTTTCTTTCTTTTCGTGTAGTGGTGTGACTTACCTAGTGTTAGAGTTTTCAGGTCGCCCGAAGGCCTCTAACTTGACCTAACGACTGCTATCTGAGATAACAACCGGGACCAACTGCTTAACGTGCCTTCCGAAGCACGGAGGAGCTCGAGAAAATGATTTTTTGCCACACAAATTATCAGTCACCCATCCCAGTAATGACCGCGCCAAGCGTCGCTTAACCCGCACGACCGTTTAAGATCAGCAGGTGCAGGTGATTTGTATTTGTATTTGTATTATTTATTTTCTTACCTCGACGTTTCAACCATGCTACAGTGATCTTGGTCGCGAGGCGACAGCGGTCCGCGACATACTTTCATGTCGCGGACCGCTGTCGCCTCGCGACCAAGATCATTGTAACGTGGTGGAAACGTCGAGGTAATAAAATAAATAATTATAATACGCGATGATCCGGGAAAATGTGAAGGTATGTCAACAAATCGTGTAACGTGCATTTAAAAAGTTTATTAATTTAGGACAGTTTACTTTTAACCACTTAGCGAAGTCTTCCGGTAGATAAAAAAAAGCGGCCAAGTGCGAGTGGGACTCGCGCACGATGGGTTCCGGACCATTGTCTATACAAAAAATTGGCGCCACTAGATGGCGCCAGTGGTAAAAATAAATCGCGATATTGTTGTGTTTAATAACACGTTTATTGTATGGGAGCCCCCTTTAATTATTTGTTGTTATAGCGGCTACAGAAATACATCATCTGTACCCGGCTTCAGGTGTTATGATCAAACGCTACCTTTTTCTTCGGTCATAGTCATTATATCAAAAATAAATCAACCACACAAGATTTGACCAGCCAAGCTATGCACTAGGTGGCTGTCAAATTGTGGGAAACATAATAAAATTGTCGTGTAAAAACATGCCTGCTTTCTATTCCCTACCTACCGTAATAAATAGACTTATTTACCTCCAGTAATTACGATCGCTGACTTTTACTGGAAAACGTGTTTTCTTAACCCTATGTTTAGTTATCTGGTTAAGAAGCATGTAACCGCTTTTAACCGGCACAGTCTTATCGGTCACTTTATTGGCACACGTTTTATCGCACTGGCCGAATATAAAAAATCATTCGACATTCGGATGGACTTGTATCTAGTTATTACTGAACAGGATTCTCGATACGGTTTGAACTCATGGTTTTCTTGGGGTTATCGAAATGGGACGCGTGAATTTTTATAGGAATGATTATTTTTTCTACTATATTACGTGGGTTTTCTAGAAGGTTTTCGACTAACTTATGGGACTTCTGCTATGTTTTTTAGGTCTTTACTATAACATCTATACCTAAATATTTTATAAGCCTAGAATGTATTTTATATATATCTAAGTTTCGATTATAAACTTAAGTAGGTATACTCAAAAATTCAATAAAAAAACTGTACTCCTAATAATAATCACTCACTTTGTTCCTTTAGCGTCTTCCGATTACGAATATTTTCATTCACTTTCACTATGTGCTAACGAAACCACTAAACACTTTTCATCAATTTTAGTTGTAGTTTTCACTAGCACATCTTTTTTCTTTCAAAATGTACCGCATTTGTAGCGAACTACACGTCATTGGTTGATCCTTTAGTTGGGAAGTTCTTTCTTTTTTAGAATGTTAATCTGCACCAATCAGAGAAGCACAAAACAGGAAGTAGAAAAAAAGCGGGAAAGGCTCCTATTGGCCTAAGTGACATTAAAAACTAGGGATGCTATTTCTACATTCAAAATATCGATTACTTTCAGTTCAGTTATAGTGATGGATGTTAAACTCTGTATTTTTAAACAAATTAATGTTTTAAAAATATTGTATGTACCACAACGAAAATTTAGGTAAGTGAAATAAAGAAAGGTAAAATTTAAAAGCTATTTGCCATGTTTATTTAATTTAGAATTTATTATGGGTCCTTTTTCATAGGACAAAAGGACTGGGTAAACATCACTAACAGTCGGAATTTTTGGAAAAAAAAACAAAAACGTCAAAAAAATGAAAACAAAAATAAACTTTTTGTAAGTTCGGCGGCATACATGTGCTTTGCGTGAATTTGAAGACGAAATACTGTGAAATCATTATTATTTTATCTTCTTTACGAGTGATAGCGATGTCAAGGCTAAGTTAGTCAAAGAGAAGCTATATACCAACGTGCCGGCGGAATCATGCTAGTTAAACCGCGCTTCGCATCGCGAGTGGAGTTTCTAAGAAGCACATTTTATTTTATTATTTACCTTCTAATTTACCAATTTCACGATGCCGCCAGTATCGTTGACACAAGAGGTAAGCATTTGCTGTATTTCTAGAAGTTTTTCATTTAACTTTTGTGTTAGAAAAAAGTGATAAAGTTAAGTAAGTACCAAAAAGTTGCAGTTTTGTTTTAGAAAATCGCAGTTTTCTGTTTTACATGCAATTCAATTTCAATTCAAAAAACTTTATTTCGGACAATAGTACATCCATATTGTTAGTAAAAAATCTTAAAGAGTTATGTTAGTAGTTAATTAATTATGCTAATAAATATTAATAAACTGATAATAATGATAATAATCTTAGTTTTTATTAGGGTTCCGTACCCAAAGGGTAAAAACGGGACCCTATTACTGAGACTTCGCTGTCTGTCCGTCTGTCACCAGGCTGTATCTCATGAACTGTAATAGCTAGACGGTTGAAATTTTCACAGAAGATGTATTTCGGTTGCCGCTACAACAACAAATACTAAAAACAAAATAAAACAAATATTTAAGAGGGGCTCCCTCTTAAATAATACAACAAACGTATTTCAAAAATATCGAATCGAGTAGGTCATGAAATTCAAAATGGCTACCCTATCTGTCAAATATACCAGTCTGCCTTCACTTGCCAAAGAGTTTCTTAATTATAAGTTTCAGATTGTCTTTGTGCCAAAGTTTTTTTAGTGGTGTGGTCGTATGATGGAAGTAAGAATCGAAGCTAAATATGTCACATTTTCCTATCAAATTTTAAAATTGGTAAACGATTTTAGGGTTCGGTACCCAATTGTGATAGTGGTACGGAACCCTTCGTGCGCGAGTTTCGCACTTGGCCGGGTTTTTTTACTTATGATACTGCGATAATGCATAATTTATTCTGATTATTTATTAGCTATCAACTTAAACTAATGGTTCTTAGCTTAGCATGCTTAGCCACCGTTGAATTATAAATCTCCTATTAAACTTATATCATCAGCACCTTTTTCTTTCCTTTCTTTTCTACTCATTTACTAATAATACCTAG
Source organism: Idaea biselata (assembly GCA_958496205.1). Classification (NCBI taxonomy): domain Eukaryota; kingdom Metazoa; phylum Arthropoda; class Insecta; order Lepidoptera; family Geometridae; genus Idaea; species Idaea biselata. Next base: position 17,429,363 of record OY292405.1, on the reverse strand, counting down.
TCCAAATATGTGTGCCTATTATGGGAAACTTATTATAACTTCTTCATCGTGAAATTTGATAAAACAAGTAGGTAGCAAGTTCCAGACTAAGTATTTAGGGTGCACTTTAGAATCTTACGTCACGAATTTGTATAAAAAAAGACTTGTAGGAGATAGAGGAGAAAGAGGGCTAACCATTATTGCTAGTATTATGTAGAGCACTGAAAAAAAAAAATTTCATACATTTTTACTTGAACTTCGAAAAAAATATATGGATCACCCCGACTTGGATAGGTTAGGTTAATGTTAGAACATGATTACACGCAGCGGCAGCAGGCTATATATTCTATCTATAAATAAAACTAAGCTGCGAAAGACTAAGCTGCTCCCAAAGCAAATGTACAACACTCCCCCCCCCCTCCCTACCCCCAAAATCGTGACGTAGGATTCTAAAGTGCAGCAGTATTTATAATATCTATATTGTTAATTCCAGTCACCCAAAAAGAAGCTACGAGTAGCTATAATCGGACAGAGCACATTCGCTGCGGAGGTCTTCAAACTATTGACCAAAGATGAACATGAAGTTGTTGGAGTTTTCACAGTTCTAGACAAGGGGAATAGGGAAGATCCTCTTGGTAAGTTACTGTTGTGTATGCTTATGTGTATGTAAAACTAATATTATAGTGTCCGGCAGATAAGTTGAATAATTTTGACCTGGAAGGGGAAACTTTGCGCAGTACATTTAACATGCGACATCTATAAAAAATCGTCTTCTGCGCTATCGATCCACCATTTTTTCAACTAATCTGCCGGCCACTGTACGCCATTACTATTTTTTTTTTCCTGGTGGGCGGCTTTTACCATGGCTTGTTACCACCCACTGGTTTAAGTCGTAGCGCCACACGGACTCACCTGTGCAGCCACTAAGGAAGAATTACTTACTTCAAAAACTCAGAGATCCATATTTAAAGTTCATAGTTCAAATAATCAAGAGTTATTTTTCATTAACACAATCCCTAGCTTATAGACTAGCAGTCTCATCAGCAGTATAATTAATCAGAATAAAAATTCCATAGATTTGACAAATTATTCAGTTGGTTTTTCAGGAGATTAATTTACTCACAATAAAATTAGGATAAGTGTATAGTTAATAGTTTTTAAGAGAATAGTCTCCATTCTCTTTCTCCATACAAACATAGTTTAAATTTTCCTCCCTCGATAAAGACATTAGAGCAAATATGTTTATGCCATAAAACTTATATCTGTCATGACATCTACCTTTTTATTTTTTTCATTTTATTATTTTAAATTAGAAAATTTAAAAAAATAAAAAGGTAGATGCATTGTCATGACAGATATAGGTTTTATGGCATAAACATATTTGCTCTAATGTCTTTATCCAGGGAGGAAAATTTAAACTATGTTTGTACGGAGAAAGAGAATGGAGACTATCCTCTTAAACACTGATTCCACAAAAACAATGGAAGGTTAAAGAACAAACTTAAAAAAGTGTTTTCTCTAGAACTAATATGTAAGAAATGGGCTTTCACATAGTATTTAGGTATAATTGAATAAATTGATAATATTACGGTGTCTGTTACAGCAACAATTGCCGCTCAGAATGCAGTACCTGTGTTCAAATACAAGACATGGAGAATCAAAGGTGTCATTATACCTGAAGTTTTGGAACAATACAAATCTGTGAGTACCAAACAATTTATTTAGAAAGAAAGAAAGAAAATACTTTTAATAATTTAATTCTACATTACTAATACAACATAAATAGGTACTATTAGGTACCTACTTACTGTTTTAAAGTAAAATATATTATAGCAATTATCATGCTATATTATTAATTATTATCTGACATGCATTATGGCTGTTAAGTTGCATAGAATCATATATTTATATTTTTTGTGCGCCATTTGAAGTAGGATTTACCAACTTCTCAGTAAAGCATGCCATATTAAACTGGTCTATCAGCTAATTTTGTCAGCTTCCTACTGCACTCGTGACCTGTGTTTATCTACCTACTTATATTAAACAATATACCTACATACCGACATACAATTTACTAGGCAAAACAAGTTTACTGCTACCCATAAATTGTATGACTTGTAATTTGCAAAATGCTTGAGACACGCAATGGTCGCCAATACACCTACATTTTAATTTAAGGGGACAGTCTACCTACTCTTTCTCCATACAAACGTAGTCGATTGTTTCCTCCCTGGATAAAGACATTAGAGCAAATATGTTTATGCCATAAAACTTATAGTATGTATCTGCCATGACTATGCCTATAAATTTATCCAGAGAGGAAACAATCGACTACGTTTATAAAGTTTGTACGTAGAAAAGAATAGATAGTCTGTCCTCTTAATCAACAGTATGACAATAATTCTGTGATTGTTTTGAAATTTGTAAAACGTGATCTATCGAATATTTAATTAATAATCAACTGCAAAAATACGTTGTAGAGTAACGTTTTTATTTAATTTTTTATCTCTCTTCGTTTAGATTGTTGGTCAAATGCGTCTTAAAAAAAGAATAAGTAGGTAGTACCTACTTATTACATACTTCTTATAATAAAATAGAGACAGGCAAAAAAAAAATGGTTGTTTACATCAGAGATGGTAGGTATCTCTGTTGTAAACAATAATTAAAATTAGGATTAAAATTACAACATAATAATATGCGCTGCAGCAGGAAAAAAGATCCATTAGATGCTAATGGTCTAATGATTAGACCATAATGTATTAGGTACTTGGTGTCTGACTCTAGAGAATAAACTCCGCATATTCTATGTACCTAACAATATGATCACTAGACAGTAAGTTGTACCATAAGTTAGACCGTATCGTCAGGTCTAAGATGCAGCACGCTCACTTAGATGACAGGAAGACGATAGTGCACCTAATTCCGATGTTAAACTTGCAATTTAGTTTCTTAACTCGACATCGTGAAGTATCTCCTCGCGACCACAACTATTGTAACATAGTTGAAACGTCGTTGTCAGAAAATAAATAAAAATGCGCGATTAAGACCCGGTGAAATGTACCTATAGATACCTTCACTCCTAATGAAGAGACCTGTAAAGGTCTAGAAATGATGATAAAGAGAGCTGTAAAGGTCTCGATTTCCTGATGAATAGACCTGTAAAGGTCTCGAAACGTTGAGCATTAAAACAATGCGAAAAGTAATAAACACCACGCGATTAAAACCGAAAAATGAGTTTAATTTCAAATATAAATATGTTTACGAATCGTGTGAATTTAAATAGTTTAACTAATTGCTGAATAGTCTACATCCATAATATCGATGGGTATAATACCCACCATCTTACGTAACTATCCATCACACCATGGCGACATGACGACAACTAAGTTGATAACCCATAACCCATAATTATAGCCCATAGCCATAGTTTATCAATTCGCCCATAACAACTTTACGGCTGTATTTACTACTTATTTATCAGTTAAGTTAACATTATTTAATGGTGATTGTTATCATCTGTTTTATTGAACTTTAACTTAAAATATTACAAGTTTTTGCGTTTAAAACTTATATCTAACATTAAGATAATATGTACCTACTAGCAGGTACTAGAGGGTAGGTATGTCTCAAAGATATAACATATTTCTTTGACACGAAATAAATATAAAAAGTCGCTGCAGTGCTGACAATATTGTTACCTTCAATAAGCATCGCTGCGGGAGCTAAGATGATGTCGATAAATGACGATTAAAACTTTTAACCTTTTAATCGTCATTTATCGACTTAGCATTATTGAGTTCCTTCTGATGTCATATTCACTGTTAAAGTTGAGATCAGTGATATCTAGTCACTTTTAGTACAGAACAAAAAGTTGCCTGGAAGATATCACTTTTAGCGATAAGGCCTTTCTCGATAAGGCGTATCTTTCTTACAATTACCTGTACATTTTTGTTTAAGTATTGTGTTTTATAAATGTCTACCTACAATAAAGTTTATATCTAGCTAGACAAACACGTTTACACAAACATGGTAATTAGAGTAAACTCGCACTACGACAGCCCTTACCTTAGCAGAAAGTGAATTGATGCAAATTTATCGTTTACTATACAATAATTTCCCTTCTTTCTAGGTAAAAGCCGACATAAATGTCCTGCCTTTCTGCACGCAATTCATCCCTATGGAGGTGATCAACTACCCCAAATACCAGAGTATTTGCTACCACCCGAGCATACTGCCGCGACACAGAGGAGCCTCGTCTATCAATTGGTAAGTTGAAAACTACTCAAAAGGAAACATTGCATACATTATTGAGCTTGAATTTTAACTTAAGGGGACAGTCTACCTACTCTTTTCTCCATAAAAACTTTACAAACGTAGTCGACTGTTTCCTCCCTGGATAAAGATGTTAGAAAAAATATGTTGATGCCATAAGTCCTATATCAGCAATGAACATGCCCCTACGTTTTTTTTTTTTTTTAATTTTCTATGTTTTCTGAATTTTATTTCTATTCTAATGAGAAAATGAAAAAAAAACAAAACGTAGGGGCATGGTCATGCAGATATAGGTTTTATGACATAAACATATTTGCTCTAATGCCTTTATACAGAGAGGAAACAGTCGACTACGTTTGTATGGAGAAAGAGTAGGTAGACTGTCCCCTTAATAAAAAAAATGTTTCATTATTTACAATAGATTCATATAGAAACTGTGAAAACTGCATTAACTCGACAACGTTAATTGGTGTCAAACAACTTGTGTAGGTACTACATATTATTATGTATCTATATATACTTGGAAAACTTGTGTACCTATATATTATTATGTATCTATACTATACTTGGAAAATTCTTTAGTAGACGTCGCATTTGCACTAACAATGCTACGACATAAAAAAGGTGTTAACTAAATTGAAAACCATTGTTCAGGATAAAAAAAATGTTCATCTTAAGTTTTTTATATTTTTATATAAATAGTTACGGGGCTATGGGACGTAATTATTACGCATAGAGAGGACAAGTCGAAAATAAGATAAATTTATAAACAAATAAAAGTCTATAAATTTCTATTAATTTTTGTATGTAGCTCAAGGCTTTTTTGTTTAGAAAATTTATTTACAAGGAAAAATAGCATTCAAAGGAGAATATAGCATTGGAAGTTTTCACGGCACGGGACATGAGCTTGCGTAGTCTAGTTGGTAAGGACGTTGGGGTACCGACCCAAAGACGCGAGTTCAAGCCTCGCCGCAAGTGAAAATTTTTGAATGCTATTTTTCCTTGTAAATAAATTTTCTAAACAAATAAAAGTCTTTAAACTTACACGATTTTCGTCAATCATTATTAATAGGCACGGGTCTAGATCGCGTTATACGTACTATTTATGTATTCTGTGGTTATACTTAGATTCCTCGTTTCCTTGAAGTTTCCCGTTGTCCCGAGAAATGTGTCTTGTCAAATAAAAGTTGGTGATGATCTGATGAGGATCTTCAAAGTGATACGTAGAATAGTTCATCAAAATACAAAATAATTTACTTACTTTTATCTAGATATTTCTTCTGTTTTCGCGATGTTGTATTGAAATTAAAGACATTTTTCGCTTTGAATCGCGTGGTGTTTATTACTTTTAGCATTGTTACAACGCTCAACGTTTCGAGACCTTTCCAGGTCCCTTCTTCAGGATAGACTAAGATGTGATTTGTCATTCTAACTAATGTATTAAAAAGTTACAGTGAAACTACCGTCTTATCAAAAATTAATTATTAAAAAGGTATCAAAACGTTTAAGGTGGGTAGGCGGCGGTAGGTTTCAATACCACATCGCGAAAACAGAAGAAAAATCTAGGTATTTTAATGTCAAATTTGGTCACATTTTTCTTAGAACAAGGCGCGTCTATTGTTACATTTCCCTGGCTACATCAAACTATCTCGTGACTTCGCATATAATAATATTTATCAGAATTACGTAAAGAAATATCGTCTATTTCTAGCGTTTCGTAATAATAATTTAAATTGAATTGATCACGTTTCTCTCGTTATGTAAAGTTATGTTATGGCGTCTCGCAATAGCAAACTGCATTGCTTTAATGATTATGTACCTACTAGTACTAGAGGTGAAATCTCAAACATGTTCCTTTTACATGAAAAGCAGACGCTACGCTGACAATATTGTCATCTATCGTATCTGTCGAAATAGGCCAAGCAGCAGGGAAATCACATTACAAAAGGTGGTGTAACAAATTTTATGATTTTATGTTATTTAGCTAAGTTAGCTTGATATAAATTCAATTTCTTGACCTTGGGGCACGACGGGGTATGTCCGATATTTTGAGTTTAATATGCTTTTTGCACATAGTGTCTCGATAATAAGTCGTATGACAAAAGTGTCTAAGAACAGTATGTAGAAGTCAAAAACTCTTACATTCTGTCCATACATGTCAATTCTGTAAGTCTTACAGGTAAAAAGTTACAATCAAAAGAAGAAAAATGTTAAATGCCCATTTAGGACACCGTGTCGTACTACTAGCGCCATCTTGTAGGCGTGGCCGCCACAAATTATTTGTGGTGGCCCACAAATAATTTGTTGTTGCTTATTATGGAAACGATTAAAAAATAATTGTCGTAGAAATCTATACTGATTTTATATAATGTTGTTTTTTCGATTGTAACTTTTTACCTGTAAGACTTACAGTATTGACATGTATGGACAGAATGTAAGAGTTTTTGACTTCTACATACTGTTCTTAGACACTTTTGTCATATCACTTACTATCGAGGCACTATGTGCAAAAAACGAAATATTAGCAAAATATCGGACATACCCCGTCAAGAAATTGAATTTATGTCAAGCTAACTTAGCTAAATAACATAAAATCATAAAATTTGTTACACCACCTTTTGCAAGGCTACGTAAGAGGTGATTTCCCTGCAGCTTGGCCTAAAAGGAAAATTCTAAAATGCTATCAACATAACGGCATAGGAATTTAAAGGTGAACAAAACGCATTATTGTTGCTTGATTAATGTCATCATAGGTTATTCACACGTCGCCTAGCAATCAATCATGCATGATGGCACAGATATATATAAAATTACAGGTAGTTTTGTTTCAAGTGGAAAATTTGCGGTGATTCTTGTGGTTTGTGGTTCATTAGAGTTCTGTACCGAAAGGGTAGAAACGGGAAGCTTTACTAAAAACCACAGAATACATAAATAGTACAAGCTAAGACTTCATTGTCCGTATGTCTGTCACTAGGCAGTAAATATCTCTTAACCGTAATACTAGACAGTTGAAATTTTCACAGATGATGTATTTTTGATGCTACTACAACAACAAATAAAAACAATAAAATAAGTATTTATCCTGACCACGAAAGTTTTTTCTTTTACATACTAGGTGTATTCTAAACGTATCATTTGTATGTTGTTACTAAAAACAAAAGTATTAATGTAATTTATCAGTTTTCTAGTACTCATAGTAAAAGCCTAGTTGCTAAATTTGAGGCTAGATTGCTGTGTGCAATATACTTCAATATTTAATTATTTAATGGACGAATATTTATCTTATTTTGTTATCCAGGACTCTAATAGAAGGCGACACAACATGCGGCCTGTCAATCTTCTGGGCGGACGACGGTCTCGATACTGGACCGATTTTGATGCAGAAATCGTTCCCCGTCACGATAGATGACACTGTGGATACTCTCTACAACAAATACTTGTACCCTGAAGGTTAGTCATTGTTTTGTATTTATTCACGACTAGCAAAGGCCCGCGGTTTCATACCGTGGGAATATCAGGACCAAAAGTAGCCTATGTTACTCCTCGATAATGTAGCTTTGTTTTGGTGAAAGAATTTGGTCCAGTAGTTTCAGAGATGACCCGGAAAATACATACATAAATGTTACCAACGTTTTTATAATATTAGTATAGATAGATAGATAAGCGTTTTACCGCTTCCTGATAGTAAGCCATATAGCAAAAATGGCTTACTGTCAGGTGAGTTATTTAGTAAATCCGTTATCATAGTACAAGCCTAGCTGCTTAATTTGTGGCTAGATTGCCCTGCCCTGTATAGAAATTCCTGCAATATTTATTTTTGATTATTATTTAATATTTTCCCCAGGTATCAAAGCGCTAGCAGAATCAGTGAATTTGGTCGCAAACGGTACCGCACCGAAAATAACACAAACCGAAGAGGGCGCCACTTACGATCCTGCTCTGTTCAAAGCTGAGACACATCAAGTTAGTTACAGTCAAGTATCTTTTATCTTACAACGAAATGACTAAATAATTACTAAATATCCTATTCATAAATTTCAATTAATTTTTGTATGTAGCTCAAGGCTATTTTGTTTAGAAAATTTATTTACAAGGAAAAAGCCTTTTTACTTGCCTCGCCGCAAGTGAAAATTTTTGAATGCTATTTTTCCTTGTAAATAAATTTTTTATCCTATTCATGTTATAAATGTGAAAGTTTGTGTGTAAGTAAGTAGACGAGTATGTTTGTTACTCGTTCACGCAAAAACTACTGAACCGATTGCGATGAACCTTAGTATGCCGATAGCTGGAGATCTGTGTGTTAATCTAGATATCTGATATCCAGCGGAAAATATAATATTTTTTTGAAAATATAAGGGTACCTTTCACGTATATACCCATATACACCATATATTTTCGCTGGATCATGACTTACGTACTTGAAGCCTCATCATCATCATCATCATTTCAGCTGTAAGAAGTCCACTGCTGGACATAAGCCTCTCTCATAGATCTCCAGATGCTTCGGTCACTTGAAGCCTCGGGGTGTAGTCATGTTTGTTACTCAGCTAGTAATATTTACTAGAATTATTAAATACTTGCTCGAGGATCAAATTCGGCGAGCGTCCTTACCACTGCACGACACGGCTCGTACTTCTTGCGGTGAATTCAATGGTTACATTTCTCTGTTTTCCACTCTACTTTTCGCCTTCGGCAGCCACTACACGTGTTCGGTGAGATCTTAAATACAAAAAAGATCACAAAACCTGTTGTTACAGATTGATTGGTCCAAACCCGGCGCAGCTCTGCACAACTTCATACGCGGACTCGATTCCTCCCCCGGAGCTACTACTTTCATACAGCCACAAACCAAAGATGGTAAATTACATACCTTAACAAGTTTATCGGTTATTCACTACCCGTTTACGGGTGCTTGTCCGTGAGTAAGAGGTCTGGAAAATCCTTGAATCATCAGACGTTAAAAAATGCGCACGGTGCATATATTATACATAAACCTTCCTCTTGAATCATTATATCTATTAAAAAAAAGCCGCATCAAAATCTGTTGCCCTGTTTTAAAGATCTAAGCATTGTTTTATACTATGTAGAGAAGCAACACGATTAAAACTAAAAAAAAAAAAGGTTTTTATAAAATAACTAGTGCTTGCCGAGCGAGTGAGGCACAGGTTCGAATCCTGTCATGGGAGAATTTTTGATGATGCATTTGTCATTGTAAAATATTTCTAGTAAAGATGCCTTGAGCAATAAAACCAAAAAGAAATATAAATTTATTTACGTTACCTTTAAAGGTATTCAAGAGGGCGATAAACTGGAGCTGAAGATGTTCGGCTCGTCCATTTGGACCGGCGAGTACGAGACTGCGGGAGACAGCATCCTCATTGAGGGGCTGAACAAACCCGCCGTCATACACGAGGCCGGTTTGCTCATCACTGCTAACGATGGAGTTACCGTAAGATATTATTTAATGCATCAAATATATAAATACTAACTGGCCCGACGACGCGACGTCAAAAACCAACCACCCTACACTAGAAAATTTATTTTCAAGGAAAAATAGCATTCAAAAATGAAAATAATTTTTTTCCTTGAAAATAAATTTTCTAAATAAAATAGCCTTGAGCTACATACAAAAACTAATAGAAATTCACCCTACACTACTTCTACCCTACCCTTCTACTACCCTAGTTTATGATTCTGTAAAGGACATACAGACCAACATTCATTGTTATATACATGATGTTCGGAGTTCGTATTAAGCCGAAAGGGGGTTATTCTAGACGTCTAGGCAAACAACTTTTGTTCTACGACTTTTGGAAATTCGGGGTAGCTTTCGAAAATTTTGGGTTTAAAATATTAAAAACTAATAGTTTGGGGCAAGATTGCGCTGTGTGTAACGTCGTGTAATATTTATTTATTTTTTAATAGATTCTGTCCTGGATCCGTCGGACAGGGTGGTTGCCTCCTCGACGCCTCGGAGTAGTTTTCGAAACAACGATACGTTACGACTAAGTCTACCTAGTTACGACTCGTAACGTTACGACTCGTAAGTCTACCTTGTTACGACTCGTATTGTTACGACTCGTAATGTTACGACTCGTAAGTCTACCGGGTTACGACTTGTAGTCTTCTGTCTCTACTCTTCTCTCTTCTCTCTCTCTCTCCTCGGCTTAGTGGACTGTATGTTCGCTCGTCCCTGCTTGTCTGCGCGCTCCCAAATAAAAACGCCTGATGTACTACTGTATACTTCTTTATTCATAAATGTTCTTAGTTCTATTTGAGTTCTTAGTTCCTAGTTCCAGTCAGGTGTCTTCAGCGCAGTGCAAACAGCTTCTGACTTTTACAAAAATACCCCTGCCTTATATTAGAAATGATTGCGCAACATCTATTACGCGTTATATTCGACTGAGGGTCCCACCTTGCATCTCACTTTATTATAGCTCTGACTCTGTCGCACTTGATATAGTCAAACGCGCCCGGTCAGATTTATTACACGAAAACTTATAATTTAACACATAAAAGACATCTTAAAGCTATGTACATAAAAAACTATATACTAAGGTCGTCCTGTTCTCAACATCCTCCTCCCGGCGCAGCTCGCGTAGCCTCATCTTCTTCTTTCACGAGAACGGCGAGCTTACTGGTTGGCCTCCGGAACACTCCTGTTCTAGTTCGGACGTCGACGACTCGTACGCCGCCATCCGGTCCCGGGTAGGTTGATTGGACTTGACCGATGGGCCACACGTTCCTTGGTAGCGCTGGATCGACGACCACGACGATATCGCCGACTTTGAGCCCAGCCGTGAGGTTGGCGGGCTCCCCCCGTGGCACGAGCGTAGGTAGGTATTCGCGTACCCAACGCTGCCAGAAGGAGTCTGCGAGTGCTTGACTTGCTCGCCAGGCTCTGCGATCCGCGTCTTCACATGGGCCGGTAGTAGGCAGTCCCATTGATGTCCCCAAAAGGAAGTGGTTGGGTGTCAACGCCTCGGGATCGTGAGGGTTAACACTTACGTGGGTCAAGGGCCGGGCATGTATAGAGTACTCGGCCTCGACTAGCAGTGTTCGTAGCACCTCTGGTGTCGTGACTTTCTCCCGTAGTGTCACGGCGATCTCGCCCAACCGGTGGGCGACGAACGGGGTGTAACGTCGCGTGTCGTTCTTCACCCAGTGGACGACAGTCGCGGCGTCGGTCCAGCAGACGGTGCGCGCGATCTCGAACCGATGCTTCTTCCTGATAGCAACGGCGAGTCTCGCGCCGATCACCGCCGCCTGTAGCTCCAGGCGCGGAATGCTAAGGGAGTGTGTGGCGCGAAAGCACGCCACGGTGGCGTACGCACGTTCGCTCGCGTCACACATTACGTGAAGAGGAATTTCTCGCGCACTATCGTTTAACACATTGTCGCGACCAGAACACAATCCGCGCAAGGTGAACCCGGCCACCGCGTGCACTTCACGTACCTCGGCGATGGTACTTCGCGCGTCCGATTCACTGTTATAACTGTTCACGTAATCGTCCATGTAGTGGCTCCGCGTGATCGCGGCCAGAGCCCGCGGGTGCGTGTCGGCGCGCGTGCGAGCGTTGTGGTCGCGCACACTGTGCGCGAGGAACGGTGAGCTCGCTGCGCCGAAGATCATGCTCGTCATGTTGTACGAGCGGGGTGAGCAGGATCGGTCTGCTCCTCGCCACAGGAACTGCTGGGCTGGCTGATCCTCTCCTCTGATTTTCACCTGCAGGAACATTTCTTGAAGGTCGGCTGTCACCGCGATGGCTCGTTCGCGGAAGCGGAGAATGATACCTGTGAAAGAGAGGAGTAAGTCTGGCCCCTCCAGCAGCATGTCGTTGAGCGACACGCCACGGTTCGGGTGTGCAGCGTCGAAGACAAGCCTTTTCTTCCCCGGATCGAAGATAAGCCTTTTCTTTCCCGGCTTGTTCGGATTCTCCACGGCAAAGTGCGGTAAGAACCAGCTGACTTTGCTCGCAGTCTCGGCGCCATCGCATGGCACGGCGTAGCCTTTTGTCAGCAGGTTGTCCACTTGCGCTGTGTACTCGCGGGCGAATGCGGGGTCGGCGTCCATCTTCCTTTCGATGCCGCGCAGCCGGTTCGTAGCTGCTCCGTAGCTCGGCGGCATGACGACGTGATCGTGTCGCCATGGAAGTCCGACCTCGTATCCCACGTTTTTCTTCTTCACGGTCTCGTTGAAGATGTCGCTTGCTCGTTTGTCGGCGTCGCTGATCCGCGGTTTCGGGGCGACACCGAGGGAGTCGATCGCGAAGTGGCGCTCGACTAGATCGTTGAGACGTCGGTCGTGTTCCTCGCCGTCTTGTACGCGTATATCGGGTGCGTACACGTGGAGCACATTACCGTTGTCTCGGTAGATGGTGTTGCGTGGTGCTGTTCCGTGCACCACCCATCCCAGTTCGGTTCTTGACGCGGCCGGCTCGTCGGGTCCGCCAACACGAAGTTCTCTCGACACGATGAGGCCCCAGTGATCAGTTCCTATCAGGATACGTGGGTGTGCTCGTTCGTAGCACAATTCCTCGTCGCGCAGATTCTTCAGATGTCGAAGTTCGAGTAGTCTTCGAGGCACGGTTTGGCTTCGTAGTGTGAGGTCGCAGATCGTGCGACACTTCACTTTGAAAGGCGCGTTCTCGCCCTTCCCCCTCACGAAGATCTCCACCTCTTGGCTGTCCTTTTCTTTCTTCGATGTGTTGAGACCGCAGACGTTCAAAGGCCGTGTAGGCCCGCTCGCTCCGACGCTCGTGGCAAGTTCCTTGTCGATGAGTGTGATCGTAGCTCCTTCGTCGAGTAGCGCGTAGGTATCGACGTTTCCACGCGGCCCTGATACTGTCACGGGACACACTTTTAACAACACTTCACTGGTCGCAGAGTTCGCTGCGATTGCTAGCACTAACGCGTTATCAATTTCACTTGGTGACGGCGGTGTGGCGGAGCGCCGCGCGGGTGCGGGTGCTCTCGCCACCGGTGTTGGCGCGGATCGCGCGCCCTGTCCGTCCGTGGGCGCGGATCTCGCGCCCTCGCTGTCTTCGTGTAGAGTTGCGTGGTGGGGGCTGCGGCACTGTCGTACGCCGCACGCCTTGGCCTTGCAGTGGAAACGCCTGTGTTTACTTACCAGGCACTTGAAGCAGAGTCCCTTCCCCTTGGCCAGCTCCCATTGCTTGTTGATAGGTAGAGCGAGGTACTGCCGGCACTTCGGGAGGGTGTGTGCTTGCTTGCACTGCACGCAGGTCGGTGCTTCCTCTTGCTCGTCCGTAGCGTAGACTGCAGTCCTCTTGCCTTTTGCGTTCGTGTTGCTGGTGGTTGGAGTCTTCGTTGTAATGGAGACTGAAGTGTAGTCGAAGCGCAGCGCCTTGTCTGCTTCCTTCATCAGGAAGCGAGAGAGTAGCACCACCTTCGGCTCCGATGATTCGGGGTAGTTCTCGGCGTAGTTACACCATTGTGTCCTGAGGTTCAGGCTTAACTTACCCAAAATGTCCCTGGTAAGCATCGGATTATGCAGGTATTGCATGCTGTCGACGCTCCTCAGGGTGCACACGACGTTCTGCACCTTCACCGCGAATATGTTCAGTTCCGTTGCCGTAGGTCCGGGTTTTGGCAACCTCCGTAGGTCGTCCAGCACTTTGTCGATGATAATTTCTGGACGGCCGAAACTCTGTTCGAGAGTTTGCAGGATTTCGTCGGGATGAGTCGCTGTGAAGAGTAGCGCCGCGACGGTTTCGCGCGCCTCGCCCTTCAAGCACGTTCTCAGCCGCAGGAGGTTCTCGGTCGGGTCGACGTTGTAGTATTTCGTCGAATCTCGTACCGCTGCTTTGAAGGCGAGCCACTCGCTCGCTGCTCCGCTGAAGGTAGGTAGGTCGCTGTTGTATCTACGCTGCGGGCGTGCCATCTGCTTCAAAGCATCGGCGAGCTCCTCGATGCCGTTTCTCCTGCCCGGTGTTCTAGAACGGTCTCTCCGTTCCCACGACGGTCTTTGTTCTTCGTCCCTCTGTGGACGTGGTTCGGGCTGCCGATCGATGCGCACAACTGGTGTGTTCCGCAGCCAGTTTCCGACTTTGGCATGAGCGCTGACCTCGTCGTCATCTCCCCGCACACTGCCCCTCCGCACACTGCCCTCGTCTTCGATTTCGGCCTGTTGGACAGCGAGTCGCTTTTGTACTAGGTCAGCTTCCAGTTCGAATTGCCTTTTTGCTCGGTCAGCTTCCAGTTCGAGTTGCCTTTTTGCTCGGTCAGCTTCCTGGTCGAGTCCCCTTCGCCTGAGGTCTGCGAGGTTCTCAGCAGCCTCAAGCTCGACGACACGATGACGCAACGTGGAGCTGGTCGAACGTTGACTACGTACAGACCTGTTGGTTTGCGACTGCAGACGTTGCAGTCCCGACGTGTGTGCTGGTAGTGTTGACGGCGACTCTGGTGGTTGAAGCGATCTCCTTCGCTCCCGTTCTTCTTGGATGCGACGAACTTCTTCCCGGTGTAGTCTTCGCTCCTCCCGTAGCTGCTCCGCTTGGCGCTGCTCCTCGACCTCCTTCGGATCGCCCTGACTCCGTTCGAGCCCCATCTTGATCGAAGATGGACGGCACACGATCCGTTCCGACGAGGTAGGAGTGGAGTGCGAAGCCTAGTTCCGTAGGTTCAAAGTTCAAAGATCCGGTTCTCGAAGGTCCATATTGTCCTGGATCCGTCGGACAGGGTGGTTGCCTCCTCGACGCCTCGGAGTAGTTTTCGAAACAACGATACGTTACGACTAAGTCTACCTAGTTACGACTCGTAACGTTACGACTCGTAAGTCTACCTTGTTACGACTCGTATTGTTACGACTCGTAATGTTACGACTCGTAAGTCTACCGGGTTACGACTTGTAGTCTTCTGTCTCTACTCTTCTCTCTTCTCTCTCTCTCTCCTCGGCTTAGTGGACTGTATGTTCGCTCGTCCCTGCTTGTCTGCGCGCTCCCAAATAAAAACGCCTGATGTACTACTGTATACTTCTTTATTCATAAATGTTCTTAGTTCTATTTGAGTTCTTAGTTCCTAGTTCCAGTCAGGTGTCTTCAGCGCAGTGCAAACAGCTTCTGACTTTTACAAAAATACCCCTGCCTTATATTAGAAATGATTGCGCAACATCTATTACGCGTTACATTCGACTGAGGGTCCCACCTTGCATCTCACTTTATTATAGCTCTGACTCTGTCGCACTTGATATAGTCAAACGCGCCCGGTCAGATTTATTACACGAAAACTTATAATTTAACACATAAAAGACATCTTAAAGCTATGTACATAAAAAACTATATACTAAGGTCGTCCTGTTCTCAACAGATTCCATTTTCAACCATACGTTATTATCAGTCTAGTCTTTTTTTTTTCGACGTGACCAATGGCGATACGAAGTGCACCGAGTTAGCTAGTAGTATATATGTTACCGGAAATGTATGAAATCTAGGAATTGTATACATTTCCTAGGAATTGTATATGATGGCGACCTCATTTAGGAAATGTGTAAAATAATTTATCAAAGATTATTTAATACATACATTTCCTAGGAAATCTACACATTTCCTAGGAATTCTATATATTTCCTAAGCAGCAATCGGAAATGTGTTAAATTCAGAATGTTGGTCGGTAGCAGGGGGTTTGGGGGGGTACGTATTCGAATAGGTATCTAATATTAAAATATTTACAGTTAAAATCCCGATGCTATCTAACTATCTAAAGCACGGAAAAACTAAACGGAGCACCCCGACTTGGTTAGGTTAGGTTAATGTTAGAACATGATTACACGCAGCGCTTTGGCGAGCGAGCGTAGCGAGCGTGCCGCGGCAGCGGTCGCCGAAGCGCCTAATACTATAAATAAAAACATTATTAACATATACAGTGCGATTTTTATACATCACGCCTTTTTTATTTACAGAATAAGGCGCTTTGGCGACCGCTGCCGCGGCACGCTCGCTTCTCTTGCTCGCCAAAGCGCTGCGTGTAATCATGTTCTAACATTAACCTAACCTAACCAAGTCGGGGTGCTCCGTTTAGTTTTTCCGTGCTTTAGATAGTTAGATAGCATCGGGATTTTAACTGTAAATATATTAATATTAGATACCTATTCGAATACGTACCCCCCCAAACCCCCTGCTACCGACCAACATTCTGAATTTAACACATTTCCGATTGCTGCTTAGGAAATATATAGAATTCCTAGGAAATGTGTATAATATAAATTATTTTACACTTTTCCTGTGGATTTTAGGCAATGTACACATTTCCTAGGAATTCTATATAATGACGGATTACATACATTTCCGGTAACATATACACAAGACGACCTCAGTAAATGACAAAAATCTTACTTCCGTCGGAGATCTAATGATTATATTTCTCTCTACAGCTAAACATCCAGCGCCTCAAAGTGAACGGTAAGATGATAAACGCGTCGAACTTCTACAAGGCAAACGAGAACAAAGTCCAGTTGGAGCTGAGTGCGGAGGAGACTCAGTTCGTTGAAGCTGCTAAAGATGTTTGGAAGGCCATACTCAGGATTGACATTGATGACGACACTGGTGAGTCTAAACAATATAAACTTTTTGAATTCACTCACACACACAAAAGTTGTTCCTTGAGATGTCAGGAGGTAGCCCTGATCCGCTTTCATAATGGGGTGCCACACGCAAAGCTGTAAGTAGATGGCGCTGGCATCAGATGATCTTTTTTTTTTCGATGATGGTCCTCCACCAATGGAAACGCCGAGTTTTTTTTTATTCTTTCGGTCTCAGACCGATATGGCCAATTTGGCGCCGAGAGTTGTAAAAAACACCTGTTTGACAGTTTTTAATTCAAACCTAAGATTAGTCGACAAACGCCCTCTGCCGGGATAAAAAGTTAGTGTTTCTCCTCATTCGTTCCCAATAACCCTGTATAAGCCGCCGATAGTAGAGAATTGAAATCTAACGGGATAAGGACTTACGCGGGTGAAACCGCGGGACACAACTAGTTTTTATAGATTTGCCTGTAAAAATTAGTTGTGCCCTGACCGATGCAGCCATTAAGGAAGATGACTCGGGTCTTTTTCCACTGCACTTCCTTCTTCTAGATAAGCGTGTTGCATTTTAGCCCATATCATCACTTACCATCAGGTGAGATAGTGGTCAAATGCTCATCTATCTTATAAAAAACAAGCTGCGTCCCGCGGTTTCACCCGCGTAAGTCCCGATCCCGTGGGAATATCGGGATCAAAAGTAGCCTATGTTACTCAGGGTGAACGTAGCTTTCTAATGGTGAAAGAATTTTTGAAATCGGTCTAGCGGTATCGGAGATTACCCCCAATATACATACATACATACATACATGTTACCAACGTTACCTCCTTATAATATTAGTATAGAAAGGTCCTCTACAAAACTCCCTCTAACTCCAAACATTACCCTTCAGATTTCTTCAACTCCGGCGCCGGCTCAATGGACGTAGTACGTCTCGTCGAAGAAGTGAAAGACCTCGCTAAAGTCGAGCTCCAAAACGAGGACATTTACATGAACACGACGTTCCAAGAGTTCTACACCATCGCGGTGATGAAGCTGCGCGGCGGTGATAAGGCTAAGGAGATTGTATACGAAGGACTGGAGTTAAATGTCAATAAAATGACTATAAAGTTCCCTACACAGCTGTTTATTAATGGGGAGTTTGTGAACGCTGATACTGGGAAGACTATTACTTTGATCAACCCGGCTGATGAGACTGTTATTTGTAAGGTAAGTTGTGTTGGAAATATTTTTAGGGAAAAAAAAAGTTTTTTTATAAATGTATTTCGTGTTCGATTGAAGGGGGAAGGTCCGATTGATTTATTAGCATTATCTATACTTTCGCAAAATTTATACTACTGTAACATTCCATACATTTTGTAGCAGATAATATAAAAATTAAAACACCTCGCATTTAGTAGCAAATCATACACTTTTTATTTTGTATTACGAATCATTAGCAGTTTATTTACTATTCTAGCTCACTTTAGTATCAGTATGATAATATTTACTATTGTACAGTCACTTACTTCAATTTCTATACTTTTTTTTTATATTGCAATTTAGAAGGTTGCGGGTTCGATTTCCGCCCGGTGCAAGTATTTATGCTCAAGAATAAATATTTGTTTCTGGTCTGGGTGTTTTTTAATGTATCATCAAAGGTAGCACATGTAGCTATCTATTTGGTGAAGGAATTTTAGAAATCGATCAAGTCGTTTCTGAGATTACCCGGAAAATACATACATTCATACATAAGTGTTACCAATGTCACCTCTTTAAAATATTAGTATACATATATATAGTATACATACGTGGAACGGTGTTGGTCTAGTGGTAGATACCCCGGCTTTCATTCTGAGAGTCGTGGGTTCGAATCCAGACCGACCGCGCACCAATGTCTTTTTCTTTAAGAAAAAGGTATGTGCGCTAATAACATCGCTCTTACGGTGAACGAAAACATCGTGAGGAAACCAACATGTCCTAGGACTCACCACGCACTATGGTCCAAGAAGGTCGGTTGCTGATTAAAAATCTATATCTTTTTTGTTTATGAAGATACATTTCTACAAATTGGTATACATATTGAGTGATATATATACCTTACAATTAATTAAAAATATTTTTAATTTTTAATGTATTTCTACTTATATTATTACGGTGAAAGTTCGTCAGTTGAAGCGTGTGTTTCTTACTTCTTCACGTAAAATCTATTGAACCGATTGCGATGAAACTTGGTATGTAGATAGCTGAAGACATAAACTAACACATAAGCTTATTTTTTTTTAAATATTCCTACAGATCCGGGATTTACGCAGGTAATACCGCGGGGCGTAGATAGTGAAAATTAATGAAATTGAAAACATGAAGAATATACGAAAATAACTTTATTGTTTGTTTCGACCTTTTATATGTTACAACATAATAAAATTAACTTAAGGCAACATTTTTTAATATTAATAATATAATATAAATCACTATAAAAGCACTTAAAACATAAATATTAATAAATGCTTACCTTAAATCTAACGAAATATTCAATCTTCTAATCTAATATATAAAATTTCCATGTCACAGTGTTAGTTACCGTACTCCTCCGAAACGGCTTGACCGATTTTTATGAAATTTTGTATACGTATTCAGTAGGTCTGAGAATCGGCTACTATCTATAATTTATAAGGCAAAACAACGTTTGCCGGGTCAGCTAGTATAGGTATATATAAAATAACAAAAAAAAATTATTGTTATTTTATTAAAGTACTTACTTATGATAAAAATACCTACACTAATATAACTTCAGGATCTGTAATAAGTGATATCGTATCTTTATACGTGTGAATTTTCTATTTTTAGCATATTAGGAGTGCAAGATGACCTCTTTTCAATTAACTTATCACTAAAAATGATAGTTAATCAAACTAATAAGTACTTATCACACCACATTGTTTTCATAAAATTTCATAACTGTAAATAATAATAATATGGGTAAAAATTCTTATCTTTTATGGTTGCCCTTTTTTTCCTTACTTCTTATCAAACGAAACCGAAATTTACTTAATTTAATACCTATAATTTCTATTTAATTTCATATTAAATACCTAACTACGTTTATACTTTGGTATAATATTCAATAATATAATGCTATAATTTTTCCTAACTTTTGTTCCGATTTTGAAGACATTTTTACATGTAGCTTAAAATATCGCAAAATACCGCACCTAATTATTTCGTATATCCATTACTAAATATATAAGCTACAAATTATTTTAAAAAATAGAGGATGGGGAAGCGTGGGTAACTGCGAAAACCTTCAACGAACTTTTCATTTTGACTTTTTTCCTTGGGCTGTGTAAAGTAGTTTACACTTATAAGATACGCAAAATACATATAATATAATAACTGTATCAGCATTAACATAAAAGGGGCTTTCTAAAAAGGTATGACACATGGTATATAGTACATTTTTTAATCGAGATATCATGTTTCGCTTGGAGGTCCAAGGACAACTTCCAAGCGTTGACGTAACAAGAGGATGCTTTGGCGCAGTTTTTCTATATTTTTTTAAAACAATTACCAAAAAATTCTTAGTGTTTAATAAAGTAGGATATTTTAACTTCATGTAAGTTAAATAAATTTTCATTTTCGCGACATTCTGGAAAATGAATGAATTGTGATCAGCAAACGACCTTCTTGGACTATAGTGCCACGGTCCGAAGACATGGGAGATTCAGTGTTTTCTATGTATCATATGTATGTATTTACAAAAAAAAAGTATAATATGTAGTATATCCGTTGTCTAGTACCCATAGTACACATTTAAAAAAAAAAAAAAAAAAAAAAAAAAAAAAAAAAAAAAAAAAAAAAACCATAGTACAAGCCTAGTGCTTAGTTTGGGGCTAGATTGCGCTGTGTGTAACGTCGTGCAATTTATATTATTATTATTTATATGTCATTTTATTTCATTTCATTTATTTGCTTGTGCTTTGCTTTGCTATGTATGTGTTTACAAAATAAATAAATAAAAATGTATTATATTCGTTGTCTAGTCACCGTAACACAAGCTTAGTAGGCTTACCATAGAGCTAGA
This sequence comes from Idaea biselata, assembly GCA_958496205.1. Taxonomy (NCBI): domain Eukaryota; kingdom Metazoa; phylum Arthropoda; class Insecta; order Lepidoptera; family Geometridae; genus Idaea; species Idaea biselata. The sequence goes on along the minus strand of OY292405.1, from coordinate 17,408,511 downwards.
TGACGCTAGGTGTTGTTCACAGAATAGGTTTATTTGATTTCCATCTATACTAATATTATAAAGAGGAAAGATTTGTTTGTTTGCAACGAATAGGCTCTGAAACTACTGAACCGATTTCAAAAATTCTCCAATTGAAAGCTACATTATCGAGGAGTAACATAGGCTATTTTTGATCTCAATATTCCCACGGGATCGGGACTTAGCGTCTCTTACAACTATCCATTTAGGATTTATTTAAAATAAGCCCCAGATCTTCTAAAAAATATTTCAATTTTAGGTACAAAGTGCATCAATCAACGATGTCGACAAGGCAGTGAAAGCGGCGAAACTAGCGTTCGAAGAGGGGGAGTGGTCTAAGATTAGTGCGAGGGAAAGAGGAGCGATGTTGTTCAAGTAAGTTTCCAGTTCGATTCCCGCCGGGGACTAGTATTGTTTAGTATTGTTTGTTTCTGGTTCTGTGTGTTTTCTATATGCATTATACATATTGTAGCTAATAATGGCCTTTTTCATCTATAATAACCAGCCACTTTAAATTCATGCCCGGGACATTGTTAGGTAGAGTAGACTTGCCCAGCACATATACCACCCTCCCAGCTTAGTCAGCCATGTCCAGAGGAAAGAACAGGTCAATAAGTCTGGAGCTGACTAAGCCATGTAGTATTATATTACACCCTTACAGTAAAAGAAAAACTTACATAAAGTTAGTCAACCATAATTTATAAGTAGAGGGTTAGTTGTCTAGTGCCCATGTTACAAGCCTAGTTACTCGCTTGCGCTGTGTGCAACAACCTGCAATATTCTTGACATATTAATCTCCAAAAAGTTGATATTTCCTTCCAGATTAGCGGACCTAATGGAGCAGCACAAAGAAGAGCTAGCGACGATAGAGTCGATCGACTCCGGCGCAGTGTACACGTTGGCTTTGAAGACTCACATCGGGATGTCCATCGAGACGTGGCGGTACTTCGCTGGCTGGTGCGACAAGATACAAGGTAGGTCGGGGGTTCGACACTCGTTGTGTCGTCTTGTATCCATCTCCGCTACATCCAAAATCCGATGCTCTAATTGGTCGGTGTTTTTTAGCGGTGTTTGATAAAAATCGCGATTTTTAGCTATAAAAAAACTCAAGATGTATAAGCCGCGCAAGTTGATATTGCGATGGAACCTTGTCACAATAACACCTGCGTGACGTCATTCGTTGCACAAAAGTACAGATAGCAAAAAAAATGTAATAAAAAGTAAATATGCTAGGGTTATGGGTTTATTTGTAGTAGCGAGACGGCTGTTTATGACCATAGGTGAAAGATTAGTTTTGTATGCTGCTTATAGAAAAACAATGATTACACCCATAAGTACATAATAATTATATTGTTGATGTGTAAATATTTCTTAATTAATGTCTGGGTTATGTGGTAAATAATTATAAATTATATTATTTACCTTGCGAACGGTACCGATGGTGCACGTCGATTACGTCACCAAGATGGCCGCCAATCGCAATACCAACTTGCGCGGCTTATATACAAAGATCGTAAGTAAACAGGTTATTGCGTTGCTTATAAATTTAAAAATAAATCCATAAAGTTAAAAAACCTCTTTAATCATGAAAAAAGAGATGTGGCGGGGTTGGATTGTAGACGACACGTGAAAATTTTTAAGCGTATCCATCCTTGGTTTGTTTACGACTATGGCACGTTTTTAAACGCATCTATCTAACGCTACAGGAAACCACTTTCCAGTGGTTCTAATTTGTCTTTTAATGGTTAACTAAACGCGAGACGCGAGTTCAAGCCTCGTCGCAAGTAAAATTTTTGAATGCGTATTTTTCCTTAAAAAAAATATCTAAATGAACCTTGTTTTCCTCATGTAAAGGTGCAACAATCCCAATAAACCACGCGCGCCCCAACCGCAACCTAACACTAACCAAGAAGGAGCCGGTCGGAGTGTGTGCTCTCATCACCCCCTGGAACTACCCGCTGATGATGCTGTCATGGAAGATGGCGGCCTGTCTCGCTGCTGGGAACACTGTGGTCATGAAACCTGCTGCTGTAAGTATTGTTGTCTAGATATTACTCGTGTGAAGGTGCAACAAGCTCTCATCACCCCCTGGAACTACCCGCTGATGATGCTGTCATGTTTTGTTTTCAGTGTTTGTTATTATAGCGGCTAAATAAATACATCATCTGTGAAAATTTTAACTGTCTAGCAATCATAGTTCTTGAGATACAGCTGGTGACACTGTCTGTCTGTCCGTCCACGCATGGACAGACAGACAGCGGAGTGTCAGTAATACGGTCCCGCTATTTCCCATTAGATACGGAACCCTAAAAAACCCTACTAATATTATAAAGCTGAAAGTTCGTGAGTATTACATGTATGTGTGTTTGTTACTCAATCACGTACCTAAAAAACCGCTGAACTGATTACCATGAAACTCGGTATGTAGAAAGCTGGAGACCTGGAATAACACATAGGCTACTTTTTATCCCGATGTTCCCGCGGGATCGGGACCTATTCAGGTAAAACCGCAAGTCACAGCTAGTAAATGTATAACCTTATTCCCCAGGTATGTCCACTAACAGCGCTCAAGTTCGCGGAACTGTCCGCCAAGGCGGGCTTCCCACCCGGTGTCATCAACATCCTGCCGGGCAGCGGCGCCGTCACCGGCCAGGCGCTCGCCGACCACCCACTCGTCAGGAAACTCGGCTTCACTGGCAGCACTGAGATTGGTGAGCATTTACCTGATAGCACTGTCGTGGAACTCATCATCATCATCCGAGCGATGTTTTCGGTAGCATACCTTTTGGGAGCCCGGGGCCCGGTTTCCTGTTCCTACGTCTCCACTTCACACGATCTTCAGCATTCATAAATTTGCACGCATATCTGCTCTAACGACATCAAGCAGACATTTGTTCCCTACGTAGCTAGCCGGTTTTCGTAGAACGGGACCGTACCACCGTAGGCGACATTCTGGCAAATTATGTCTTGCATCTATTCATTGCATTGGCCCTCCTAACACACCCCTATTGTTTTAACACATTTCCACATATTAAAGATGTAACATCTCCAGACCAGGTGCCGAAATATATAAACCGAATTATACCAAGTATTTTTACGGATTTGTGATGTAGATCACTGTCCATAGTCCTCCAAAACAGTTAAGATATTTAAAGCCAAACTTGTTATACCATCTGAGTGTAGGCGAATAAAGTACTTATATACTTGCACCCAGCGGGAATCGAACCCGCAATCATTGTAGTCACGCGCCACAGAAGCCGTCGAATATTATTTTAATAAATTGTTGTTTTTGCGTGCAGGGCAAGTCATAATGAAGTCATGTGCCGCGTCTAACATGAAGAAAGTATCGTTGGAACTCGGGGGGAAGTCGCCGCTTGTGGTCTTCGAAGATTGTGACTTAGATAAAGCTGTGCGAAATGTAAGTACAACTTATAGAAAAAACTACATTGAAATCGGTTCATCCGTTCGTGAGCTACGATGCCACAGTCAGACAGACACGTCAAACTTATAACACCCCTCTAATTCCGTCGGGAGATAAAAATAAATAAAAATATTATATTACTCGTTGCCTTGGCCAATTGATAAAACCGGCCAAGTGCGAGTCGGAATCCAAATTCGCGCACGAAGGGTACCGTAATTTCACAGAACAAATCACATTTGTTGTATGGGAGTAAATATGTATATTTATTTTATTCCTGGTATTTGTTATTATAGCGGCAACAGAAATACATCATCTAAGAAACTTTCAACTGTCTAGCTCATGAGTTCGGTATATGAGATACAGCCTGGTGACAGACGGACAGTGGAGTCTTTTTGGGTTCAGTTTTTACCCTATGGGTATGGAACCCTAATAAGAAATCTATATATTATCTATTGTCTATCTATTTATATAAAAGAAAGTCTTGTAAGTTACACTATTTATTACACGACTGAACCGATTTGGCTGAAAATTAGTGAGGAAGTAGCTTAGAATCAGGAGATGGCCTTCCTTCAAAGGCGGAACAAAGTTTACCTGGTCATCTAGTATCAACTAATAACTAACTTACATTCCCACAGGGCATGGGCTCAGTATTCTTCAACAAAGGCGAGAACTGCATCGCCGCCGGCCGCCTCTTCATCGAAGAGAGAATACACGACGAGTTCGTGAAGAGGGTCGTTGAAGAGACGAAGAAGATCGCCATCGGAGACCCGTTGAATAGAGCCACCTCACACGGACCGCAGAACCATAAGGCGCATATGGATAAACTTATTGAGGTATATTTCTTTTAATTTTGTATGTAGCTCAAGGCTATAAAAAAGCCAAAAAGTATAGGGATATAGGCATATTTTTCCTTTAAAAAAATTATTATTGAGGTAATTTATTTATATTAATAATCAAAAGGGCCCAAAAGGGGTGTCTTCGGGAAAGAGCGGGCGTTGAAAAATGCTTAATATAAAAGGAATGCCATTAAAAGCGAAAAAATGAGGCATTTTTTTAGATTTTTCTTCTATTTTTAAAACCGAAAAATTTCAATACAACATGTATTGAAATTTTTCGGTTTTAATCGCGTGGTGTTTATTACTTTTAGCCTTGTTTCAACGTTCAACGGCTCGAGACCTTTACGGGTCCCTTCTTTAGGATTGGCAATTAATTTTTATATCTTGTCTAGTGGTAGATACCCCGACTTTCATTCCGAGGGTCGTGGGTTCGAATCCCGGCTGAACCCACACCTAGGTCTTTTTCTTTGAAAATGTTATGTGCGCTAATAATATCGCTCTTACGGTGAAGGAGAACATCGTGAGGAAACCGACATGTCCTAGGACTCACCACGGTCCGAAGGCATGGGACACTCGCCAATCCGGAGTAGGCTCCCGTGGCGTCTTACCGCCTAACTTCTTTAAGAGGAGGCCCTTGACCCTATAGTAGGCCACTTATTAACAGGCTATTTTTTCAAAAATATTTCACATTTATTTTTTTCTTATTATTGCTCTAGGCAGTTTTATCTATTCTTATATTATAAAGAGGTAACGTTGGTAACGTGTATGTATGTATGTATATTGGGGGTAATCTCCGAAACTACTGGACCGATTTCAAACATTCTTTTGATCCCGATATTCACACGGGATCGGGATTTACGCGGGTGTAACCGCGGGACGCAGCTAGTTAGAAATATTTAAAAAGGAAAAATACGTCCTTCTCGCCTCGCCGCGAGTGAATTTTTACCCGGCTGCAAGGAAAGGGTTATGTTTTTCGCCCCTGTCTTGTATGTTTGTAATATTTATTATTTCCTCGTATCTTCCAAACCACTAAACGGATTAGGGTTAATTATTGAAGACGTATTTTCCCTATAAAATATTTCCATTGGACTACTTTTATTTATAACTAGCTGACCCGGCAAACGTTGTTTTGCCTTATAAATTATAGATAATAGCCGATTCTCAGACCTACTGAATACGAATATAAAATTTCATAAAAATCGGTCGCGCCGTTTCGGAGGAGTACGGTAACTAGCACTGTGACATGGAAATTTTATATATTAGAGATTAATCAATTTATATTTTCCTCACAGTTCTGCGCACGCGGCGTCAAAGAAGGCGCTACCCTAGTGCACGGCGGCGGGCGCGTGGCGCGCGCGGGCTACTTCTTCACGCCGACCATCTTCACGGACGTCACCGACGACATGTTCCTGGCCAAGGAGGAGTCGTTCGGGCCCATCATGATCATCAGCAAGTTCAGTAGCAAGTTAGTATCGAAACATGTCACTGGGGCTTTGGGGGAAAACCGAAATGAAAAGATGCAGAGACCCTGTCTTAGGAGTTCCAAAGACAGGGTCTGCAAAAATACAAAAATGTAGTCTTCAAGAATCCATTATATTTTTTTGTTATGAATGTTTACGTATTTATTTACCAATTATTGCTCATTAAAAGAAGTCATTTAATTAATAAAAGTGAGGTCACTGGGGGGAAGTGATAAATTCGCCAATCATGATAGGAAAAATATCGCCCCATATTGTGACTAGATAGCGATTTTATCAATACAAAAATTACGCCCGACCCGGGAAAATGTAACTATAACTATGTTAACAAAAAGTTTAATATATAATTGTCTGGTAAATTGATGTTCGCCGCTCTTCCCCCAAACCCGAACTTCCCCCAAGTAACCTTAATACAACTAACTAAACAATAAAATAAACTACAGTCATACTAACCAACTTCACTCCTCCCCAGAAACCTAGACGACGTGATCCGTCGCGCAAACAACACGGAGTACGGTCTAGCCAGCGGCGTGTTCACGTCGGACGTGTCGCGCGCGCTGCAGTTCGCGGAGCGGATCGACGCGGGGACCGTGTTCGTCAATACGTACAACAAGACCGACGTCGCCGCGCCCTTCGGCGGGTTCAAGCAGTCCGGCTTCGGGAAGGACTTGGGTAAGAGACATGATAATAACAAGTAAAAGATTGGAAGTATTTTACAAGGAGAAATACATCGAAATATTTTAAAGAAACAATACTTCTGCAAAAACACGACGCACGATAGACGCAGGGCTGGATTCGAACCAGAGCCCAGTGCAGGCTTAAGCACTTAAAAATAGAATAAAAATAGAAATACATTATCATCAACAAAAACCCGGCAAGCGAGGAGCACAGGTTTGAATCCTGGGAGAATTTTGATGATGTATTTCTCCTTGTAAAATATTTCTAGTAAAAATTGCTTGAGCAATAAAAAACAAGAAATATTAAGTAAAAGATTGGCAAATGCGCGTCGGACTTACGCACGTAGGGTTTCGTACCATTGTTATTAAAAATCACGTTTGTTGGACACACTTGAATATTTATTTTATGGTTTTACATCTGTGAATATTACAACTGTCTAGTTATCACGGTTCATGAAATACAACTTGGTGACAAACAGAAGGACTGACAGCCGAGTCTCAGTAATAGGGTCCCGTTTTTACCCTTTGGGTCGCCGAACCCCAAAACCTAATTGCGTAATTTGCTATTATTTCTTAATTAATATTAGTATTTAATATTTGTTTACAGGTCAAGACGCCCTCAACGAATATTTGAAAACCAAAACCGTTACCATCGAGTACTGATTTTACATTAAACTTTAATTTATAATTATGTATTTTTAACAAGACTTCGAAAAAGGAGGAGGTTCTCAATCTACTATTACTATTGTTAAGGATTTCTATTCTTAAATCATATTTGTATTTCCTAAAAAATCCTTTTAGACTTTAAGACAGTCTATAAACTTTTTAAATTCACGCGATTTGTTAACATAGGTACATTTTCCGGGTCTTAATCGCGTATTATTATTTATTTTCATACCTCGACGTTTCAACCATGTTACAATGGTCTTGGTAAATGTGTCCCCTCGCGACCAAGACCATTGTAACATGGTTGAAACGTCTAGGAAAGTAAATAAATAATAATACGCGATTAAGACCCGGGAAAATCTAACTGTGTTTAAACCAGTCTTTTATTGTTAGTCGACTTTAACTTGTAAGGTAATATTATTTAAATTATTAATATTTAATGTAAATACTGTGTAAATATTGTTTAAGAAATAATAAATTAAATTAAATTGATTGTGTTTAATAAATCGTGTTTTATTCCACTTTTTAACAATAAATACTTACTTATTACTTTTTTAACAGAATTCTCGATTAAGTACATTTATTTTATAGAGTGAGGAGTAAAATGTATGAAAATAATTATTTCGAACTTACAATAAAAAATAATTTTAAAACTCAATAGTAGACACAAAGTTTGGCCATTTCTCTGGGTAGGTTCTTTTGTGGGATTTGATTCCATCTTTCATATATTTCCGGCCTGAAAAAAAGATAATTTTGTAAAGTTCATATTTGATTTGCTCAGCGCCCCGCGGTTTCACGCGCCTATGGCCCGATCGAACTAGACTAGATGGCGACTTTATGAATATAACAATTTGAAGTCCGGTAAATTGATGTTCGCCGTACTTCCCCCTAGTTACCTTACTGGTTCGGTTGGTTTCGCGCGTTTACTGTGCCAATATTTCGAAACGAAATTCCTTAATTAGCCGCCATTCTGCACGAGATTCTATACCAAGTCTAGGATTTTCAATAAAGTATGATGAACTTACGTTATGCCCTGAGTCGGTGGTGCGACATTTCTCGGCTCCCCCGCCAAACACGGCATATCAGTGACTGGTAGCTTGGCTGGCTTGAAACAGTTCGCGTATTCCGGCTCATTGTAACTGCACGACGGAAAAGCAATAAACTTGATAGCTAGTGGCTTATTTTTCAAGTCTTTATCAAGGGAGTAAATAGTCGACTAGTCTACATTTGTATGGAGAAAAGAGAAGATACGACTTTCCCCGTTAATTTAATAGTTAAGTAAACTTTAAATTAAATTAAATTTAAATTTCGACTGACATTTGGGCGTACGAATAAATAGAGAAGTGAAAGACAGAAAGGGTACATTCTAGTAGTAGTAAATTTGTAGTGCGAAGTAATGCAAACTAAACTATCACGTTTGCGTAACCGCTGAGTTGAAGTTGACTTTAGAGTTACCTACGTTTACGAAAAACTCGCACTAGGATTACTGGTATTTCTAGTTAGTTAGCTTACTTTTCTCCTCGGGCCATGTTGGGCAAAACCATATTTCGTGAAGTATGAAACTTTAATTGGCGGCACAAGTTTCTCTGAAACGTACAATGATGATTTTGAATAGAGATAAAATGTTACCCTTGGCTTTTTAGATGATAAGAGTAAAGTATTCAAGATAGTTACAACGTAAAGGAGATGCATGAATTTGGTTTTCTGAATAATTTTAGACATCTTTACAATTTTGATTTCGACTTCCCAACAACCATAGAGTTAAGTCAACAACTGAGTTATTTTCAGATAATTTTATTCTGAAAGATGGGTACCTATTTGTCAAAGCCACAAGTGCTGCTTTAGGCAAGGAGAATAAAAAGAGCATCACTAGAGTAATAGTGTTCTTCGGGGACTAAGCTAACAAAAATTAAGCTCTAAGTACGACCAGTGATCCTGTAGAACGACTCTATTTATCATGCCTCCAACCCATCTTCAATCGCCCTCCGCGCCCGCCGCACAAGCGGTAGCGGTAGCGGTGCTATTATTGTTAATCGCACTGGTTCTATGTGTAAATCGCGCGAGGCCACAAATGCTAGTTTTGACGTTGACGACTGAGTGACGTTACTCTTCTGTCAAAAACATATGTTTTGAGTTTTCCCACGGTGTTTTTCACAAGGAATAAGATTTTTGATTCATATTCTCAAAAAATCTATTTTTTCCATTGCTACTCACAATGAGTAAGAAAGTAGCAATCAGGGACATATCGCCCGTGCTTCAAGCGTTTAGAAACTTCCTTTTAGGGGTAAATATTAGAATAATTTGTTGTATTACATAACCCAGGTTATTTATTGTTATTGAAGGATGATACATACGTCAATTGTGTTAATTGTAGAGGAAGATCACATTAGCAGTGCGTTTTGAGCCGATGGTATCGGCGAGGACCCAGCCACCGCCTCAGTTACCTGACGGACCTTCACATAAGTGAGTTTTATTATCATTTTGGACAAAAACTAAATCTCGGCCACATTCAAGTTAGATTACTAGGCCCCTAACCAGTGATCTGTTACTATTCTCTGCCCCTAACCCATGTTTTATATAAAACTTGTCTTGTAGCATTGTCTTCAACCTTAGTATACATAGGAACTCAATGTGTTGAAGTTATTTTATTTATATTCAATCTTCCAGGCATGCCCACAACTACTATTACACTCGGGACGGGCGTCGGGAAGTGGCACCGCCCGTAGATGTTTCCCAAAAACTTATAGAACCAAGTTCAGACAAAGGGTAAGTTAGTATTCTGAGTCTACTGAATCACTTGTATGACTTTTTTCTACTACTAAATCCATATTGCCATTGTGTCAAGTGCCTGCCTGATGTCATGGCCACACTGCCGGGAAATGCTGTAAATAATTGCTATGATGTATATTGAACGTCGGTCTAGCCACTCCATTAACCTGTTAAAATTATTGCAACAATTATCGTGACAATAGGCATTGACGTTTAACGTCACTGTGGCCTGAACATGACTGTTTAGATTCTTGCCTGCCTAATTTGGTCTCTCTTTATATAAAGGTCCTTTTAAAATAGGTAACTAACTTTATATGACTTATTCCACTTTTTTTTAGCCTGAGCTTACTACGGTAAATGAAAAAAAAAACTACCATTCATTCCCAAGAGGTTCTACTGGAGATGAATAACCTCTTATACAATATATGTAATTCTTGTTCCAGAGAACCAAAGCAAGCCACCAACATAAGACCCACCCCTGGCCCAGTATTCCATTGGGACAAACATTACTAAACAAGATATAGATCAAACATGATAGTAAACTGTTATTTTATTATTTAATGAATTAAAATTGATTTAGTTTAAGCAATTATTAAATGGGTCTTTTTATCGTTCCCGTAGAGTATACTAGCTGCAGTCTACGATTTCACCCATGTATTCTGTAGAAATATGGGATTCAAAAAGTTGCAAACTTTCCATAAGTTGTAAAACCATTTCTAAGAAAAATCTAATAATGCTGTTATGGTGACAATTTAGTTTTAAAACACACTGCATAATAGGATTTAAACCAAAATATTTGAAGGCAGGATCCAAACCTGGCAATACAGGATTAAATAAAATGCAAAAGTATTATTTCATATATGAAATCTATTTATTTCCACACATAATATAGATACTTATAGGAGAAAATAATACAAAGTAGTATGTTTTTTGATAATAGTTAATATTCGAAAAGTAGGTATATGGACATACAAACATTAATTTAATTCAAAGTTTATTGGAATACTAGCAGTGCCCGCTGTTTCACCCTCATAATTCATAATCTGTGAAATCGCATTGCGATAATAGTTTATTATACAAAGAAAACAAATTGGTACTAGCGATCTAAATCTGCGTCAACAATTAACAATAAAATTACGAACATCTTAATAATCTAGGTAGAGTAACCCTATTAGCCTACTGTATTGGTTTTGATAATATTAATAAATACGACATTCAATTATACGGAAATATGCACTGAAGAGGTTCAAATATACTCCAATAGCCTTATTAATAAACGTGGAGTAGGGTCGGAGTAATTGTACCACTTTTTGTTTCTGTCTGTGAAAGTTCTTGTCACGATAAAAGACATAGCATGTTCTCACTACTCCGACCTTACTCCACATTTATTAAAGGCTAAACATTTTTTAACTTATGCAAATCAAGACCTAATCTAAAAGAGATTTTTTATTACTTAAACATAATTTTATGATTGTATGTGGTCAATGTCTAACAACAATTATTCTTCTAATATTATAAAGATATTAGAAGACGTTTTGTTGTTGTATACAATGACTGGGCCGATTTTGATAAAACTTGGTGTTAGTATACATTGAATTTTTCCTTTGTTCTTTTGGGAGTTATATATTTTTTACCCCATACCTATTTATTCCTAACAATCCTTATTGGAGTATAACTTTACAGTAATATTTTATTTATATACTGTGATCAACACTTAAAAGTATATAAAATAACAATTAGAAAACGACGAATTTCTTTTTGAAAATGAAATTAATGTAAAGAATAACCAACATATTTTTTTTGCCAAGTACAATTTTATGTAAGACAAACTACTATTTATATACAATTTTAAATTTACCAATACAAAAAGGATTTCAAACAAGGTTATATAGATATTTACAGATCATATAAAACAAGTAGTTTAAGATGTGCCTTCTTTGATTTTTCATGGCTACAAAAAGCGAGAGTAAATTACCAAAACAATTCGACATCATAATCACAAAACGTAATTTCATTTTTTAAACAAAATAATTTTACAAACAAATTTTTTTTAACTTGAAGCTACTTAGGTACTTTTCTTCTATAGTTCTTGCCATCTGATTGAACCGACATTTTTGCAACTACTGTTTCAAAAAAAATACCGGTGGTTTTCGAATCCGCGGCTACGCGTAGACCGAACCAGCGCGATTGACGGCTTCGTCTCTGGTAAGTCGGAATTCAAAAAAAACATTTTTCCATTTTTTTTCTCATTTTCATGACATTAAGCTCAAAATACACGATGACACTTTACCTAAAACAGACCACATCTAAAGCATCAGAAGTGGAGACGTAACAGTAGGAAAGCGGACCCCGGCCTGAGAGGGATGCAACCGGGAACTTCGTGATGATGATGAGACCATATCTAAAACACACGTATAAAGATTTTCGTGCACGTGTAAATCTTTTAGGTAACGTGTAACTGTAAGTGTCATCGTGTATTTTGAGCTTTGATGCGAACATTGGTGTAATTCAATGCCATCGGGGTGCCGCAAAACATGCCTAAGTTGTAATACAGGGGTTCCCTAACTGGGGGGCGCGGGTCATCTGTGTAGTAAAATATAAAAACCTGCGATCGCTAAGATAATGCAACCAAAGAAATAATTTGAAATTGACGCCTGTCAAGAACATAATATTGTTTCCTCAGTCGGCCAATGTTAAGATCATGTTAAGACCTTATCAGCCTCTACCTCCTCCTCACCGGCGCTATCAAAGGTATTTGGTACAACTTGCCAAATACCTTTTGTATGTTTTTGAAACATTTAATGAGCAATAAAAACTTGTTTTGAACACTTTTGTATTCTGGCCTGATAATCTGGACTGGATAGGGGGGGGGGGGGCGCGGATTTTTTTTTATGGTCGAAGGGGGGCGCGTCTCAAATAAGTTAGGGAACCCCTGTTGTAAAAGATGAAGCAATACTTGCGAAAATACGGCGTAAGAGTCACCGACGCCGGTAGACTTATTGGTCAAGTCGTGCTCCCGGATTGATTAAGATGCGGATTCGAATCCAGCCCTGCGTTTATCGTGCGTTGTGTTTTTTGCAGAAGTATTGTTTCTTTAAAACATTTGTATGAAAGCCCAGTGCAGGCTTAAGCACTTAAAATAGAGTATTTGAGCTTAACAGTATTTCCTAAATGTGGTGAACACTAAGAAATAAAGTTTCGACTACAATCCTTTCTGCTAATCGCTTGAATCGGTACTGTGCATGGTCCTCAAGTTCATCAAGGAGAAGTTGGTGAAGCTGAACGTTCTCTTACGAGGCCGGTGCGACCTGTAAGCAAGCCTTTGTCATTTGTCATCACCGTCCACCTGGAATATTAAACATTCATAAATTAATATTGCTGCGTATATCAGAGCGCCGTAAACTAAGCAACTATAATACAACTATAATTACAAAAAGTTAGAGCGGTGTTGGTCTAGTGGTAGATACCGCGACTTTCGAATCCAGGCCGACCGCGCACCAATGTCTTTTTCTTTAAGAAAAATTTAAGTGCGCTATTAACATCGCTCTTACGGTGAAGGAAAACATCGTGAGGAAACCGACATGTCCTAGGATAAACCACGGTCCGAAGGCATGGGGTATTCGCCAATGCGGGGTAGGCTCCCGTGGCGTCTTAAGCCCTCTAAGAAATCACGTACAATGGCCCAATTGTGAGGCTAAGTGCGGAAAAAGGCTCAGCGAAACTAAACTACAAAAAGTTACCATACATTTATTTGAAACTGACAGGCTCTTTATTTACTTTTCCTTTAAAATTGACAGTTCTTTGTTTACATTTTTGATCCAAGATTTTGGAATAGAGATTGGCTGATAACTGAATCCATTTAAGCCCGGGGTCCGCATTTTAATGGTTTTATTATTATTACCTTATTAGATAGGTAGATAAACACTTTTCCAGGCAACTCTGAATGTTCCAGAAAAGACAGATTGCAAGATAAAAGGAAATAAAAAAAACAACTGCGAAAACCGAATTAAAATCAAAGTAATGACCTGTTTCCTAAACTGCATGGCATCATCGAAAGCTTTCTTCACAGCCTTCCTGTCGGTGGGTTTCCGAGACTCCTTCAGTTTCCCTTGATCTACTGCTTTATCAATACCCAATACCTGAAAGCGAAGGAACATGGTATGAATACTGCACGACGTTACACACAGCGCAATCTAGCCCCTAGCTAAGCCCTAGGCTTGTGCTATGGGTCCTAGACAACTGATATGCTACATATTATACTTTTTTGTTGTTATATACATATTATGATACATAAAAAATAGAAACACCCAGACCAGAATCAAATATTTAAACAAACAAATAATGGTATATGGTCATCATCATCATCAGAGCGATGTTCCCGGTACCCTCCCTCTCGAGAGCCCGTGGTCCGCTTTCCTACTTTTACGTCTCCACTTCGCATTCGTTTTTTCGCTTCGCTTCGCGTAGTGAGGCCATTATCCGATCTTACGAAGTCAAGCCAGCACTTCTTGGGTCTTCGCAATCTGCCGCGGCCGGGCGGAGGCGCCATGGCAAGACATTTGTTCCTCACGTAACTAGGTCTAATTAGTAATTATCGTTTTATAGACCTGTCCCTTCAGTTTAACCGGCATTTTGGGGTCACAGATGACACCAGTTACCTAAATAATGGTATATGGGACTAGTATATAAAATCTCAATGGTCTAACCTCGAGTTTATTTGGAGGTAACCACTGCCAAGTCCTCTTGACATCGAAGAACAGCACCAGATACAAGACCGGCTCGTGCGAGTGGTTCTTCTTGAGGTTGAGCACGTCTTGCGGCGGCACCGGCATCGGCACTCCGTTGTAGATGTAGCCTTTGGGCATCTTCGGGTCGATGGTCAGAGCCGGGTACCACGGGTAACCTCTGGAAGGGAACCTTGGTTAGTTTTAGATAGGTTAATGCGAGGATGCAAACTATGCATTACTCATGTTCAACCCTGTCGCTTGAGCTCGCTTGGCGCAGATGGTTAGCTCCCCTCCATTGAGGATAAATCACAAGAAACTCCTGACATCCGAGCGATGTTTCCGGTTGCATCCCTCTCGAGAGTCTGGGGTCCGCTAGACACAAGAAGCTCTTGGGGTAAAAGTGTAGATACTGAATTATGACTAGTTACATACATACAATACACCATCATAGTTTCCTAAAATAATTTAAATTATGAGTCCAAAAATGAGTCCCTGGTGATGGTACCCAAAAGGCTGGCTGCATTGCCTGTTTGGATAGCAATACCTATTCGTTGGCCGCCAGCTCTTTGGTCACCAGACGCTAAAACTAAAAAAGTTAGGCCAAGTTAAACCGAGGCCCCAGGGGTTCAACGTCTCGACTGCAAACGGCAGAAATACGTATCCAGCGCCAATAGAACATATTTCCCCGCGCCCGACTCTCTGGTAGTGAAGCTATACTGGTGTCTACATAGTTCTTCCGTAATATGTTTACCTGCATTTAGCCCAAACAAGCTGTAATGGTTCCAAAATGAGATCTGTCTCTTGTGGTTTCACCGGAGTCTTCGTGGAAGATCTTGTGCCTCGACCCTGGAAAGAGGGAAATTTCAGTAACTCTTGAAAACAACGGATATTACACAAACTGAGCCCAATCGACTTAAGCTCCAATGGCAAAATCAATGACGATATTTCCAAATGACTGCTCCTAAGTATACACCCTTACTGAAGCTACCGCCTATCAGCTCTCACTATTTCACGCTCTAAGTCTAGATAGGTAACGCGTCGGCCAATCACAACGTTTGATTATTACCTCACCCCCTGCCCGCAATGGTGAGTTGTGTTTTGTAAAAAAAATTTGCAGTATCACCAGTCAATTGGATTTATCGTCATTGAACAAAATGGTTAGTGCATCGAATAGTACAAAAATAGTTAGTGTACAAGCAAGATTGCTCAATCATTATTATTAGACACGGGTCTAGATCGTGTTATAGATAATAATTTTGATTAATTACCTCGACGTTTCGGCAAACGGGTCACACCGGCCGTGGTCTCGAGAAGACCGGTCGGTCCACGGCCGGTGTGACCCGCTTGCCGAAACGTCGAGATAATTAATCAAAATGATTATCTATAACGCGATCTAGACCCGTGTCTAATAGTAATGATTGACGGAAATCGTGTAAGTTTAAAAAGTGTAAAGCAAAATTGCTGTTTTCGAAGGCCATAATAACTGTGAACCTGCACGGGTCTGATATTTTGAAAGCTTTGTTGTGTGTAAATTGGAAAGCCGCATGTACCTTGGCCGGCGTGGCGTGGTGGTCGTGGGCCGCGCGCCGCGTGCGCGCGCGGTCCCCGCTACTGCCGCCCTCCACGTTGGAGTCCAACGTGTCGTTGTACGATGACCTGGGTATTACAATTTTGTAAGTTACTAGCTATGTCCCTGCGAAAAAACCCTTTTATACCATTCCCACTCTTAAAAGCTTATTTTATTCACGCTAAACAGTGAATAAAAACGACTTTTACTCACGCTGTTTGAATTTTGAATTTAGAACACAATTTACTCGTCGTCCATATAACTAAATGCATATACAACCTCCTTGCGTGAAAAAAAACTTGATACAAACTCCTTGCGCTAAGAATACTCGACATATAAATTCTTTTTAGGGTTCCGTACCCAAAGGATAAAAACGGAACACTTTTACTGATATTTTGCCGTCTGTCTGTCCGTCTGTCACCAGGCTTTATCTCATAAACTGTGATAGCTAGACAGTTGAAATTTTCACAGTAGATGTATTTCTTTAGCCGCTATAACAACAAATAGATAAAAAAACTTTTATGTGATTTTGACATAAAAACTCAACAATACCGTGATGTATTTTCACCCCTAGCACTTTTTACTATCTAGTGATGAATTGAGACTGGCGCCAGTGGTAAAATAAATTTTAACGTTCGCGTTGCGTTCACGGATTGGTTGCCGAAATTTGTGATAGTGGTACGGAACCTTCGTACGCGACGCGAGTCCGACTCGCACTTGACCGGTTTTTTTCCTCGTAGTCATGGTATAAAGTATAGTATGCAACTCTTGAATAAAGTACGGATTTAGATTGAGGGCCATGAACCACTGGCGTCGCTCAGGTTTCTAACACTTGAATCACTCGCTACGCTCGTGATTCAGTCGTTAGAATCCTTCACTTGCTCGTGATTCATCTACGGCCCTCGCACTAAATCCGTCTTTTATTCACTAGTTGCATAATATACTATTTTATCTGATGCCTACATCATATAACTCTCTTTTCTATCAGCGGTTTAGGCTGTGCGCTGTCCGTCAGTGAGTTAGTCAGGACAAAGTATTTTATAGATATAGATAAATATTTACAAAGTTACGATATCTAAGGCTTGATGAAAACTGTAGTTTTATCTGTGGACCTTGGTTTTAAATAACTATTCGACTAGTTATTTAAAACCAAGGTCCACAGGCTTGAGCACAAATTTAATTAGGTGTTTTAGTAATTTTGGAAAAGATGACTTTAAATTTTAAAATTCTGGGTCCAGCCCGGGGTGAAATAAATACAAGAAAATCCTACCGATAGTATAAATGTGAAAGTATTTGTCAGTAAGTAAGTAACGAGTATGTTTGTTACTCCTTCACGCAAACCCTAGTGCACCGATTGCGATGAAACTTAATATAAATAAAAAAATATTACACGACGTACACACAGGTTGGTGAAAGAATCATTGAAATCCAGTAGTTTCGAAGATTACCCCCAATATACAAACTTACATACATTAATTAATTAAGTTTAGATAGAAAATACCGAGACAAGAAACAAATATTTATTTATAACCATAAATACTTGCACCTGGCGGGAATGGAATCCGCAACCTTCAACCGTATGGTATATTGGTTGATACAACTTACCCGTCAGTAGAGCTGAGAGAACACGAGTGGTCGGATCTGTCGTCGTCGTAATGTGTACACGACGAGCATGACTGGGAGAATGCCGAGCTGCTACTTGACGACCTGCAAATGGACGATGCGAACACTTAACTACTTTCTTTGAACGTTAAAACGATCAGCATTGAAACAATAGGTTCTAATTTCGCTATTTTAGAGATTAAACTTTTTTTCGGTTTTAATCGCGGGTTGTTTATTACTTCTAGCATTGTTTCAATGCTCAACGTTTCGAGACCTTTACAGATCTCTTGAAACAATGCAAAAACTAATAAAGACCACGCGATTCAAACTGAAAAATGAGTTTAATTTCAATCCAACATCGCGAAAAAAGAAGATAAATTCGTACGTTCTTTGGATTAACTCCGTAGTCTTGAGCGGTAGTCAAATCAATATGCTAGGTAATACGTAACTCTGTTGCTAACAAATCCCGATTGTAATTTGAAATTGTTGATTTTTGCGTTTACGGATATACAATTTGACAGTTCCAGTTGGTAGTTTTAATTCCTATGGCGAATTGTTAGCGACTGAATTACTTGTTATCAACAATTTCAATTGTGTCAATCGAGATTCGTTAGCAACATAGTTACGTAATCAAACAGCAGAACCCCGATTTGCGTATTAAAATTGTCTTAAATTTCATTTCAATATCATAACAATTGCAACTGTAATGAATATAAAAAATCCAATTCCAATACGGGAATTGGGATCCTGACCAATGAGAAAGAAAATTTGCATTGATCAGACTAGTTCGACCATCAATCTCACCAGTGGGAAACACCAATATTTGTGGCATACAATTATTATAATAGTAAGTTTCGTAACTAAAATTAGTAGAAGTAGTAGCTTAAAACTACCAACAATTAAAATTAGAGATGGGCCGACGACTATAGAATTTACCGACTAGCCGACTAATCGGTCTTTAAATTGCCGAATAGTCGGCCGATTAACGAATATCGCTTTGTTACACTTTGAAGTTTATGCTGGTTTTTAGAGTTTCGTAACCAAAGGGTAAAAAACTGGACCAATTTACTAAGTGGAGTCTTAGTAAAATGGTCTGTCTGTCTGTCACAAGACTATATCTCATGAACCGTGATAGTTAAACGGCATACTTTACATGATGGGGGTACCTTCCCACCATGTAGGTAAAGTATGGTTTGACTTTGATTTGAATATGATGGTATGATTTTTTTATTATTATTTAGTCGCCGGCCCATCTCTAACTAAAATAAAGGAAATAAGAAATTCAGTTTTAAATACCGATACAGACAGACAATACCCAAAAACGAACTACCTACAAATACAAGAATATAACGACAAGGCACATGGAGTAAGCCATAAATACATAAAAGGAAAATAAGATTTTATGATGTATTAAATAAACATCCTAATTTAAACTGAACGACAAACATGCAACTATAGCGAAATTAAACTCGCTGCAAAATATTGCAGTAAATCAGGGGGTAGTATACATGTTTGGGCTTATGTTGGCGCGTAGTTTCATGTGCGCACCTTTACAGGTTCAGTTGATAGTGTGTGCGTGACCGATGTAAAAAAAAATAGTTAGTGTCGAAATTGGTTTTCAAAATAGTGAGTGTCGAATTTAGTTTTACTTTTTTGTAAAGAATAGAATAACGTCTCAACCAAGGCTACAATTAAGTACAGCGTTATTTATAACTATTTAAAATCTACCTCATTACATTATCTCAAGCTGATTTAAAAAAAGTTATATTTACGTTACCAAAAGGCTTAAAACAAAGGTGTAACTGTTTAGGAATTTATAAAAGTCCCTTAATGCGTGCGTGTATATGTGTGCGTATATCTGGATAGGTTCACGCACACAAGCAGCCACGCGCCTACATAAGTTCAAACACGTATATCATAGTACCCACGTTTTGAATGTCCTATTGCGGTTCGTTCAGACATGTGTGATATCATAAATAATAATAAACACATGTTATAAATGCATATTTTAGTGTAAAATTAATTCATAAATATTCTTTCATTTGTTTAACTTCTTGTCCATCCAAAGGTTGCCTGGAAGAGATCGTTTTAAGCCATA
The DNA here is from genome assembly GCA_958496205.1 of Idaea biselata. Classification (NCBI taxonomy): domain Eukaryota; kingdom Metazoa; phylum Arthropoda; class Insecta; order Lepidoptera; family Geometridae; genus Idaea; species Idaea biselata. The sequence continues at coordinate 17,388,652 of OY292405.1, read as the reverse complement.
AGGCCACCCATCGTGCCATATAGATTAAAGTATTGTTTATTTGGTATATTTACACGTGTTATAGGTGTCAGAATCTGATGGCAAATAGGGTATATACCATCTTGATAGTTTAATATATGAAAACAATGTATGAAAAACGTATCAAAACTAGTTAAGCGTACTAATGACATGATTATGTATAAATGATGTAGAAGACATTGCCATACAAAAAATACGAATTCTTTTTGTCTCCTGCCATGAAATTCTGATCGACCTATACACGGTTAGCCTTATTATTAAAACGTGGAGTAAGGTCGGAGTAATTTTACCACTTTTTGTTTCTGTCTATCAACTATGAAAGTGCTTGTCACGGAAAAAGACAAAGCAAGTTCTCACTGCTTCGACCAGCTACAGATACAGTATAACTGTAGAATACAGCTACAGATAATGCTGTATCTGTCGCCAAGTTTTGGGCAAAGTACATTTAAAATTGAGTGTTTGGCACGAAGAAGAATACTCCGACCTTACTTCACGTTTGTCGAGGTGGGTGTGTTTTCGGCTGTGTACAGTTCGTTCCACTTGAGCAGGGCCACCTACCGCTGCGTACAGTAAGTCGGCGTTACCTTGAGAGTGCGAGGTCGCTGTCCGAGCCCACCTCGCCGGGCGGCCCGCGGTACTGGAGGAAAGAAGCCGGCACCGGCGTCGATATAGGCTTCGATTCCGACGCCGTCCTGGGAATTTCATCAAATAGTTTCACTACACTAACTTAAGCAAATTAAAATAATATTAAACCACTTAAAACATAGTAAAAAATATATAATTACAAGCTGCGCCCCGCGGTTTCACCCGCGTAAGTCCCGATCCCGCGGGAATATCAGGATAAAAAGTAGCCTTTGTGTTATTTCAGGTCCCTAGCTTTCTACGTACCGAGTTTAATGGTAATCGGTTCAGCGGTTTTTACGCGATTGAGTAACAAACACACACACATAGATACTCACAAACTTGCAGCTTTATAATATTAGTAGGATTGCTTTATACTATGAAAGTAAGAAAACACGTTTATTAACAAGTACATGGCAACAAAATAGGTAGACATAGACACTAAAATATCAATCAAAGCCACCGCCCCACGGAGGCCGTTGAATAGAATATCAGAGGCCGTCATATTAGAAGGATTTACGGAAGCCGGAGGCGGAGACGGTTAGTTTGAAGGATTGGATTGGGGATCGTTTGTTTATCTATCTATTACTTACTTACCTAAACAAATCAGGTGAGGATGCAGATTTGTCTTTGTCCATTTTCCTCGGTCGGCCGCGGCCTTTCTTCTTCGGCGACGGTTCCACCGCGGACCGCGACAGACTGGCAGAGAGAGTTGGCAGTGATGCTGGAGACAATAAAACTATTCAGTTTTTACTACTAATATTATTAAATAACGAGGTATTGAGTCTCGTGAATAAGCCGGTTGAAATTACTAAATTGGCTCCGTTAAAACCCAAATTTAGTAAATAGGTTTAAAATCGTATATTCAGTTTTTTCTACGGTGTTGATATGACATAACAACTCATTTTTAACCGACTGCAAAAAATGAGGATTGATGGAGCACCTGAAAACCACCTTCTCATCAGAAAACTCCTTAATGATTAAAGTTAGGATTACAATTTTCATGAATTCTAGTAGCAAAGGATAAAATAAAAAGATAATTCGAAAAATTCAAAATCAGGCTGCAAAAAAAACCTTTCGGCAGTTTTACTGGGTAGAATCCAGATTGTATGTAGTTTAGCCCGACTTCAGCTTACATAACAGATAAGTCGATTGCACTGTATGTAGAAGAGATTATTTTATCCCAATTTTTAAGTCAGGTTTTCAAATTTTCGGTTTTAATGGCGCAAAAATGGGCTTTACCGTCAGATCCGAAGCTTTTCGCCGGTGTGTTAACATTAGCAGACGGCACCGAGAGCGTTGGTTTCCTGAGTCCGCCCAGCAGACCGAGTCCTGAAACTAAAGGTTCTCTTTCAAAACTTCATTATAAGTAACCTGAAGAGATGCAAATATGTGACTCTTGATGGGAGTTACATGTTTGAGCCCTTCGGAGTGGGGACTTTGGGACCGTGGGAGTCCAATATACCGGTTTTTCCTGAACGCCTATTGGAGACAACGCGAGACCAAGCGGCGAGTCTAAATCGAAAACAGTATACAAGGGAAACATAATATGTTCTTAAATTCGATGATGAGGAACTCGTGTGGTCTAGTTGGTATAGATAGGCGTTGGGGTACTGACCCAAAGACGCGAGTTCTGGCCTCGAGGCGAGTGAATTATTGAAGACGTATTTTTCCTTTAAAAAATATTTTTAGTTAACTACTCAACATCGAATACCGATCTATCGAAAGTTATTAGATCGACGTCAGTTATATCGAAAGCGTATATAACTGGTTAAAGGTTTCGCTGGGCGTTATCCGTACATAGCCTGATAATTAATAAATACATATTGCACGACTTTACACAGCGCAATCTAGCCCTAAACTAAGCACTAGGCTTGTACTATGGGCACTAGACAACGGATATACTACATATTATTATACTTCTGGGTCATTATGAGAAAACGTACGGAAAGTTGCTGTCCCAAAAGTGATTACAACGCAAGGACACAAGATCGAACATTCAATCGTATACCAAATAATAGACAACTCAATATCGTAATAACTAATAATCGAATCATGCACTATTATTAGAAATGTATAAGTATGTAATTAAATTAATAAGGTTATAAATTAGCCTATTCAGTATAGTTAACTATTGTTTCAAATATTTTATCCTAATTTTAATAGTTACGTCATTTTGTTCAGTTTTGCTTACTGGATGGTGAGTCGTTCTGTTTGACAGGAGACTTCTCAGGGGTTGACAGCTTCTGTGTGCGTTCTACGCTTTTACTTATCGGTACTGGAGTTTCCGAGCCCGAGGTAGGTGTATCTGTTAAAAAAAAAGGTTATTTTAGGTGCTAATTTTGATCTAAGAGACAGCGATAATAAACTATACCTACATACAGTTGTGGTCATATAATTAAGAACGATTTGAATTTCTAGAAGTTTTTATATAAATCGTGCCACCCACAGAGATGTGTACCTTCTGAGAAGCATCTAGTTATATTATAAAATAGCCACATTAATAGAGCAACGTGGCTTAGGAACATTATAATGAAATCGCTAACAATTTTTTTCACATTATATTGATTTTACCAAAGTAACACATTCAAACAGTACTGAAGCTGGACAAATAATTAAGAACGATTTATTAAACTGCTCGGGAAATGTTTTGTATGACACTTACATTTAAAAAATTACAATATAATATGTAGCGCAGAAAATTTAAAAATCAATTTAACACGTTTTTGACTAACATTTATAGTTAATAGCATATCCACAGCTTTTAATTACTGCTTTACACCGGCGAGGCATTAACTATATTAATTTTTGATATTTCGCAAGCGAAATAGAGTTCCATTCTTCTACGAAAACGTCATACAGCTCGATAGCTCTCATAAATTTTCACACTTTGTATTGAAAACCTCTGTCTTTACTTCGAGCCACAGATTCTCTATTGGATTTAGATCTGGGCTGTTGGCTGGCCAATTTAAGACAGAAACTGATTTCGCTATAAGAAATTCCTTTATGGTGCGTGCAGTGTGCTTTGGATCATTGTGATGCTGGAATGTTCAAATAACCGGTAGAACGTCTTCAGCGTAAGATAACATTATTTCTTCCAGTATATTTTTGTATTAGAACTGATCCATGTTACCTTCTATCAACTTTACAGGTCCAACACCATGTCCAAAAAACCATCCCCAAATTTTCACATTCCACCACCGCGCTTTAATAAATAAATAAATAAATTCTGTGAACAACACACAGCGCCATCTAGCCCC